>JAHHUM010002603.1:372132-897132 GCA_036173005.1 Crenichthys baileyi
TTTTAAATTTTGCTTTGATGTTTCTATGTTTTCTTCTAGTTTCTCTGTTTACTTTAGTTCATAGTTATTCTTGTTCCTTCCCTCATCTGATTTATTATCTTGCTTGGTTTGTGTTTTCTGTTTATTGTTTATTTAGTCTTTTCACTCCTCGTCAGCCTTTGTATTTGTTTCACCTGTTCCTCCTGCTTCCCTGCCTCCTTGTCGCACCTGTTACTTGTTCCTTTGATTACCTGCTCTTTGTTCCCCCACAGTATATTAGTTGGTTTGGTGTCATTGTTTGTTGCTGGTTCCTTGTTGCGCGTCACCCCTCGTCCATGTCCTTGATTATGCTTTGTTTATTTTGCCAAGCCTGGAATTCTTTGCCTGGGAGAACCTGCAGTATTTTGTGAGTTTTGTATTTGGACTCTGGTTCATGCCTGCAGGGTTTTTTGCATTTGTTTGGGCTTTGTAAATAAACCGTTTTTGGATTTACAAAGATGATTTTTCCGAGCTCTTGTCTGCACTTTGGTCCGACCCAAAACCACCTCGTGACAAATTACACATATAATATCCACAATAGTTCTTAAGATCTTGTAAGTCCAGGTTTTTGTTCTGGACTAGTTGCTTTCTGAGCACAGGAATTCATTTATTGAACTCAGACAACACACACAGCATGCTACCATGATAATTCATGCAGTAGAATGATAGATGGTCGCAACAGTTGATGTTTATCATGGCTGGAATAGCACCTTTAGTCCTGAGGGCATTTAAGTTCTGATTGCTGTATACCATACTATAATTATTTATGTAGCACTTTAAAATACAATGCATGGTTGGCCAAAGTACTGCACAACAGGTAAAACAAAGTGATAAAAACAATTAAAATCCAAAAATCACAAACGATCATTGTGAATCTCACACTGGGTTAAAGGGCAAAGAATAAAAAGTTTGTTTTCAAGTGGGATCTAAACACAGCTGAGGGAGTTGGCCTTGCAGAGGACGTTCATTCCAGAGCTTTAGGGCCACAACAGAGAAAGTTCAATCCCCTCTTGATTTCCGCTGTGATTTAGGAATCAACAGCAGCATTTGATCGCTGACCTGAGGGAACGAGATGGGGCATAGGGATGCAGCAGGCTGGACAAATATGCTGCCGCCAATAAGAGATTTCAAAGAAATTAAGAACTTCATCCTAAAATAAATGGAAAGCCAGTGCAATGTAGCTAATAACAGAGTTATATGCTCTTGTTGCTTTGTACCAGTTAACAAACCTGTGTGTAGAAAAGCACATGTATTATCTTTACAGCCAATGATGCGCAGGAATCACCAAACAGCCATGTCTGTTATTGCAGGACAGATACATATCTATAAAAAAATCAAATCACATAAAAACAGAGGATTTGTCCTCAAAAACTGAGTTTAAGTTTTACTATATAATTGGATAAGCTTTAAACTAACCTTTGCAGGCTGCATGCAGTGTAGAACACCTTAAAACTGAACAAAAATGTGTTAGTAAATCTTGGTAGCTAAATTAAGTCTTGAAGCACAATTTTCTGTGTATAAAGGATGAAAGCACATTTAAATAGATATCATGCATATTATTTTTCCTTCCTTTAAAAAAAACAAATATTGGGAAATTTCATTCCAGATATATGCGCTCTCGGGTTACTATCAAGACTCAGAGCAGAAAATGTTCAACACCTTGCAGTTATTAGCAGTTTTAATTAGTGGTCACGCACACTTTTACAGTAGTGGGGCCTAAAATGCATGAGAGAGAGGAAATTAGAAGGATTGGACAGAGAGGGAAGAAAGACATTTGACCTTTTGAGTTAGTTTTCAGCTTTGCATTCCAGAGAGGTTGTTATGCTCAACAGATCTGTGTGATTTCTAGCTCTGTCTCAATTTCCTGTGGCTTCTAACCTCCCTGAAATGGGAGGTAAAGTTAGGGAAGTAGAATTTCCACATGTCCTTCATAATACCACCACTGGACTTTGGAATTGTGCTCTGTACTGATTTCATCAAACCTTCAACTTCTATGACTAAATTTACTCAAATATCTCATACAGAGGACCCACTGGTGAGCTTGGTCTTACTCTATAATTTTACTGACCAACCCTAATATTACAGAGAGGTACCTCTAAAGATAAACCAAACCGAAGGACACTACTTCATGCTACCAAAAATATCAGTGAATAACTCATATTACCCACTTCATGGTGGCATTTTGTGCAATGTTTTTTTAAGCTGCCTGAGGAAAATTGTCCATGTTAGTTATTGAATATGTTAAAAGTTACTCACTGCAATCCTACTTGGTCTGCCAAGTAGGATTGTTGTGAGTGTGTCCTTTGGCAATTGTAAATCTTGGTAAATAAAGATCACACAAGTAGTTCCTCAAAGCTTTAATCCTGGGCTACTTTTTTTTTACTTCTGGTTCAGTTTTTAAATTACTACATTTTTTTAGCAGTTTTTTGTACATTGCAGTTTGATTGATGGCTAATTTGTTCAACGTCTCACTTCATTCATTAAATGAATTGGCATTAGCAGTGTAAGGTTGTCCTGCAGCAAAAAGGTCCCAGGTTTGGCGCCTTTCCGTATGGAGTTTGCATGCTGTCCTTGGGCCAGCATGGGCTCTGTCTGTGATTTTTATGCAAAGGCCAAATAAAGCATCCACCCATTCTTTGTCTTCTGCTTGATGACGATTAGGTTGCAGAGATAACAGGGGGAAACCCGGACTTCCCTGTCCTGCTCATTTTACGGGGTCCCCAGGTAGGGCAGTGCCAGAGTGGCAACGTGTTGCCAGTCCTTCCAGTGTGTTTTGGGTCTGCATCAGGGTCTGCACCCAATGGGACGTGCCTCCAATAGAAGGTTCCCATGAGGCAACCTGATCAGATGTCTGAGCCACTCCAACTAACCACTTTACATAGATGTGGAGGATCAGCGGCTTTACTCTAAGCTCCCCCCGCATTAGAAAGCCCTGATTTCCCAAGTTGAGCCCAGTAATTCTACCATGAAGCAATTTTAGCTGCTTGTATCGAAGATCTTGTTCTTTTAGCTAAGATCCATATCTAATAGTAATGGCTTAAATTTGGATGTACCAGTAAATTAAGAGGTTTGCTTTTTGGCTTAGCTCTTCCTTTATCACAATGAATTAGAGCAGTAACCCGTTTACCTTAAAACAACTCCCAATCCGTCTGTTCACCTCCTGTTCCAATCCCATGTAAATAAGACATCAAAAAAGAAACGGACTCTGGACCTTAAGGGAGCAATCCTCTGTGAGGAAATTTCCTTTTCACCTGGTTAGATGGATGGATTAGTCAGGCTTTGTATCTACAGACCAGGTGTGTACTAAGGTAATACAAGCTTCAGTTTCCCTAATAATCTCTTAAAACTGTATTTGATCAACTGCCTGTCAAAGTGCATAGGCTAAACAGGAAGAAACTATTGTATGTATTGTCACTGTTAAAAGAGAGAACAAAAGGCTTTTGGTCTTTGTATACTTTACTTTTCTGTTTTTTGTCTTCTGTCTGTTTTTCTGTCCCATTTTAATTGTGCAATTTAAAAATATATATATTTTTGAATATAATAGGGAAGATAAACCTGTTTTACTCATAGACTCAATTATAATTTCTGGTGTTTCTCTGCCTTAGCAAACCTCTCATGGAATTTAGTTTTAAAGCAGTTACACTTGAGTCTAATCATAACTGATCCCTTCAGACAAATTTCTAAAACTGAGAACACAACAAAGGCTAAGGCAAGATGCCCAGATGGACGATGTAGTGCCACGGCACAGGGCTTACCACAACGTCCAGTGGGGAATATGTCATTGTAAATATACCAGAGGTATTCAAGGGATACAAAAAAGTCCCTCACTTGTGGTTGGTCTTTAAAGTTGAAGCCAAAGAACCAATTAGAAGGATTAGGGTGGATCACCACTGGTTTCTGTATTGATGTGTTGTGGTTACCGGATAGCCACTCTGGTACTGCCCTGCCTCTTTCTCCTTAGAGGGCAACAGGTTCACATGGATGGCTCAAAACAAACACACCCACAGCAAGGGATTCTTCATCTAAAGTACAGTATCTGATCAGACTTCAGGATAGAAGTGCCCGCTACAAATCTTACCAAGCCACAAAACTGGCAGCCTACAATTAAATCAAGCTATTATATAGACGGGAAATGATACACTGCTTCTATGAAGTAAAGTGAAGAGTAACTATGGGAATGATCTCATGTCTTCTTTTCTCTTTCTGAATGCATAGCCTTCAGTGTTAAAATACAACCAAGTTTAAAAGTGGTATAATTGCAGGATGAAAAAGGTGTTGATGATGAATATCATGGTCATGGTGGAACCTGACTGAGAATAATGAGATGTTTAACTTAGTCCTTGATGCTAAAAATATCAGGTTTAGGCAGACCCCTGTAGTTTTGAGTATGTTGAAATATTCATTTCTTTTGATGTTTTAAAGAAACAGTTTATTATTTTACTTAGTTATACTCCGAAAGACTGAAATTAACATTTCAACCTGGACAGACTTACAAAGAGAAGACAGTGATGCAACTAGAAAAGTTTGTTTATTTCGTTGGCGCTCGGACCCCAGTGGAAGACGTGAATGCTGAGAATGAGAGAATGCGCTTGAATGAACATCTTAAGGTTAGATTTAGAGATGTCTCCCCCCCTGGGATCCGATCCTGGTGGTTGAGTGGAGGCCTGAGGAGGTTTGGAAAGAGTTTGGAAGCCAAATGGTGGAGATGGGGTGGAGGAGGGTCAAAGTTCATCTGCAGAATGGAGGGTTCCATGTATGAAGCTCTTTTAAAGCGGAGCCTTAAAGGATGATTGGCCGGGGGAGAAATGCAGACTTGACGCTGATTGGTGGAGCAGAGCCGCATTGAGGAGTAATTCGACGAAGCTGGAGGTGCTGATGAGTCTTCCATGTTTCGTTTAAACTTCATAACATAATTGCTAGTTTTCTCTTGGTTTTGAATTTATGGGGTTATCCAGCCACAGAAAAACAAACCATTGTTGCCCGCTTATCCTTAATTTATGAACTGTTTCTAACATTTTCATGTTAAAATTGTTTTCCAATAAAGTAAAAAACAGCCTCCGATATTTTTTGCTTGGAAATTTGTTGGGTTTTTACATTTTACTTTGTTGTGGAATACAACAGACTAACAGTGGTCACAAAGTTTTAAGTATGAGACTTTTGGTAGACTCTATCATACACAACATACCAAGACTGAATTACTGCTTGATTATAGAAATGTTATTGTTGACTGTTAAGATTTGGTTCATTATGTCTTAAAACAATGGGTAAAATTATGCTAAATCTTCGAGACAAACTTGCATATGTAGATTGACGCAATGTAAAACAACTGTGATAATATTAATACTGTTACTGTCAGATAATAAATGTTTTTTGGAATTAAAAAGTTTTTTGCATTGCGCTTTTAATTATTCTGAAACTTCTGGTACATATCCATAAAACGTAGAGTTCCATGTCCTGGATGTCGAGCCCAACTGTCACAAAATTCACATTAGTCCATTCACTTAGGGGGTAATCTAATTACTGTATGGGCTGTGCCTTCCCAGATTTTCAGGGGTCTTCAACTCCAGTCCTAGAGAACTATTCCAATGATGAAACACCTGAAACACACAATTGAATTACCTCCTCAGAACGTCATCAGGTTCTGCAGAGGCCCGGTAATGAGCTATTTATATGATTCAATTGTACATGATACATATAAAAGTTGCAGGATAGTGGCTCCCGAGGACCGGAGTTGGAGACGCAAACGCGTACATTGCATAGGTATTGCAACAACTCTTGGGGAACCAAGTTTAGGGGAACACTGACATTTGTAATAATGGTTCTTAAATAAAGGTAGGGAGGAAAGATTGATAAAGAGCCCTGCTTTTACTGTGGGGCTCAAATAGAATAACTACAATCTTGTTCTTAATAAAATTCAGTTCCACCTAACTGCCGATGTAAAGCAGGTAGTCAATGATAGTCTGAGCAGAGCAGTCGTAATGCCTTTTTGGGCCTCAATTGGGTGTCAACATTTTTTACAGTACCTTAGACAAAAATGGGTAACCTGGAGATTGGATTTAAATTTGATAAGGCATTTTACCAAGGTCAAATCAGGAGGTAGCTAGGGAAATGGGGTCTGTGATTTTTTGCTAAAGCTATTATCCCCACAACCCAGTATTGGATTACTGTTTGTGGGAGAAGGAGATGATTAACAGAGCCATAACATCTGAAATCTCCACTAATATAGGTTGTGTTCTATCAAACAGTGACCGTTTTTTGAAACACATATTGTACTGTGATCCAGCACGGAAATGACAAGTCGGGTGGGTATCTCCTGTGTTGTGCCAAGAATCACAAGCTATCTCTGGAGTAAGTAGCAAGGAAACTGACTTCATGTAAGCAGAACCGAGATTGTGTTTATTCAAAGACAAACACTAAAACAAACAAAACAAACTTTGGGAGAATTTTGAGCTTAGTGTCTAAATACAATATTTCAAAGATTTTCTTCTGTTTTTCAAGTTTCTCAAATTACATATTGCTTTAGTTTGTTGTTTAAGTCTAAACATACAGTCAGAATATTTTGTTTTGTGGGTCATTAAATTTGTTTTCCCTATATCATAGTTTTAATCTGTTCTTGTGTCTACAAGATAATATTTTTGTTTTTTTGAAGTGCAAAAATTCTAATTTTCAGACATTTGCACCTCAAAACAATTCAATGTCCTTGAAAATATAATTTATTTCAGTAATTCTGAAGCAAAGTTAAGCTAAAATGATTATTTACCACACATAGAAATATTTCAAGCACTTATAGTTCTGATGATTGTGATTTACAGGAAAAAAAAAATTACATTTAGTTCCTAAGAAAATCATAGCATTAAATGAATCATGGATGGATAGAAAAAAAAAATAAATACATACATTTCAGCTTTGTGAAAAGTGTCAATTAATTTGAATCAAATATTATGTTGATGTGATCCAAGACTTTGAGGTTGGAAGGCCTCCTTGTAGTCATTCTAATTTTTGGCTCTTTCCACAGATTCTCTATCAGATTCAACTCAGGGCTCTGGCTGGGCCACTCCAAAACATTAATATTACTTCCAGCTAGAAAAAACATGTTGGTAAAATTAAAGATTGCTTTAAACCTACATCTGCAAGGGGCCAGAATAGTTCTGTGCTTCTATTCTTCCCCATGATTATATAAGCCATAAAATGACATTTCTGTATTAAAAAGTCATTATTTTTCATTTGTATTATGCGAATTCTAATTATCTGAGAAATGAGTGTTGGGTTTTCACTAGCTGTAAGCCATTAAAATGAATTGAAATGAATGCGTAAAACATATTACTGGATGTTTGATGAATTTGCATTACGTCATTTTTAAATTCAATTACTGAAATTATTTTCAATAATATTGTAATATATGTAGATGTACCTGTAGAACAGTACAGCCATCATTTATTCATCTTAAGAAAAAATTGTATAAATAGTAGCGACGGTGGTAAGGGTTCGTCCTGTAACTGGTGGGTTGCCGGATTGAACCCATCTGTCCATCTCAGTTGTTGTGTTCTTGAGCAAGACACTTCACCCGCCTTGCCTGCTGATGGTGGTCAAAGGGCCAAGTAGTGCGAATTGCATGGCAGCCCCACTTCTGTCAATCTGCTCCAGGGAAGCTGTGGCCACAATGTAGCCTACCACTGTCAGTGTGTCAATGTGTATGTGAATGGGTGGATGACTGATCGTAGTGTAAGGCGCTTAGGTGTCCTTGAACTTGATAATGCATACAAGTAAAGGCCATTTACCACTTCAGGAATGATGGGTCCTAACCAGAGGGGCTATGGAATCTGAACACAAGCCTTTTTTTCTTTTGTCAAGCACTTTTTTAAACCTAAGACACGTAGCCTCCCTGTGCACCCGGGCAGATACACCCTGACACCAAAATACCCAACACTACCTTTTTTTTTTTCCATCTAAACTTCAACCTAAAAAGAAATGATTGAAGGAGCAAAACACAGACTAAACACTCTGAAAGACCATTCAGAAGTCTCCAGAATAGCTCATAAAAAAATGTTTAGATTTTTTTTTTTGCTGGCTATAAACAGAGGTTCTGTGGCTTTTGACAACTCCTCATCCTCCACCCATTCTCTGTTACACTTTTGTTTTCTCCATAAATCAATATATGTTCGGGAGTGTGGGGCTGCTGGTTGTTTTTACAGGGCGTAGATGTGTAATTTAGATAAATGGTATGTGCAACCAGTTTGCTTTGATGATAGTAAACAGTCTGGCTGGTTAAAAAGGAGTGTCCTGATAGTCTCAAGGCATACAATCTGCTATAATTGGTAGTGTGGACTCTGAGCATATTTGATTATTTACCTGGATGATAGTTGTGATGACAGGCTCGTAATAATTGCCCTTTTCTGTTAAACCACCTGGATCATATTTCCTATTTCTTGTCCCTCCCAGCATGTTTTTTTGTGTTGTATATAATCATAGATATTAGCCTAACAGAAGGGAGTCTATGCATGTATATTATATGGGATTTTACACATAGGTTTAAAATTGTAAATAGCCCAGACGTATTTTTAAGTCCTGTCAAGTCATTACAGTTTGTTACTGTTACAGCTGCATTTACTGCTGCCAAATATTTCATTGTGTTAAAAGGATGGAATGAAATTCTGCCACTCACTGCAGCTTGTGAAGCACTTGCAGCAAGACACTGTAAGTCTCTCTCAAACTAGGGATTTAGTCATGAGCAAATATAAAATTTAATGCATACACTTATGATTTACCTTTATTTTTTCACGTTACAACCACAAACTTCAATATACACTGCTCAAAAAAATAAAGGGAACACTTAAACAACACAATAGAACTCCAAGTAAATCAAACTTCTGTGAAATCAAACTGTCCACTTAGGAAGCAACACTGATTGACAATCAGTTTCACATGCTGTTGTGCAAATGGAATAGACAACAGGGGGAAATCTTTGGCGATTAGCAAGACACACTCAATAAAGGAGTGGTTCTGCAGGTGGGGACCACAGACCACCTCTCAGTACCTATCTGGCTGATGTTTTGGTCACTTTTGAATGTTGGTGGTGCTTTCACACTCGTGGTAGCATGAGACGGACTCTACAACCCACACAAGTGGCTCAGGTAGTGCAGCTCATCCAGGATGGCACATCAATACGAGCTGTGGCAAGAAGGTTTGCTGTGTCTGTCAGCGTAGTGTTCAGAGCCTGGAGGCACTACCAGGAGACAGGCCAGTATACCAGGTGACGTGGAGGAGGCCGTAGGAGGGCAACAACCCAGCAGCAGGACCGGTACCTCCGCCTTTGTGCAAGGAGGAACAGGAGGAACACTGCCAGAACCCTGGAAAATGACCTCCAGCAGGCCACAAATGTGCATGTGTCTGCACAAACGGCTAGAAACCGACTCTATGAGGATGGTATGAGGGCCCGACGTCCACAAATGGGGGTTGTGCTCACAGCCCAACACCGTGCAGGACACTTGGCATTTGCCAGAGAACACCAGGAATGGCAAATTTGCCACTGGCGCCCTGTGCTCTTCACAGATGAAAGCAGGTTCACACTGAGCACATATGACAGACGTGACAGAGTCTGGAGACACTGTGGAGAGCGGTCTGCTGCCTGCAACATCCTTCAGCATGACCGGTTTGGCAGTGGGTCAGTAATGGTGTGGGGTGGCATTTCTTTCCATGTGCTCGCCAGAGGTAGCCTGACTGCCATTAGGTACCGAGATGAGATCCTCAGACCCCTTGTGAGACCATATGCTGCTGCGGTTGGCCCTGGGTTCCTCCTAATGCAGGACAATGCTAGACCTCATGTGGCTGGAGTGTGTCAGCAGTTCCTGCAAGATGAAGACCTTGAAGCTATGGACTGGCCCGCCCGTTCCCCAGACCTGAATCCGATTGAGCACATCTGGGACATCATGTCTCGCTCCATCAACCAACGTCACGTTGCACCACAGACTGTCCAGGAGTTGGCGGATGCTTTAGTCCAGGTCTGGGAGGAGATCCCTCAGGAGACCATCCGCCGTCTCATCAGGAGCATGCCCAGGCGTTGTAGGGAGGTCATACAGGCACGTGGAGGCCACACACAATACTGAGCCTCATTTTGGCTTGTTTTAAGGACATTACATCCAAGTTGGATCAGCCTGTAGTGTGTTTTTCCACTTTAATTTTGTGTGTGACTCCAAATCCAGGCCTCCATTGGTTAATAAATTATATTTCCATTGATGATTTTTGTGGGATTTTGTTGTCAGCACATTCAACTTTGGATAGAACAAAGTATTCAATGAGAATATTTCATTCATTCAGATCTAGGATGTGTTATTTGAGTGTTCCCTTTATTTTTTGAGCAGTGTATTTGTTTTCATTTTAGGTGACAAACTAAGACAAAATGTTGCATGACTGTTAAGTGTAATAACATTGATATTTAGTTTTCAAAATTTAAGGATATAATGTTTGGTCATTCTTTACAAAATAGCTTAAGCTCAGTCAGATTGGTTGGAAATGATCTGGGACAGCTATTTTCAAGTCGTGCAACAAATCTTTCAATTGATTTAGGTCTGGACTTTGACAGGGCCATTTCAACACATACATGTGTTTTGATCTAGACCAATACATAATAGTTCTGGCTGTATGTTTAGTGTTGTTGTCCTGCTGGAAGGTGAACGTACTGTATGCCCTAGTCTAAAGTCGTTTGGAGCCTCTAACAGGTTTTCTTCTAGGATGTATTTAGCTCCATCCATCTTCTTACCAGCTTTAACCAGCTTCCCTGTCTCTGTTTTAGAAAAGCCTCCCAAAGCAGGATTCTGCCACCACTACATCTTAAAGTTGGAATAGTTTGTCCAGAGTTAGTTGTCCTCCAGAGCACTCTTCACATGTTTGCTCTGTCCCATGCATGTCTTTTGGCAAGTTTTAAAATTTACTTCTTGTAGTTTTCTTAAAGCAATTGCTTTGTTTCTCACACTTTTAAGGAAGATTTGTGAAGTATATGATTACTGTTCTTTATCAGATTCTTCCCCCTGATCTGCGGATCTCTGCATCACCTTCAGAGTTACCATAACCCCCTGGATGATTATCTAACTAATGCTCTCCCTGCCAGGCATCTAAGGTTGGGTTGATAGCCATTTCTTATAAGGTTTGAGATACTGCTTTCGCATTGAAATTGATTTTTTTAGGCATTTGCATGACTTAATCAAGTAAATATATGTTTTACTTTACAGATTTTCCAGGTAACTTTGTTGATCCTGTATTCTAAAACCAAGCAAAGGTAACAAACAAAAGAAACTTATAGAAATGCATATGAAGTCAAAAAAACGCAAAGCTGCACTGAATCTGTCCTCATTTTTGTCTCTTTCTAGTACTTTTCCACTAACTCCAAATTGAACTGTGCATGAACCCAGACACTCTGAACCTCCGCCCTCTTCTCCAAACATGATTAGAGAAATTTACATTGAGCTAGCCATGCGGCATCCTGTATATATAATGTACACGTCCACACATACTCAGGCCCCTTCATATGATGCATCTTGGATTAAAAGCTTCAGCTGCATTCCTTGTAGTTCCTCACATAAAAATGCTGATTTGGGCTAGATTTTATGTTTCTTTGAGTTAAATATTTTCTGAATTCTTCTGCATGAAGCCAAGGCCAAACAAGTCCTGTGAAACAAGGAGCAGCTTGGGAAACATAAAAACAGCAGCAAAATCAAATATGTGAAGTTAGCAAATAATTGGCTTCATTTACTAACAAACTGCCTATGTTGGAGTCATCCATTTTGGTCGCACAGTTGAACATGTGCAGCTCAACAGACATCGCAGCTCTGACGTCACCCGGGATTATAAACCTGCAGAAAATAAACTTTCATTGCCATTTCCAGCGTGTCTCATGGGACGACGCAACGGAGGCGCATATCTGGAGAGACAAAAGGCGAACTTTTGCTCCACAAGGCCATTCCCGGAAGAGGATGAAAACTGGAATCTGTCTGATACAAGAAGGTCAGAAGATTCATATGCCGATCGAAGACCACGCTGACACCCGGCGCAGGTGAAAAACCCACAGAGGTTTTATTTCCAAGGAGATGAGTTTCCTCCTTGTTGATTCAGTCGACTAAACGGTTCTTCATATTTTCCACTCCTGGACGGATGAGAAGTTTACCAGTTTACTACACCCATTCAAAGCAACTGCGGTCTGGGCCTCGCCTGACCACTCCTTTGTTCCAGTTTTATTACTGAAGTTTTTCCACTGAGTTCCCGCCTCAGAGTTTTATGACTCTTTGTTCGAGATTTGGGGCAATCAGCTGTATGGCTAAAGGGGCGTGGCCCCACCGTTTTAAAAGCTGATCGCTGCAATCGAGACATCGGCACACCAGGAGGGTTTCTCTTTCCAAGTTAACCCAAATTGCACATTTGTCCATAGATTGCTAGTTTGCATTGATCTTCATAGACACTCAATGCATATATGTTTTTCTTTTATTGTTAATGTTAGGTAGTCATTTTTATCCCCTTTGTGTAGAATAGTGCTTTTTATTTAGGTGAAGGTTTTCGGACCAGAATAATGGTAAATCAGAATTATTTAGCTTCAATAAATCTTCATATATAATAAGAGTGATTTGTCTGTCAAAACAAGGTCGAGGTTCCCCCACCTTTGGTGAAACAGAAACTCTGAGCCAGTTTTCAAGGTTAGAGTCTGAAAGAGAGCACATATAATTAGTTACAGTAAAAGCTCAGTCAATCGCCATGTATAGGAGAGAGAAAGGGTTAAACACTGAAAGACAGGGCTATGTGGATCATCGGTAGAGGCTGAGCATTAAGTTGTTGCCAGCAGAAGCTTGGACGATGCCCCTCTCCAGAAAGGTGTCACAGGTAGACACAGAGCCAGGCCAGGTGTAGCTTCTAGGAAGAGAAAAGAAAGAGAACAAAGTTAAAAGCTGAAATAACAGCAAATAATGCAAAATTGGAGGGTAGTGTGAAAATGTAGCGAAGAGGGTGAAAGTGGTCATTATGTCCTCCAGCAGCCTAAGCCTATAGCAGCATAACTACACAGAAAGTTTCAGTTCAGATTATTTTGTTAAACGGCGCTTATTTTCAACAATGTCGTTTAAAGGCACCCCACAAAGGGTCCCACTGATGGTCATTGTTATCCTAAAAACCACAAGGATTGGGATACCTTTCTCTGTCAGACTGATTATAACCATTGGAAAAAAGAAGGGGTCATACAGGTAGCAGAAATGGAGGGTGTGTTTGCACCTCACCCATAACTGAGCCGGTTAAGGGTAAACCTGACTCCCCCTTACTCCATCCAACAGGGAGGGAGGAAGGCTAAGCCACTCTAACAATAAGCTTTATCAAAAAGGAAAGTTTTAAGCCTAGCCTTAAAAGTAGACAGGGTGTTCGACTCACGGACCAAAACCGGGAGCTGGTTCCACAGGAGAGGAGCCTGATAACTAATTGATCTGCCTCCTATTCTACTTCTAGAGACTCTAGGAATCACCAATAAACCTGCAGTCTGAGAACGAAGTGCCCTGTTAGGAAACATATGGAACAATCAGATCTCTGATGTATGATGGAGCTAGATCATTAAGGGCTTTATATGTGAGGAGGAGAATTAAAAATTATATTCTGGATTTAACAGGGAGCCAATGAAGGGAAGCTAAAATAGGAGAAATATGATCTCTCTTTTTAATTTTCATCAGAACTCTTGCTGCAGCATTTTGAATTAGCTGAAGGCTTTTATCTGCATTTTGTGGACATCCTGATAGTAAAGAATTACAATAGTCCAGCCTTGAAGTAACAAATGCATGGACTAGTTTTTCAGCGTCACTCCTGGATAGGATATTTCTAATTTTGGCAATGTTCCGGAGGTGAAAGAAGGAAATCCTAGAAACCTGTTTAATATGAGATTTAAATGACATGTCCTGGTCAAAAATAACACCAAGGTTTTTTACTTTATTACCGGAGGTCAATTTAATGCTATCCAGGTTAAGTGATTGACTAAGCAGTTTCTTTTTTAAAGACTCCGGTCCAAAGACGACAACTTCTGTCTTGTCTGAATTTAGAAGCAAAAAATTTAAAGTCATCCAAGTTTTTATATCTTCAAGACATGCTTGTAGTCTATCTAACTGGTTGGGTTCATCAGGATTTATGAATAAGTAAAGCTGAGTTTTATCAGCGTAACAGTGAAAATTTATCCTATGCTGCCTGATAATTTGACCTATTGGAAGCATGTATATAGTAAAGAGAATTACCCAAGTACTGAACCCTGTGTTACTCCACAATTAAACCTGGAGTTTAAAGATGATTTATCATTTACATGAACAAACTGGAATCTGTCAGACAGATAAGATTTAAACCAGCCTAGCGCTGTTCCCCTGATCCCTACAGCATATTCCAGCCTTTTTAAGAGAATCTTATGGTCGACTGTATCAAATGCAGCACTGAGATCTAACAGAACCAGTACAGACACAAGTCCATTATCTGAGGCCATAAGAATATCATTAGTGACTGTCAGCAGAGCTGTTTCAGTGCTATGATGAGCTCTGAAGCCTGACTGAAACTCTTCAAACAGGTCATTGCTATGTAAATGCTCACACATTTGATTAGCAACTATTTTCTCAAGAATTTTAGATAAGAATGGAAGATTGGATATAGGTCTATAATTTTTCAAGTCATCTCGATCAAGCGAAGGTTTTTTTAAGTAAAGGTTTAATTACAGCTACCTTAAAAGCCTGTGGTACATATCCATTTACTAAGGATAGGTTAATCATACATAAAATGGGGCAAGTTGAAGGTTTAGATAAAGCTAATATTTCTGATAACTCAGGAAGCTCCACAGGATCAAAACAGTCCAAACACAGATCAGGTTCTACAGTTATTTCCAATGTTGTCTCACTTGCTGAGGATGAAGTAATCATCTTCGGGAGTATTTCAAAGATTTTATTTTTAATAGAATCAGTTTTATTTAAGAAGAATCCCATAAAGTCATGACTGCTAAGAGCTAAGGGAATGGATGGCTCAACAGAGCTATGACTCTGTGTAAGTTTAGCAACTGTACTAAAGAGAAACCTAGGATTATTCTTGTTCTTTTCTATTAATGATGAGAAATAAGCTGTTCTGGCTTGGCGAAGTGTCTTTTTATACATCAGTAGGCTATTTTTCCAGATTAAGTAGGAATCCTCTAGTTGTGTAGAGCGCCATTTTCTCTCCAATTTTCTAACATTGTGCTTTAAAGTACGCAGATCTAAATTAAACCAAGGAGCCTGCCTCCTATGAATAATTACTTTCTTTTTCAAGGGGGCGGCATTGTCTAATGCACCACGCAATGATGAAGTAACACTATGAACAAGAGAATCAATTTGTGAAGGGGCAGAAACAAAATTATTGCCCTCCACTGTGCTTTTCTGTGATAATGAGGAGATTAAAAGTGGAACAGATTATTTAAAGGTTGTTACACCATCGTCTGATAATGATCTATTATAATGACATTTTCTTTCAGGTGTGGAGTACTCGGTTAAATTAAACTCAAAGGTTATTAAGAAAAGGTCAGACAGGACAGGGTTATGAGAAAATATTGTTATGTCTTTACACTCAATGCCATATGTCAGCACAAGGTCCAGAGAATGAAGAGAAAGGTGGGTAGGTTTGTTAATGTTTTGAGCAAAGCCAATTGAGTCTAAGATAGCATTAAATGCTATATTTAGATCTAAAAATTGAGAGTAAGGGCCTGGTGGATGGTACAAAACAACAAACAGAAGTGGTTTTAGTGTTTTGCAATTTGGATGAGGAAAACTAAGGATTAAATATTCAAAAGAGTTGTAGCTATTGATTGGTCTGGGACTAATCAATAAATCGAAATGAAAGATGGTTGCTACTCCTCCTCCTCGCCCAGTATTTCGAGGAATGTGAAAATTTAAATAATTAGTAGGAGTTGACTCATTTATAGTAACATAATCCTCTTGCTGCAGCCTGGTTTCTGTTAGGGAAAATAAATCAATCTGATTGTCAGAAATCAGGTCACTAACTAGCAATGTCTTTGAAGAAAGAGAGATCTTATGTCCAGTAGGCCACATTTAATTGTTTTATTTTTCTTTTTAGTCTGAGTTGTGTTGATCTTTATGAGATTTTCCTGATTTCCTCCTTTTAGATTATTTTTTCAAACCTGGCCGTGGGCGAGACACTCGGTTACAATAATTTTGACTGACATTTTGAGTTAATGCAAATTTTTTTATTCACAATATTACCCTGTAGTTAAAGCTTAATCCCTCAAGCAAAATCTGACTGTGGCTCAGTAGGAAGAGTAGGAAGAGTAGTCGTCTTGCAATCAGAAGGTTGTGGGTTCGATTCCAGCTTCCTCCTGCCATTTGTCGATGTGCCCCTGGGCAAGGCACTTAACCTCAAGTTGCCTACCGATCTGCGTATCGGTGTGTGAGCGTTAGTGAGTGCGATAGGGTGAATGTGGCTCTAGTGTAAAGCGGTCTGTATGACTGGAAAAGCGCTATATAAGTTCAGTCCATTTGCCATTTACAGAAATGTAGAAACAAAAACCTGAACATATTTTACTGGGATCTGATTTGATAGACCAACACAAAGTGGTGGGTAGTTGTGAAGTGGAGGAAAACTGATATGCTAAGTGGCCTGAACTTGTATAGCGGGGACTCTGTCTCCAAAGCGCTTTACACTACAATCAGTCATTCATACACTGACAGTGGTAGACTAAATTGTAGCTACAGCTGCCCTGGGGCACATTGACAGAAGTGAGGCTGCCATACACAGGTGCCATCGAGCCCTCTGACCACCAGAGGCAGGCAAGTTAGGTGAAGTGTCTTGCTGAAGGACACAACAAATGAGACAGACAGAAACCCACTGGTTAAAGGACAAACTCCTACTACCTGAGCCACAGCCACGCTTAAATGTATTGAGCCCCTGAGAGTGGCCTATTCTTTCACAGTCTGCATGCCTAAGTGCTGGATTTTATGCACATTTGCCCATGGACATTATTGGAACGTATGAATTCAATGACGTAAACATTTGGATCTTTGCTAATATAGTGTGCATTCATAGCTTTAAATATTCCACAGGAATTCTTCCCTTCATCGTATGAAAATGCAAAGAGTATGACACAAATGTAAACATAAACCAAACCCCTAAATCCCTTCCACCTAAACTGACAGGCCCTGAGAGGAGAGCATTTATCAGATAACCAGTCAAAAGGCCTATGTTAACTATTGAGAAGCTGCAGAGGAGCAAAGTTCAACTAGACAATCACTTAACAGGGCAACTATTACAACAGGTCACTCCACAAATATGCCCTTTATAGAAAAGTGGCAAGACGAAAACCATGGTTTGAAAGTCCTAGTTGCAGTTTGTCACAAGTCATACAGGGGACATGGCAAACATGTGGAAGATGGAGGTCTAATGAGGTGAGACAAAGATTTAAATACACATCCTCCAAAATGCAATAACACTGCACATCACATTGAAAGCACCATAAAACATGGTGGTAGCAGCATCATGCTGTGGGGAAGATTTCCTTCTGCATGGACAGGGAAGCTGGTCAGAGTTAATGGAGAAATGGATGGAGCTATATACATTGCAATCCTGGAACAAACCCAATAGGGCTGCAAAAAACTTCAGACCGGTGCCGAGATTCAATCTTCCAGCAGGATATCCACACTACTTCATTTGTGTGTTACAATACCCCTGTAAACATGCAGGACTGAATTTGGTATTTTCAGAATTTAAAAAAAATGACGTAACTTAGTGTACTTCTCTTTGCAAAGATCCTAATAGAATTTTTGCAAAGCAATGCACAGTGTGATGATTGGTGGAGTAGTGTGACGGGAAACTACTTTCAGGTGTATAGAACTTTAGAAAGCCTGCAGAGTTAGAGCTGATACAACTTTTACCTTCATGTATTTATTTTTTCATTTTTGTAGGTTGTATTTAAAAAATGTCACCAAAGCACCCCAAATGATCACAAAGAATTTAGAAAATATGAATGACAAACCTTAACAATATATAGGCCAACTGTTTTGCTACATGCTTTAAAGACAAATGGCTGGTAAGAAACCTGGCACACATGGCCATAAAGGCTGTACATGGTAAGGTGGTAGAAATGGTAAATGGGTAACATATGTTGTGTAACATTTGCTGACACAGTTTCCTTTACTTTTAAATGTCACATGCAATTTCCCAGTCTTTGAGTCATGGCTACCAACTGTGACGACACACAGACTGGCTTAAGGCATTTGAATTCCAGTGTGATGATAAATACTGCTTTAAAACTCATCCGGAGTGTGTGGTGTGGTAATGGCTAAATAACTATTCAAACTTGGAAACAGTACCATTAGTAGCATATCTGAATTTACTTTACTGTGCAGTCTCATATTATTACTGTACCATGAGAAATTTACCAAATTAAAGCATACTTAAAACAACCTGCCATTAGGTTTCAAATACAACTTCTGCTTTAAACTTCCATTGGACTAAATAAGTCACGTTTTCTTTATCCCTACTCATTTTGATTCAACCATTTCTGTGGCATTTTTCTACCTCGGTCAGAGTGCAGGTTTTGCTGCATACCTGGTTACAATCAATGTCACCTTTCAGAGGGTATTTCAGGGGCAGTTCAGGGGAAATGATGGACACAAAAGGCTCTTTCAGCAACCATGAGCCGCCCTCCTTAGTCGGACCCAAATCTCCTCCTGTTACTCTCTAGAGGCTGTGGGTGTTAAAATGTAATAAGATTTTTATGGAGATTTAAGACCTTTGATGTTTCATATCAATGATGCATTAGTCTCAAATTAAAATATATACCGTCTCATTCGAACTGACTGATAAAAAAAACAAAACACTGACTTACTTTTATAAAGCTTGACAATGTACTTACCCCACCCAACATACTTTCCCCATTTGTTCTGCCTCAGTCTTTACATGCCTCTTCCGTAAAGCTTTCATTAGGTAACATGTACATGTTTACACACTGCCCTCAAGGTACTGAACTACATTCTTACCAATGTATATCATCACACCACACCCCAAAACCAGTGCAGTTTCCTGCAGAGTAAACAGGCCTGATTGATTTTACATGTCACGTGTCCAAACTTGGAGACAAACTAAAACAGTGATAAAACAAGTCTGTTTGCAGCAGTGATGAGGGGGTAAGCTGCTAAACATGAAACCATGCTGCAGGTGAAAGGCCTAAATATAAATCATTAATTAAACTCACATTTAGCTTGTTGTGGTCCTGTTGTGGTGAGAGTGAACAGCATGGTAGGATCAGAAGAGCAGTTTGAGGCCCTCAAAGAGAAGATTGTAAATAGTAAACACCCTGCACTTGTAAAGTACTTTATCAAGTCCCCAGAGACCCGAAAGCACTTAACATTGTAATCAGACTGACAGAAGCGAGGGTGCCATACAATCGGCACCACCTGGCCCTCTGACGACCACCAGCAGGGAAGGACACAATGACTGAGATGGACACAGTGGGGCTGAGCCACGGTCCCCCACACAGTAGCAACAAGTACAAGTGGAAGGCATTCAAAACAAAAGCCAACATGGCAAGGTCTGACTGTAAAAGTCAGTTCATCCTGAAAGTACAAACAATTTTTCCAAAAACCTGAAAATATTATCACCTATAGGACCTATAGAAGGCTCTTGGCGCCGATGATGTGAAACTGTGTGCCAACATCATGAAATCCTAAGGCTGAAGCGGAACTGGACAGGGCTAACACTAGCTTTAAGGGGGTAGGGTATCCTAACATTTTTCTTAGTTCCGCATGCATTTTTATTGCCATCTTTCGTTTAATGGGTAAAACAAGGTAGATTTTTTTTGTATTTACCTGAATTAAAAAAAAAGATTTAAGACTAATATGTGAACACGAGGCAAAAAGTGGACACCCAATCAAATTTTCAGTTCGATTAAAGGAACTATTCAGACCTTTTGAGTGATCTTTTATTGGATCTTTAGGGTTTTTCGTCAGTCGTCAGATTTACTTTAAATGTGATTGGGAATTTTATGGCATACAGATGTATTGGAGCACATGCCCTGATAAAACGGGCACGGCAACATCAACCAGGTAATGTCATCCAAACATGGTTCTACAGAAGTCTGCAGGATCTAGAGGAAGTATTGACACTGTCTAAAAAACGGTAACAGAAAGATTATAAAATTAACAAAGCAGACATTTTTTAAAACATTTTATTTAATATTGACAATAATTTAAACATGTTCATTTTCTGAGTTTCAAAATCCAGTCACTCACATCGGTCAGGAAAAAAGGAAAATACATTATCAGAAAAGCAAATGAATATTGCCATTTTCAATAAAGCAAGAAAAAGTAGAAGGCAGTAAAATGTGAAAAACACCAAAGAGTGAACTGAAATCTGCTGCAAAGTTACTTTAAACAGAAGTCTTGAGTACGCTACAAATTAACATGCTCTCTGACAAATAAAGACCTTTGTCCTGGAGGCAAAGAAGTTGAGGTTGACTAGCACCAGTAGTGAGCATCATTCCGTGCAGAACTCTTTACCTGAAACACAATTACTGTAGTTAAATGTGCACATGCTCCAGCTGCTTGTTTGCTAAGATACCAGTGTGTATGACGGCTACCACGATGGTATAAAATCAGTATAATAAAAAGCATGGAAACCTAGAGTACACATAAATGCTGTGTGCTTTGACTTGGACCTCTACAGTTGTAGTGTAGTAAAACTCTGTACCCTTCTAGCTTTTTTTTCCAATCTACTTTATGCCATTTATTTCAATTGTTACTTTCCTCTACCATCTTCACTCTGTTTGACAGAGATTCTTTGAAAAAAAACATAATTCTTTCAAAGCATTTGCTTTAAAAAAGTTAAAAAAAGAACTGCATCATTAAAATTATCAGAGACAAAAAAGAACCAAAAAATAAAGGAAAAAAAATAATTTACATTACGTTATAAAAAGACAGTTCAAGGATCGACGAAGGACACCGCGATGTAGCGAGTGCCATTGGTCGTTGGTAAACCTTCGTGGAGATGAGTCAGGCGTCCTGGGTGCATAAAGCTCCAACCTTTTCTTGGTGATTCTATGGAGCAGTTGTACCGATGGAAACGGCAACCTCCACCCTAATAAGGACGTAGATAGAGCAGATGGAAATCAGTTTTTTTTTTTTATTAAATTAAGATGTGTAGAGCACAAAGCAAGAACTTCTGACAAGAACTTGTCATGTCCCTTTAAAATATCCTTGCTACAGACCATAGGTTTTGTCATATTAATGTCTTATTCCAAGAAAGTGGTGTCCCTTAATCCCCAAAATGTGAATGCCTTAATGACCTCAGCAAATGTCATGCATCAAAAATAGTTTATTTCTGTCTCACAAAGAAATAATTAGTTTGCTTAATCAACTTGTCCACTGAATTTAACTAGTGAATTCAAAACTTGCATTTTGATTAGCAGTCAGTGCGACAAAATAATAAAATGGACACAGATTGATCTATTTAGTTAAAAAGGTAAAGCCTTGAATAAAAATAAAATATATCATCTGGCCAAATTTTAAGCCATTAGAATCAACAAAGCTAAATGTTACACAAAAACAGCATTAAAAGGGGCCCAGGAGGGTTAATTGAATTAATAAAAAGGTTCAACATTTTTCTCTATCACTTCTGCATCCATTGTTTGTAGTTGAAGAGAGAAAAATATCAAACCTATTAAAAAATAAGTACACACTGATTTAATGTGCAGGAGTTGATTACTCATGTGAAAGAGAGAAGCTTGTGACTTATTTCTAAAACATTACTTACCTGAAAATCAGTGTTCTTGTTGTTGAGAGCGATGTTGATGGTGAAGGTGGAGGAGTCATGATGGGGCTTCAGGGAGGCTTGTCTATTCGGTGTGTATTTAACTACAAAGTTCATTAATGCGTATCCCTGCCATGATAGGATAGAATTACATTTTGTTAGTTGCCAGTCAGCAGTTCATAATTAAAAAATAAAGCATGTGGAAAGTCTGATTGACACACAAACATGGGCCAGGGAGTTTTAAAAAGTTATGTTTGCCAAACAGCGGTGATTTTCCATGACAGCTTCCTGTATTTAAAACTGCATTTGAGGAGATGCCAGATAAAGTGACTGATGTGTTCTCTGGCTGTATGGAGCATAGAATAGTGGAGAGCTGTCCTTATACCACCTATTGCTCTGCCTTAGCTAAGAACAGGCTATGACAGGCTTTTTCCTTGCTTACAAGAAAGTCAAATTTGTTTTTTAGCTCTGTGGGGTATGCTAGTGCCACAAAAACACAGTATTGGTATAGAAAGAACGCCATGTGTCACTCTTATTAAATTAACATTGTTTAAAATCAGTGTTGCTATATTGAATGAGTTATCAGAATGCACAGCAACCCTTTTTTTCAAAAGAGCAACTAGCAAAAAAATCCAGTAACTTATTCTGGAGTTCTTGGAGACATTTGGAGACTCTGACAAGAAAGCATTAATTATTTAGCTTAATGCTATACAGAGCATTTAAGTAGAATACATGCTGCCATGATATTTTTAGTGAAGGTTATTAAACTGTGAGAACCCCATACCGGCATATTTGACAAGTTTTAGTTTTTGGAAGAAAGAATTGGGTTTTCAGTGCTGTCTTCAACAGGTCAGACTAACCTTTGTGTAATAGCCAGAGAAAACCTTTAATGTGACGGGTGATATGAACTCCCGGAGAAAGTGCAGCCACTCCTTATCAAACCCAATTTGTTTCATGTGAATGTCATCCGTCGGCACTGTCTCGTAGCCTCCAGCGATCCTCTTGTCCTGAGAAAAAGAAAAGAAAGCAGTGTGATTGACCATGGAACAAATGACCCACCATTCTGAAAGTGAGTGACCACAGCTTTTAACATGATGATGATGATGATGATGTGTCTGTGTGCCATTAAAACCGCAGGCTGGGCTGCCGTCTGTCTGCATGAAGCTTAATGACCCATCCAGGACAGTGATTTCCTAAACACAGTCATTCAGAGTATCTGTATGCATTCAATCTGTGCAGGCAAAGTGCATATGACCAAAACAGGCCACACAAATTAAAACCTCACAAAAATAAATTTCCATCTTATTTTCTTTTTTAAAATTCAACTCCTTGTTTTAGATATCACCAGTATGGGACATATTGTCTATTAGTTGTGTGTCTTGTGAGTTTTTCAGTTTAAAAGTAGTAAAGGGGCATTATAAAGATTAACATTCAGCTAATGGTTAAAGTCACAGAGCCAACAGAAACAAAAGCAAGATTTCTTCACTGAGCTATTTCAAAAACTACAACAACATGACTTAAAACATAAACATAAAATGTTTAATAAGCAACACATATTTTTTGCTTACTTTTTGTTGTAATGTTGGTATTCAACAATTCAGTTTAACTCTTAGTAGGTAAACTGAATTACAGAGACCACAAATCATAAAAATGCTCAAATCTCTTAATCAAAGGCTAATGCATACTCCACAACAGAGAAATTTGTTCTTTTTCCCAAGGCTGTAAAAATAAGAACTAAGTTCTTTCTGCCCAGGACATTTCATACTTCAACTCCATGACAAGAACAAGCTGAAAGAACTCCCAAACCAGGGCTGTAAGAACAGAATCATGTCATTTTTTTCTTGCAGCTCTGGGAGAGAGAAGACATTTCTCTGTTCTTGCAGGATATGTATTTTCCTTTATTAAGTTTAATTCTAACTTACTTTTGGAAGATTTTATGTTACACCCTATTTCCAATGATTGAGGTTCTGATGCCCTTTCATGCTGGTCGACTCTGGTTGACTCTTTTTAACCCAGATACCTCCTATTCATAGATATTACTTATTAGGTACTGAACCACTTTTCCTTGCAATAGACATTGAGTAGAATATATAAAAGGATCTCTAATTGTCAAACCAGACACAAAACAACTAAGGTGAGTACAAAGTGATAATTGGCTGATACAAAACATGTCAGATCCTTTTAATACCAAAAGACCAAAATAGTGAAAGTATGAAATGTCCTGTAGTTTTGGTCTGCTTTAATGAAGAAATGCATCAACCAAAGTGAAATCTTTGTTAAATTAAAATTAGAACTGTTGAGCTATTCAAACTCAATTGCTTCACTTCATATAGTTACCATCAATAACAATAAATATATACATGAATTCAATAGACATTAAATTATGTTGCTATTTTTACAATATTTCTTAAATTCAAAAATTTTCAACAAATATTTGCCATACATAATACTTTGAAGAAAATTGCATTGAAGGTAATGTACCTGTGACGTTATCTTCTTGGTCAATCAGTAGGCATGTTCATGAAACTTATGAAGAACTCATGAAGATTATGAAACTAAATAAATCTAAAAACAAACCAGAAATATGGAGGGAAGACGATGGAGGACAATAATTACACGGAACAGGATTGAGCAACACCTAGCAGATAAAGCAGCAGTGACTAAAGACCCAAAGGAGAATATATGCTGAGGAGACCTGATGATTGCAACAAGAAACAGATGGGACAAATGGGCAGAGTGGAAGCAGTTGAAAATGCAATCAGAGAGCAGAAGGAATAAAAGAGAATGAATGGCAGAACAGGAACTAAACAGAGACCAGAAACTAATAAGCATTACAAAAACAGAACACAAGAAGACTCAAAGACACAAGAGACTCATAAACGTAACAAAACAGGAAGTAAAGAGAGAAACAGAAAGGGCCAGACTAACCAAAATAAAACAGGAAACTACTAACAAGAAACCAAAGACAACCCCAAACATGTGTGGTGTGTGGTTTTGCAACTCAAGGTTAAACTAAAATTATTTTAGAAGTTGGATTACGCCAGATCATTTATACACTGAAATCTTAGAACTGGGTGTATTTTTCTTTTACCATGACTGTAGATGTAATCACTGAATACACACAAAAAAGCAAAATAAAACTGAAAAAGTTCTGTGCTTGCAGTGATATACCTTTCACTTTTAGGTTCAGGAAGTCTCCACCAACAGTACTGACCTCATGTTTGCCCCCAGACCATAAACCATAGTGCTCCATCTCCTCAACTATTTCATCACAGGCCTTCTCTGAGAGCACCGGGAACCAGAACACATCCGGACAAGGCTGTAACACACACATAACCACATGCATAAAGTGACTGCTGAGAACAGACTTGACTCACACTTTCACCTGGTGTTGTAGCTGTTGTAATGCAATACCCAGACATGCGAAAACCAGATGTTGGGATTTCCATGCGACATTATGTCACTGTCTTTACTCACTCTCAGTCTGTGCACGTGCAGCCACACATAAATACAAACCTCCTCCAATTGGTTCTCAGTGAAAATTTGAGTGTAGTTTGGGTGGATGTACTTCTCCTTCCAGTCCTGCATGTAGAGAGATTTTCAGATAAGTAGACATTTTGCTGACCTGCATACCTCACAGAGCTAATCCCCTCGCCCACAGCCCTACCAGCCAGAAGCCTTCTCATACTACAGTTTTCTATTCTCTCAAAATTCTAATCTTTTAATTACCTCTAGTAACAATTGCAGGTGGCTGCTGTTTATCTTTGAGAAAATAGATTTCACATGCGTGTAAAAATAATGAATGAACATAATGACTTACCACAGGGTTTTCAAATATCTGCCACAAGTCGTTGTTGTAACGAGATATGTTATAATTAGCTGTGGAAATGAGTCTTCCAAAGTCATGGCGGTTGGTTATGTACATGAATACTCCCTGCAGCAAACAGGGAAATAAATCCTCTTTAGTTTCATACAAATGATAGAGGTGAAAAATCTCTAATGTCTCACAATTTATAACAGATGTGCATGTATACATAACCATTAAACATGCAGATTTAAGCCATAGTAAATCCCTTAGTGGTTTTCACTGGCACACAAAGACAATAAAAACTGATTTAAGTATGTCTAAACAAACTGAAATCATGCTTAACTTTAGGTTCAAGTAGACAGGTGGCATATAAATAATCTGAGATTATTTATTGGTCAGTCTTCTCTGAGTTGCCCTTGTAAGGAGAAGACGGAGTCATTAGGGGGGTTGGGGGAGGCAAGACCAGAAGGGCATATTGGGATGAAGCAGATCTAGAGAGGACACTCTAATTACAGTGATGCATGGGGAGGGTGCTGTGTGGAAGTGGATCTGGACTAACTATCAGACTAGGCTTTGTTAAAATTAGAAATAAAAGATTATGGGTCTGTTTAGTAATCTTGTGGTGTGAGTTTCTAAATGGCAAATGTCTCGGTTTTATCAAAGCTGTGATTTAGGCCAAATGCATAGGAAGTAAGATGAAAGGAAGAGCTCTAAAGCCTAGTCTGAGATCAGTCACTGTTTTCAGTGGGGTGGGGTGGGGGGTCTGCTAATGTCTGCTTTTGGTGAGGCTTGGCTTGTCAGGTTAAAGCATCAGGACAGAGGACTTGCGAATTGACTCAACTGACCTATCTTACTCTATCAGTTTTTAAATCTAAACTTTTCACAACAAAAGGTTCACATCAATTTCCAAAAAACTGTAAGCAATTATACTTTCTGATGCTATGACATACATGCAAAATCATTCATACCCCTTGAACCTTTTTTTTTTTGTTTTGCCATGTTTCCATCACAAACTTCAATGTATTTCACAGTAGTGCATGGTAGTGAAGTGGAAGGAATATATAATATTTATTTTCACAGATGCCACCCTGGGGAAAGATGAACCTTCGGACTTTACATTTACTTTACATCTTTAAACAGATTTTCTATGTATTTAACTCCATCCATCTTTCTGTCACCTCTCAATAGCTTCCATTGTCTGTGATGAAAAATTACATCCCCACAGCTTGCTGCCGCTACCACCACATCACATTTTTTCTTTCATGTTTTTATCATCTGCTTGAATCTCTGCTTGAAAATTGTAAAGCCCTTTGTGGTTTTTGATTTGTAAAATGTGCTATATAAATGAGGTTTACTTACTACATAAGTAAGTTGTGGGATTGTCTGCTAATATTTGTCCTATCAACAGAATCTCCCACTTAAGCTGTGGATCTAGGAAGCTCCTTCATATTTACCATGGACCTCTTGGCTGCTACTCTGATTAATGGTCTTCTTCACTGGCCTGTCAGTTAAGATTGATGACCATATTTTAATACATTTACAGTTTCCCCATAGTCTTTCCATTTTCTGATGATGGGTTGAACAATGCTCTGTGAGATGTTCAAAGATTGGACTATTGTTTTTACAACCTTCATGATGTTGTTTGTTAACTAAAGCTCTCTAAAAAACATTTGAGGTCTTCACAGAACTGCTGTAATTATGTTGAGATTAAACTACACATAGGTGGATTTTATATTTATTAAGTTGATGAGTATTAATTATGAACTGATTGTGCTGGATTTTATTTAGGGGTATTCAATTGATAAGGATTTAATGCATATAAATGCTACACTTTCAGATATAAAAAAGTAATTATAAAAAAATTAAATCCTACTCAAATATACTCAACTTTGTGCTGGTCAATCACATGAAATTCCAATTAGATACATTGATGTTTGAGGTTGTAAAGTGAGACTATCTGAAAAAAGTTCAAGGGGTGCACCTAATTATTAAAACCTCTCTATCTCTCTATCATCAAGTCATTTCCAATGCTCAGTGCATTGTAGAATACTCTAAATCTTAATGCTACATGTTACTGAAACCTGACAGTTTAACTTAGGTCTGCCTATGGGAGAAATTAAAATGAATTAGTTTCTGAGTGCAATACCATTGAAAATATCAGAAGCAGAACAATAAAGTACATATTGACCTTTGGGAATCTGAGCATATGGAATGATTCCGGAGAAGGGGAGTCTTTTTCCCTGTGACTGGTCTAAAATAAAGGAGAAGCATCATGTGAATAAGACTGCATAAATTTTACGCAGAGTAAGAGACAAAGTGACAGTTAAAATATGTCCATGTCACACATATTAGAACTTAGTAGGAGTGAAAATGCACCCGCATAATCAAAGGAGCAAGATTCCCTCTGAAGCTGATGTTTTTGTGGATTAGTATGGGAGGAATTCATGCAGAGCAGGGTAGCGGTTTAACGCTGAGCAGAGGCGAAATGTAGGTGGCTCCGAGCGCAGCTGAGTGAGCAGTTTAAAGGTGTTAAGAAAAAAAACGTGCAAGACAAGACAAATGCTGTCAGCTACCAACCCAGGCATTCCAACTGAATGAGATTATGGCAGTATTGGTAGAAGACAATGACAGACAGTGGGATACAAATAGAGCAGAAAACCTTAATGCACTGTAGACAAACTATGAACAGAGTTCGGTCAGGCATTGATGACAGACAAAGGCATATTCAAACACTTTAATACTTCCCTGTTTTTGATTTCCATTGCCATTAGTTACGAGTTAGATGTATTACATTTTTTTAACTAGCTTTGCTATGTCTTCTTAGTATGTAAACAATGTCCCTTTTTAATACTTGGACACCTCTGTCACACTATTGCGTAGATACTTGGGTTTTTATAGCTTATGCAAACAACATTCCAAAATTGCCTTTTAATGAATCTGATACTGTAGCATACTTGACTTGATCTTCAGCTGGACCAGGAAGTCACATATTCTTTGAACATGTTGAAATTCACTGTGGTATCAGTGTCGCAACTTAGAGAAAAGACACATTTACTGCCCATAGACCTTGCTGCTATGAAATTTCCATCAGTGCTAAGCTAATTTCGTAGCGATGATCCAATAATAACAGTTTATGACATGAGATAAACATCTTTGTACAAAAGGTTTATTTCCCTCAGCCTGCCAAATAATTTAGCTAATAAATACCTGACCACTTGGAGGTATCGACAGAATTTATATAGAACCTTGGACTTTCAGCCCACTGAGCTCAATTTAGGGGAAATTATGAAAAAAGAAAAAAACAAGACATGATTGTAAGGTTAAACCTAACTTACTGTCTTTATGCAGTAACGCACGGTAAATGTTTCATCCTCCAAATACACAATATTAAAGACACGATCATCTATGAAGATACATCACAAAACAGCAACAGTTCTTTCCATTCACACACACTAAAAATATTTTTTGATACGCCAACATATGTGCCAAGTTTAGAAACAGTGTGACAAGAGTTTATCAATACTAAAATACATTCATCTTTTTAAAATCATACTTAATATTTTGCACTTCTTACCATTTCTCTGGAGTTTCTACACAAAGCCATATCTGGGTCCAGTTTCTCCAGAACAAAGTGATTCCTTTCTTTAAGTTCACTCCTTAATACGGTTCCCTTGATGAGGTATACGTGAGCCATATAAGGAATGTTCCACACACCCCTTAAAACAAAAAGAAACAGAACATTTCACTTCCCTTTCACACTCTTTTAAGAGAACATTGAGTTTGCTGACATTATTCACTCTTATCTATGATTTGGGATTTAGTAATCATTGACTTGCATCGAACTATGTGGTAAAATAAGTTATGATATACAGTATAATATGATATTCAGCAGCTTTTGTTTGCTTGTGACACAATGTGCAGTAATGAACAGTTGTTCCAGATTGGTTTGGATTATCTGTATCTTAGTTCCTAACAAAACTCCCATACCTGTTGTTGCCCTACCGTCAATTGTTTTATGTAAACTGTACCTCAAACATGATTTACCATAGTTTCTAGTGTTGCTAACATGTCTGTGGTTTGGTGCTAGCATGTCGTGCGGCTATGTTTTGAGCAGCCATGTTTTAAAATGACAGCAAACATATTTTGAGGGTAGTAACTGGCTGCTTTTTATTTGGTTTGCAAGTTTTGAGAATTTCTCATGATACCATAAGGTAAAAATACCCACAATATGACTCTCACTATTTTTTTCATTCCTGTTAATAACAATTATAGGGTTTATTGCTAAGGTTTTGGTCAAACAAAAGTATGTTTGTCTTACTTGAAGATGAGTAGATTTTTTTATCAGTCAATTTGGTCTATTAGTTAATGTTTTAATTTAACTATATTCCAAAAAATAACTGATTTTAATAGCAACCGCATTTTAGTTAACCCAAGCAAAGTCCATATTGCATCAAAAAATTGGAAATAGTTCAACTTAATTTCAGGATTTAACAGCATTTTCATTTGAAAAAAATTGCAAGCGGAAGGTCATTTTGTTTCAGGGCAGAATATTGCTGTTTTTAATGGTAAAAATACCCCATTCTACAGTGACAAACATGACCCTTAGGCTGAATAAAGGGACTGTTATAAGTGAATCAACTGCCATTTATTCTAGTCTCTAAAAAGGAAGATCAATTGTTGGACGTTTCATTGTAATGCAATTTAATTTTTTTTTCTAAATTTGCATGAGTTACGCCACCATTTTAGGAAATAGATTTATATATTCAATGATTACACAAATCTGCATTCTAGGACCTTATATTGCTTTATATAGCTAATAGTGGTTAAGATCAAAACTTGCAAGCTGTGTATGAAACATTAAAATTTGCAAAGCTGTTACTTGCTATATTCTTGACTCACACTCGTTTCCTTTGTACAATGTCGATATAATCCTCAGAGCGTGCATAGTACCCGTCCAGACTCAAGGCTCCCCAGAAGTTCGACCACAGCTTGCCATGACGAGTGACAAGTGCACCAATTATTTTTCTGTGAAGTGAAAAAAGATGGTGCCTCTGTCAGGGCCGTTAAAACTTAGCAAAAACAGCCAACAGCCTAATGTACTGGTACCCTTTAAAACTATTGTGTTGGATCTGAGTAATTAAAATCTGCCTATAAATACACCATCACTGCCAATTCAGTAACAGATCCTATAAATATTTATTGCAAACCAGGCAAAATGGATCTGTTTATTTTGCTTGACTGAATTGAAATAATTCCCATACCTTGCTTCTAGAAGCTCTAAACGTGTTTTATTGTGTTACATTTTGTAAAACAGAAAGTACTTCCACAAATCTTATTATCAATAAAAAGATTCAAAAGGTATCGTTGAGTATTGTTTTTTACACCTAAATAAAAAAAGACATGCCAAAATTTGTGTTGGTTAGTTTTGGTAAGGATTTATGCAAATGTATGCAAATGTATGCACTACAACAGACTTGTGCAGACCACATTTTCTTGGTTTTCTTCCACTGCCTTGGTCCCAGCAGAAAATTCCCATGCTACCTTTAAATATCCAAGAATGTCTCCCGCCTTGCATGCTTCCAGTCAGTCACAATTCCACTGCAGAAGCCACAGTGACATCCAGTTTATGGGAAGCTTTCTTCACAATCATGGAATAAAAGGGTCTGCCTGTTTGTTTTTTATGCAATGCCAAGCTGCATTTTGGGGTTAGTGCAGCAGACTTATTCTGTTTCCATGAGGACGGGAAAAAAACAGGAAGCCAGAGCGGCCCTTTTTAAACTTTAATAGGCTTGACTGTAATGTTCCTGTGGGTTTGCCACTTCAGGGATGAATCCGATGCGTCAGTGATCACAACAGCTACATAAGCACGCTCAAGGGCCCGTAGTGTGGCTCTTGTTCCAGCTGCTGTGTGATTACCTGTTTTGTTCGATGAGGAGCTTGAGTGTCTGTCGGTTGGTGAGCATGACGTCGGAATCTATGCTGAAGTAGTATTCACATGTGGCATCCTTGCGACAAAGATCCCTGATAAAATAAACACACAGCATTGTCAAAAAAATCTTCGACTTGTAATAGCCTGAGTATCTTTAAACCACATGTAGTTAATTTAAGTTTTTTTTTAAAGAAGACTGCTTGTATATTACATAATTCAATGTTTAGATAAATGCAGTTAGCCATGCATTGTTTATGATGGGATCTTATTTATACTTACTGCATATAAAATACTATTAGGAATCATATACATTCAAGCTTATTTAAGAAGTTTAAATTAGAGATTCACCAAGAAATAGGCTTGTGAACAGAATAGGGCAAGTTTCAACCTGACCAGCCCTGATCGATGACAGGATAATTAGAAACTCAAAAATCAGATTTTTCTCAAGTCATCAAAAGCACCATATGTGAGCACTACCACAATGTTCTGACAAAACTTGCGGTGAGTGCGGAAACTGTTATTTAAAAGGGAACTACAATGTTCACAGGGGCATTTCAGCTGTTATTAGGTGTTCATTAAGGCTGCTATGACAGAAAGCTAGACTTGCAGGTGGACAAAATTGCTGTCTGTGACAGGATGTTAATTCTTACCCGCTTTGGGAATGTTTATTTGACTATGTGGATTGCATCAACCCGGAGAAAACTTTAGCAGAAAAAAGAAAGGCTGAACATCTTACTGGAAAGTTGCCCTGAACATTTGCATGCAAACAATCTCAAACAAAAATCAAATATGCTTCTGAAATGGACAATTTAGCTGCTGCTAAGTTGGTTAAAATGTATAAGTACCATAAACTGTCCTTTTTGGCGCACCTGTTCTGTCATGCAAGGTGGGATGTCGCCTCTGCTGCTAATAATTAAACATCACTCATGACTTGAAAAGATATTTTCAATGCCGTTAATTACTGTTCTTGAAGAAAAATTGGTATTGGCAGGTCAAAGTTTTCCAAAATCTGGAGATCGGTGCATCTCTAGTCTAAATGCAGGGATTATTTAGCGCTAGGAAGTTTTGCACTGGACATATCAATCTTGTTCTTCAAATGCCAAAATCTAAAGGATATTTAATTTATAAAAAGCACACATACATTCCCATGTTCCTGGCCTCTCCTTGGTTCAAATTTTCTTCAGGTCCCACAACTTTGAAACTCTTGAACAGGTTCCTGTTCTCCTCCCAGAACCTCTCAATGTGCTTCTCGTGATAAACCTCCTGGGCAAGGAGCCAATATTAACAGATTATTAGATGAAAGGGCTTGGACTGCAGTAATCTAGAAAAAAGAAAAACCAAAGCGCAGCTGCACCCACTCACATTGTTATGAACAAAGAGTTTCAATTTATCTTTTGGATAGTCTAGGGTGACCAGACGCTGGAAGAATTCAGGGAGGAATGGAGTTGGCTGTTCGATGAAGACTGCGACCAGAACGTCTGGATACTCCTGTTTGGATTACAAGAAAGACAAATCATTTCTGTTATAAACAACTGATCGCAGTGATACAACACTGTTTCAAATAAATCAAGAATATTTACACCCCACTTCTTATATATATATAAACAGTGTGGCTCCGCAGATGTGTTCAGCATTACTTCCTATTTAACAGTGCTACCTTTTTTTATTACAAGAGTCATTACGTTGCATGTGTTCTCTCCTACTCTCAGGCCAACTGATGATTGAAGGCACATAAAAGACTCACAAAATGACACTGTGGACATGCTATACATAGATGGGAATAAAGAAGGACACAGAGATGAAGAAAAATTTTCCCATGACACTGCTTCAGCCCACACAGGCCAGTCTGGACTCCTGATCCTCTTGACCAGTTCACAGCAAAAAGTCTGGGCTGGGGATGAAAAGCCATCCCAGCCGAACCGTCTAATTTGCACGTTCCGCAATGACTGTTTTTCAGGCACAGCAAGGGAACCTCAAACATCAAGCCAACACAAGCTTAAATTATTACACCAGGACTGCAGACGACCGAACCAATAATGAGGAAAAGGTGGCATTGACAAACTAAAATATTTAAAATGGGGTTTAACACGAGGCAGAAGAAGAAAGTGAGGTTGTTTGGTTGGCACGTTACTTGTCTTTGGTGGGATAAGACTTCCATTCTCTTTGCAGGGCCAAAAGTTCAAAGCTAAAGTGCACAAGAAGGCACACAGGATTGCCTGTGGACTGAGTTCACCCCAGTAGAAAGCCTGGACACAGTGGGAGCAGTGTTTCCACATGACCTGATCTCCCAGACGTCTCTGTCCCAAACAAACAGAGACTCAGTGGAATAATATGTCTACTCAGACCACTTTACTTCAGCAACCATTTCTGCATTCTTTATTGAAGGTCAGCTGGATGCTTTTTATGTACCTAGGCTTGTGTTAAAGTAGTTTCCGCTTATCCGGAACCGGGTCGCGGGGGCATCAGACTCAGCAGAGACACCCAGACGTCCCTCTCCCCAGACACCTCCTCCAGCTCCTCCGGGGGGAGTCCAAGGCTTTCCCAGGCCAGCCGAGAGACATAGTCCCTCCAGCGTGTCCTGGGCCGTCCCCTGGGCCTCCTCCCGGTGGGACGTGCCTGGAACACCTCCCGAGGAAGGCGTCCAGGAGGCATCCGGTATAGATGCCCGAGCCACCTCAACTGGCTCCTCTCGATGTGGAGGAGCAGCGGCTCTACTCCGAGCCCCTCCCGAATGGCCGAGCTCCTCACCCTATCTCTAAGGGAGTGCCCGGCCACCCTACGGAGGAAGCTCATTTCAGCCGCTTGTATCCGGGATCTCGTTCTTTCGGTCATGACCCAAAGTTCATGGCCATAGGTGAGGGTAGGAACGTAGTTTTTGCCTCTGCCACAGCTCGGGCCGCAGCACGCTTGGCCCACGCTTGGTCCCACAAGCCAACCACAGCCGATAGGACTCCTTCAGCTTGACAGCATCCCTTACTGCCGGTGTCCACCACCGGGTTCTGGGATTGCCGCTGCGACAGGCACCGCAGACCTTACGGCTGCAGCTACGGGCAGCAGCATCGACAATAAATGCGGAGAACATGGTCCACTCGGACTCTATGTCTCCAACATCCCCCGGAATCTGGTCAACGCTCTCCCGGAGGTGGGAGTTGAATACATCCCTGGCCGAGGGCTCCGCCAGGCGTTCCCGGCAGACCCTCACTATGCGCTTGGGCCTGCCAAGGCCAAGTCTGTCCGGCTTTCTCCTCCTCCAGCGGATCCAACTCACCACCAGGTGGTGGTTCCTGAAGGAACTTTATTTATGCATTTATTTATGCATTGGTGCTTCAGGGCTACCTTTAGGTGTGTGCAGTTTTTAAAGAGTTTAAAGGACCTTGCAAAATATGCATAACCACTGGACCGTCTCACATTTGTCAAATTATAACCATGATCTCCAATGTATTTTATTGGTATTTTATGTAAAATATGAGTAATGCGTAACTGTGAACAGGAACGGAAACTATATATAGTATTTTTCTAATTTTATGCAGATACAAATCAGAAAACTGCATTTGTATTGAGCCCTCCTGTGCAAATAAGTTTAAATTACCTTTAACAGCTGCAAGTATTTTGAGGTATGTCTCCACCAGCTTTGCATATCTAGAGCCTGAAAGTTTTGTCCATTTTTTCTTGCAAATTAGCTCAATGTCAGTCAGACTGAACTAAAAGCCACTGTGAGCATCAGCTTTCAAGTTTCGCACTGACTTTTGGTCAGGAATTTGGCTGAGCTTTTCTAACATATGACTTTACTTCGTTCTAAACACTTCCATTCTAGGTCTGTCTACATGTTTACACTCACTGTCCTGCTGGATGGTGAACATCCACCCCAGTCTCAAGTCTTTTGCCACCTGTAACAAGGTGTTCTTCCATGATTGCCCTGTATTTAGCTCCATCAATCTTCTCAGCATGCCCATAGCATGATATTGCTCCTACAATGTATCACTGTGTGGACAGTGTGCTGTGCTGTCCTGCTCACAGATTTTCCCTCCTAAGCTGTGGATCTCTGCGGCTCCTCCAGAGTTACTATGGACCTCCTGGTTGCTTTACTTATAAAGACTCATCTAACTCAGTTATTCAGTTAAGGTGCACTGCCATGTCTTGGTGGGTTTATAGAGCTAGTATACTCTGCAATATCCATTGTTTTAAACAAACCCTGGATTCAAATTCCCCTCAACTTTATCTTGGACCTTTCCGGTATGTTCCTTAGTCTTCATTATGCTCTTTGTCCTAACTAATGTTCTATAACAAGTCCATAAGACCTCCACAAAAAACCTGTATTTATAAGTTACACAATTTCCGAGGGCAATTGGTAGCACTGGATTTTATTAAGGGGTGTCAGATTAAAGGGGGCTGAATACAAATACAAACCGTGTCACATTGTTCTTTCATTTAATGTTTGTAAGCAGTGGTCGCCAAATACAGTAAAGACCAAAAGTTTGGACACACCTTCTCATTCAAAGAGTTGTCCTTATTCTCATGACTATGAATATTGTAGCTTCACACTGAAGGCATCAAAACTATGAATTAACACATGTGGAATTATATACTGAAGTGTGAAACAACTGAAAATATGTCTTATATTCTAGGTTTCTCAAAGTAGCCACCTTTTGCTTTGATTACTGCTACGCACACTCTTGGCATTCTGTTGATGAGCTTCAAGAGGTAGTCACCTGAAACGGTTTTCCAACAGTCTTGAAGGAGTTCCCAGAGATGCTTAGCACTTGTTGGCCCTTTTGCCTTCACTCTGCGGTCCAGCTCACCCCAAACCATCTCGATTGGGTTCAGGTCCGGTGACTGTGGAGGCCAGGTCATCTGGCGCAGCACCCCATCACTCTCCTTCTTGGTCAAATAGCCCTTACAAAGCCTGGAGGTGTGTTTGGGGTCATTGTCCTGTTGAAAAATAAATGATGGTCCAACAAAACTCAAACCGGATGGAATAGCATGCCGCTGCAAGATGCTGTGGTAGCCATGCTGGTTCAGTATGCCTTCAATTTTGAATAAATCCCCAACAGTGTCACCAGCAAAGCACCCCACACCATCACACCTCCTCCTCTATGCTTCACGGTGGGAACCAGGCATGTAGACTCCATCCGCTCACCTCTTCTGCGCCGCACAAAGACACGGTGGTTGGAACCAAAGATCTCAAACTTGGACTCATCAGACCAACGCACAGATTTCCACTAGTCTAATGTCCATTCCTTGTGTTCTTTCGCCCAAACAAGTCTCTTCTGCTTGTTGCATGTCCTCAGCAGTGGTTTCCTAGCAGCTATTTTACCATGAAGGCCTGATTCACAAAGTCTCCTCTTAACAGTTGTTCTAGAGACGCTAGACCTGTTCTCTAATCTGAGCTGCTGTTAACCTGCGATTTCTGAGGCTGGTGACTCGGATGAACTTACCGTCCGCAGCAGAGGTGACTCTTGGTCTTCCTTTCCTGGGGCGGTCCTCATGTGAGCCAGTTTCTTTGTAGCGCTTGATGGTTTTTGCGACTGCACTTGGGGACACTTTCTAAGTTTTCCCAATTGTTCGGACTGACTGACCTTCATTTCTTAAAGTAATGATGGCCACTCGTTTTTCTTTACTTAGCTGCTTTTTTCTTGCCATAATACAAATTCTAACAGTCTATTCAGGAGGACTATCAGCTGTGTACTGTATCCACCTCCTGCACAACACAACTGATGGTCCCAACCCCATTTATAAGGCTTGTAATCCCACTTATTAAACCTGACAGGGCACACCTGTGAAGTGAAAACCATTTCAGGTGACTACCTCTTGAAGCTCATCAACAGAATGCCAAGAGTGTGCGTAGCAGTAATCAAAGCAAAAGGTGGCTAATTTGAAGAACCTAGAATATAAGACATATTTTCAGTTGTTTCACACTTTTTTGTTCAGTATATAATTCCACGTGTTAATTCATAGTTTTGATGCCTTCAGTGTGAAGCTACAATATTCATAGTCATGAAAATAAGGACAACTCTTTGAATGAGAAGGTGTGTCCAAACTTTTGGTCTGTACTGTACATAAAATCCCATTAAAACATTGAAGTGTGTGATTGAAATGAGAAAAATGTATAGCTTTTTCAAACACTGTAAATCCTGCTGTTGATGAACTGTGAAGAAACAGAGCAAAAAGTCAGTGTTCTATGTCGAGCTCAATGCACAAAGAAGGACAAATTTGCTAACATTCTTGACAGATTGAAGCACACAGCCTGATGTATTTTGTAAAGCCTGCCAGTCTTGCCCAACTCCAGCCTAGGCTAACAAATTTTCAGCATGACCACCATAACTCACTATTGTGGAAAAAAGCCGCATTGCAGAGCCCACTAAAAGGCAGGCTGTCAACAGTGACTCCCCTTTAAATGAGCACTTCTCAAAACCATAGAAACCATATCCTGCACCCACAGCAATGCAATGCTTCCCTTTTCTCCTGAGCAGTTCAAACACACTTGTGCTCCTTAAAAATTTCCAAAAAGTATGAGGCTATTGGAAGAGAGAAGAGCCGACATTCTCACCTATCGGTTAAAAGAAGAAACACTGAGCTCTACTCGGCCTGTCTAGACAGTTACCCGTAGATAGATGGCTCTACTGGAAAGACCAGGATCAGTTTCATCTTTTCCTCGGTTCACAAGAAATGAGGTCAAAGACAAAGTTTCCAAGGCAATAGTTTTAAAAAGAACAAGCATTGCAAACAGATGGAAAAGTGCTAAATGTGAATCTCTTACATGCAACTGAGACAAATCCAGAAGATCATCGTCACAGTGGCTACACCCATGTTCATAGTTCCATGCATTGGGCACATAGTTCCCCAGGTAGTTCAAGTACATCTGTGGAGACAACAAATTCAGTGTATAATTTCTACTTTTCATAATTCAGCAAAAGTGGTCAGAATTAGTGGGGCAACTAAATTATAGGTGTAAAACCCAGAGAATGTTCAGTGATAGAAGCAATGGACAAAACTTTATTTTTGGAGGATGTAATGAATGTTACTGGAATACAACATCTCAAATATGCCAAATATACATATTACCTGGTCTCATGTTAACTTTTTTCATAATAATGAACGTTTTATTGCTTTACTTGTTTTAATTGAGCACTATTAAAAAAATATGTATGTTTGTTGACTGTTCTTTTGGAGCATCGGTTATTTTTTTTTTATAGAATAAAAAAACAGCTATTTCAAGGGCTGCAGAGTAACTGTTGAATATCTCAAAACCTTTGTTTCAGCATCTATTTATAACAAAAAAACAAATGGTTTCACTTGTAAGCCACTGGCCATCTTTTTTGATGAATGTCGCTTTACAATAAAAGAAAACCAAAGTAGACCTTTTTTTCAATGTAACCTATTTACAGACAATAAAATGAGATCAACAGTCACAAGAAGACACAACCAACATGAATTTTGAAATGTTCTATTTTGCCACAGAAGTCATTTTTATGAGCATGATACAGGAAGCCTTTGGTGAATAAAAGCAAATAAACATAAAAAGTAAAGAACTTTGTGTTTGGTAGATTTATTTTCTTTGTTGTAGCCATGTTTCTCAGCAATAAATCTTATGCCGTTAGAAAGCCTGTTTAGAATGAACTGGGAGATGATTGGACATGAGGTCATATTCAACTATAGGTCAGAAATTCAGCTGGGTTTCTTAAGTCCTAGAAAGGCATGGAGTCAGGGCTCCACCATTAAGAGCTTCAACTCTAGCTGTTCAGACATTTTGGGAAAAATGACTCAGTAGTTTGGTGACTTTTGTTCATAACTTGTGCAGCTGGTACTGGAAAAACGTTGTGATGAGTTAAAGATAGGAAAATGTCAGACAAAACCTCCACAGAACGATCGAGTTTTCTTACAGACATCTTGGTAACTTACTGATTCTCTCGGACTCATAACTGAGTGATTGCATTGAGCAAATGAGAAACATATGGTCTGACGCATTACAACCTTTACATAAATTAGTAATGAAAAGGCAATTATGGTCAAGGTCACCTGGCAAGAATCCAATAGGCTGCATTTTTTCCCACCTATGAGGTGGAATTTATCAAGTGAAATACATTGTTCATGATGAAGTGGTTGCCAAAGTAAGATATAAAAGGTTAGGGTAAAAACAAATCCATCCAACATTAAGGTATACTAAGATTATAAAAAGTTATGGTTTTAAAACCACAAAAATGTTCTGTTAGACTGTTCCTGGGGTTTAAAGTTGTTATATTATAATTAGCCAGAGAGACTGGAGTATTTTCAGGCTGTAGGAGTATAGAGCAGGGCAGTGCTGCCCCTTCCCAACCTTTTGCTACACAGTGCTGGTCAGATAGCTAAATGAAGGCAGCTACGCTCTTATCTATGAAAGATAAAATCTTCTCTTTGGAAATATCTCCAGATGTTAAAAGCCATGGCTTGTAAACTAAAGGAGCTCCATCATCCCTCCTGCTAATGTAAATATCAATTTCCTTTGCAATAACTGTATAATTATGATTAAAATAATCATTTAAAAAATCCTGAATCTCTAATGCAAACTTTACAAAAAGATTTGTTTTAAAAGCCCTACTTTTAAAACACATATTTTAATAGCCACTCTTCACTAGAAAAGAAACTCCCAACTATAATTTCCGCATAGTGAACATCTGGGTCACCTGATGTTATCTACCAATAGGAGATGACGAATAACGGGAAACAACTGGGACTGTCACAAAGAATTGGGTTTCAGGTAGAGCTGTACAATACTGAAGATTCGATATGTCATATTATTGGGAAATTTTTTTGATAACCCTATGACTGTCATGATTTGTGGGTGTTTTTGGGTTCTTCTTCTTCTTATTATTATTATTATTAATAGGTTTTGAATCATGCTTCTGTTATTTTCCTGGTCATGCTTTAGTTTTTGTCTTCTAGTTCATGTTTTGTCAAGTTAGGTTTTTGGATCTGGTTATGCTTTAGTTTCATGTTTTTCTAGTTATGTTTCTATAAGTTTGTATCCTTGAATTTCTGTTTTGCTCCAGTCACGTTGTGTTCTCTCCTGTCTGTCAATTAGCTTCATTCGGTTCACCTGCACCTAGCATTCAGTCTCCTCGTTTTACCTGGTTCTAGTTTCTTTATATACACATCTGTTCTGTTCATTCCTGGCGGAAACATTTTGGATCATTCATCTCTATTCATGTCATGTCCTTTACTCATGCCAAGCCTGTCTTGCCCATGTCTGTTTTGCCACTGAAGTAAGTTTTGTTTATTAAACCTTTACTTACCGTCATGCTGCCTGCTCGTCTGCATTCTGGGGTCCTCCACTACATAAACCCTGACAATGACTTGTGATAAATAACCAAATCATTATAACTTAGTTGATGGGGTGATTTGACCACCTTACTATCGCTTTACATTCAGTTTTGCTAATGCCTGTTTAAACCACAAATAAGACCAAATATATTACAGGTTTAGGTAGCCCGAATGCATGGTACTTAAATAATTAGCAAATATTTATTGCACTCTGCTCAGTTCTTCTCTCTGATCTCTAAGCAATACAGAGGGAGCCTTCAAGCTGCAAGGGATTCAGAACTTATATTCAAGGCAGAATATGACTGTTATGATCCAAATGGCAGAATGGATGCTAACAAGCAGGTAGAGGCTGAAAGAAGCTGTGATGAGAATAATGATCATCTTTAAAACTTAATCTGGTTTAAATCTACTTATGTTCTGATTTGAAATGTTTCATCGTATTTATTTAAGAGCATGTTTTCCACCTTAAACTGCCATATCTTGGAGGTATCACCTCAATTAGTTATTTGCATAGATAATTTGGGGGCTATGTTGTAGATTTTTGATCTTTAACTTTCAACAACGCACCTTGTTCTTTGTGTTAAGGTGAATACCTCAATATTTATGGTTAATAGAGTGAACTTCTATAAGTTTTCAGACTGACCAGTCAAAGCTATTTAATACAAGAGCCACATTCACCCAGTCGCCCTAACACGCATGGTCTCATACACTAGTGTCCAGACTGGTAGGGAATTTGGTGTAAAGTGGTTTGCCCAATGGCAAACCCAACATGTGGAGGAGATGGTGCTGGAATTAAACCCTTTATCTTTATATTTGCAGGACGACTACTCTTCTCACTTAGTCACAGCTGCCCCAAGGTGAAATCGAGTACCACCAAAAATATGGGGTGATGTTTGTAAAGTCAAACAATCAAAAATTGAGTTATTAAGCCTGTCATAAGAGAAAAAAAACAGGGATTCATTTTTCAAAACTCATATTTTCACCATGTCATTCAAAAATGTATACATGTCACAGTTCCAAACTAAATATTAAAGCTGCAAGCAGCCTTGAAGGCCCTCGCACCTCAGCGCAACTTGGCCTGTGCAGCAACCGGGGGCGCCTGGCATCGCCGCCTGCGCATGACCAACGAGGCTGCCCTTCAATACCACACATCGCCACTAGGAGGGACTGTGAGCGACATGTCATATGTGTATGTCATATGATGTATGAAGGAGATAGAGCACTTGTAACGTCCTAGGGGGCGCTGTTTATTCAAACTCCAATGTAATCTAATAGAGCTGTTCAGTGACTGACAAAGATCAACCATGTTCAGTTTGGAGTGAATCGCACCTTCATATGGAAGCTACACTCATTTGTTTATTAGTGGGCGGGGCTAAAGTGAGGTCATCTATTGACTGTGTCAACATGTTCAGCATTGATCGCTGATCATGTATACTACATTTCAAGTGGATCCGATGATGTATGAGGGAGATATAGCCCTTGAAGTGTCCTAGGGGGCGCTGTTAATCCAAATTCCAATGTAATCCAATAGAGGTGTTTGGGGCCTGACAAAGATCAACCATATTCAGTTTGGAGTGAATCGGACCTTCCATTTGGAAGCTACACTCATTTGTTTATTAGTGGGCGGGGGTAAAGTGATGTCATCTATTGACTGTGTCAACATGTCCATCATTAACTCATGATCATGTATACTACATTTCAAATGGATCCGATGATGTATGAAGGAGATATAGCCCATGACGTGTCGTAGGGGGCGCTGTTGATCCAACTTCTAATGTAATCCAATACAGGTGTTTAGGGGCTGACAAAGATCAACCATATTTATTTTGGAGTGAATCAGACCATGCATGTGTAATTTAGAGCCAAACATATGGCCATGGCGTGACATCAGACTTCGCCATGCCGCCACGACCACACCCTCCAGCCAAACCAGTCAGTACTAGACACAAACTTAGACCATCATGTTATCTGTGACTTGGGACAGTTTCATGTTGATTAGGTGGAGGGGATCAAACATGGACCACACTAAGTGAAACATGATAATTCCTGTTGTCATGGGGCGTGGCTTCGATGATGTCAGCATCTGAGCAGTGAATATTGTTCAGGGCCAGAGGCAGATCAATCCCAGAAGGTTTCATGTGTCTGTGACTTTCCTTGTAGGAACTATATCAATTTGAGGCGTGGCCACGCCCACACCCTTTCATGTATCAAAAAGTTTTTGATAACTTTTGATCCCCAATGCCTTAAGACTATACTCATTGATTTTCAAGTCTCTAAGTCAAAAGCTGTAGGAGGAGTTCGCACAGATACGTGGGCTAGAAACAGCAAAAAAGGGGTCAAAATGGCAAATTCAATCCAAAATGGCCGACTTCCTGTTGGGTTTGGACCAATGCTCCAAGAGACTTTTTTGTAGGTCCTGACAAGTTACATATGTGTACCAAATTTCAGATTCCTTGGTCAAAGCATGGCTTGGGGCTGTTTTTTTTTATTTTCTAGGGGGCGCTGTGGACGAATTAGGCCACGCCCACCAAATATGTCATCAGATCTCTGTTGGGCAATGGACTAGGATCAATCACATTGAATTTGATAGAGATCAGATGATGTATGTGGAAATTACAGCCAAACGTATGGCCATGGCGTGACGTCCAACTTTGCAGCGCCACCACGACCACGCCCTTTCATTAAAAGTTACAGTGCTTCAAACGAAGTTAGACCCACTAGTTATCTGTCTTCTGACACACTTTCAAGTTGATTGGGTCAAGAGGGTTAGAGAGGCACCTTTCCAAGTGAAAAAAGGGACTTCCTGTTCTCAGGGGGTGTGGCTTTAATGATGTCAGCATATGACCCCATAGGATCGTTGGGAACCCGAAGGTCCTCCTTCATGCTAACTTTGGTGTGATTTGGCGTTTTTTGGGGAAAGTTATTGCAATTTTTCACTTTGGGCGAGAACGCCAAGTTCGTGCCCCGGCCACGCCCCCTAAACATGGCCAAAAACTCACAATTTTGCTAATTTTTAATCTCCCATGCCTTAACTGCATATTGACCAAATATAAAACCGATAGCTCAAAATCCCTAGGAGGAGTTCGTTAAAGTTCGAGGTGAGTGAAAGTGAAAAACAGCCAAAAATTGGCCTTTGACCCAAAATGGCCGACTTCCTGTGCGTTTTAGGGCATACCCCCAAGAGACTTTTTTTCTTGATTTGGGGAGATCTAGCTATGTACCAAATTTCAGATTTCTACGACTTACGGTTCGGCCTATCTCACTTTAGGGGCGCTGTAGAGCCGTTTGGCCACGCCCACTGACAACGATATTAAGGAACAAGAATTTCACGCGGGGGACAATTTTGGGTAAAATCTGGTGAGTTTTCGTGCATGGCAAAGTCCCCAAATTGCCCCACAAAGATGCAGCGGAAAAAGAATAAGAAATCCTACGATTACAATAGGCCCTTGCAGTTTTCCTGCTCGGGCCTAATTAGGTTAGCAAGCTAAATATTTAGCTTGAGAAGTAAATATTGAGTTAGCAAACTAAATATTATTTATTTAGCAAGTTAAATATATAGCTCCAAACAAAATATTTAGTTTAAAAACTAAATATTTATCTCCAAAATACATATATTTAGTTCACAAGCTAAATAATTAGCTCTAAAGTAAATGTTCAGTTTACAAACTAAACACCCCCTATAAAAACACTGTAAGTGCACTTGCTGTGCTTAGCAATACTAAATTTTGCAAACGAAAGCCTTCTAACATCACTGAGTGATGTCCACTGTTTGTTGTAAGGTTATGTTTTATCCAGGTAAATAATGATTTATAATGAAATAGTAGAACAAATTGGAAAACTGACATTTTGTTTTACAGACAGTGAATTATATGTAATATGGGTTAGAATAAATAAAAAAAAAGTCTGGCCAGGAAATTTCCCTAAACTTTGCTATAATTTTTAAACACTTCGCAAATTATGGCCGATATATGGTCAACCACGAGTTACAGTTGGCAAACTATGAGCGACAGTTGACAAGCCATGGGCAACATGTTTATAAAGCAGCTGACTGCAGGGTCAAATTGAGCATATAGCCTGATTAATTACACAAATAAGGTCAAGTTGTTATACTTGTGTTACTCTATAAAGAACAGAAGGGTAGAAAAATTACCTTAAAGTTACTACTAAATTTACCAGGCAGTTTTCTAAATGTTTGTTTTAGTGTATGTTTTACAATAGAAAGAAACAATAAATGTTAAAGATGTTATTATAGCTAGAAATAACTGTATGCTACATTATCTGAGCAGCAGTTGGAATACTTGTTGCTTTGCGTAAAAAAGCTGTCAAATAATGCTACACATTTTTTTTTTATATTCATGTGTAGCCTAGAAACTATTCTTACACAAGGTTACCATACCACAGAGATCTTTTGCAAGGGCTTTGTACTCACTTTAGTGTTTCTATTGCCATGGACGACAACAGGCAGAGAGTTGTATGCTGTATTTCTGACACGCACTCTGTCGGTTCCAAACTTGAGAAGCACCTCGTCTGCCAAAAAACACGAAGAACACAAGATTTCAAGGCCACTTTATAAAACCTGAAATGTGAGGAGGTATCTGATGCCAAAACTACATGCTCTTCAGTTCCAAAAAAAATGAAATGTTAATCTGAAGTTAGTTCCACATTAACTAATTCTAATTCCCTTGTGCAATCACTTTAAAATAACTACAAATGTAATTACTTACCAACAGCCCCGTTTAGATTCTGGAAAATCTGGCACTTGTGGTCCAGAGTCATGTTAAGAGATTTCTATAAGATGTGAACATAGAAATGTAAGCCGTCCAAAGTATTTCTTCTGAATAAATGTTGTTCACACAAAGTAAAAGTTTAAAAAAAATGACATACTCGTTTCAATGGATCCAGGTAAATCTTTGTGTAAAAGAGCTGATCATCATCATTGTCATGGAGGTCCCACTGTGAAACTATATTGTTTACATATGGGGCATAGCCAATTATGCCTGCAAGAAATGAACAGTGTGAAATGCATACCAACGTGTAAATGATATGGTGAGAGATGTTTACACAACTGGCAGTCAGATGGCTGGCTTAACAGCTTCCAACTTCATCCAAGGAAGCCTGGACGCCTTAAACAAAGTGTGATTTCTGGCAATTATCTGAGGCACACATAAGCATAGGGCAGTGATGTTTTCTGTTCCACAGAAAGTGCTGCAAAAGTGGTTTGCAAGAAGATGCAGTCTATTTGTTTTGACCATATGTCACACACTCTAAATGTACATTTTCATGTTATTCTCCTCTTTAACTTGAGTCTCTTTCTTCTCTTTTTCGCGCAAGGACAGCAACCACAGTAAAAGATTGCAGTGTTTAGCTTTGTCGCTGGTGTGCGTCGTTTTATATCCTGTCATTTGAAAAAATGTCAAAAATGTCACTATAAACAAGTCAATAGACACACATGACATAATGTAAATGATAGGAACAGGGGAGGTTGTTCAAAGCAAAATCATAAATTTATGCAGATTATATTTTTGGTATGTGGTCCATTTCACAGATCCTGGTGAAAGTGCAGGAAGTGTCTGAGTGTCCCCATCTTTTAGGGTTAAAAATTATTAAAAGACATGATACTCTGCTCGATGTAAAATATCACCTCTTCAAAAATACCAAAAAAACTACATCAACCACGTAGTATGAAAATTCAGAATTTGTTTTTAAAGTTCATTTGCTTGTTAAACTGAATTTTCCTAAGTTCTTATTTTTAAACCTAAAGTCAGTAATTAGTTTCATTCTGGGGAGCCAAGACAAGATTCGAAGAGTTAGGGTGCTGATCAAAGCATTTTTGAATGCTTGATATCAGAGTAGCTTAATGCACTCAACTCCTGATCTATGTTAGTGCTCTAATGTCAATGGTTTTATGTTGCCTGAAACTAATAGTTACCATAAATTTTGTAATGGAATGTGCCAACTAGTGTGGCCTACATGTCTGCAGTTTGGAACTACACTGACTGGCTGCTGTGCCCTAATTGTTTGTGACATACAGTAGATTTAACAAGATGTCAGAAACATTCCTGGGCGTTTTGTTCACATTGGCATGATGGCCCGTTGTCTGCTGCACATTCATGATGTGAATATCCTGTTTCATCAAATCCCAAAGGTGCTTTATTGAATTAGAATCTAGAGGCTGTGGAGGCCGTTGGAAAACAGTTAACACATTGCCCTGTTCAAGAAAAACACTTTAACTGAGTATTGCAACATCATTATCCTGTAGGAAGCAGCAATTTCACTAACTAACTAACTAATGGGGCCCACTGTGCCAAGGAAATCTCCCCCACACCATTATTCCCCCACCAGCACCCTGAACTGCAAGTATAAGATAGGTTCGCCCATGACTTCATGTTATTTAAGTCAAATTCTGGCCCTACTATCTGAAAGTCGCAGCCGAAATCCACTCATCAGACCAGTTATCGTTTTTTGCATTGTGTTGCTGTCCATTGTTTGTGAGCCTGAGTCAACTGTAGCCTCCGTTTCCTCTTGTCTGCTGACAAGGATGGCCTTCAGTGTGGTCTTCTGCTGCTATAGCCCATCTTCTTCAAGGTTTGATATGTGAAGTGTTCAAAGATTGTACTTATGCTATTTCATACTTTGGTTGTGAGAAAGAGTTATTTGATCTCCTTATATTTTTCAGACCATTATTTTTAACCACAACAGATAGTTCCCTGTAGTAGTTGCTCTGTTTAAACAGACTTACAAACAGATAAACAACAACACAGACCATCCCCATCTCTACTACATCTTGACTACATCCCTGTAATACTGCACCCTCTGTGACACAGCTGTGCATGTCCAAATGTTGTAAAACTTTCCTCACTGGTCACTTGGGTGGTAGCCATAGAAACACAAACAAAACCTGCAATTTCATGCAAACTGTGGTACACTTGGGGGCCAAAGACAAATCCACATGTCAAGGCAATGACAATGAATGCTAAAAACAGTCTCTGATCAGTCTGAGACAGTAAGGCTCCACTATGGGAGGTCAGACCAAACTGATGACCACAGGGAAAGAAGCAATTCAATGCCACAGGGAACTGGAAGTAACGGGTTTTGGGTTAACCACGAATAAGCTTTCGATTTTTTGCAAAATGTTCTACTTATTTTGAATTTTTGAGTCTGCAAGATGCACCATTTGCAGTTATTTTCAGAAAGATCTCCACATCTAACTGTAATATATGTCTAATCAGCCACTGAGAGGATCACTGCTAAAAAAAAGATGTTTAAGCATATGGTTAAACTTCACATGAATTATCTCCTCCCACATCCTGTTCACCGCGGACAGGAAATACTTCGCAATCAATGTTTGCTTGGAAAACATTCTCCAATTTTACATTGAATTAGTAATTAAAATCCTTGGGATTTGTATATTAAAACCAACACAAGGCTACTGCTATTCCTTCTTGGTGCTATGGCACTCTTTGCACAAAAAACACGATTTGAGCACTGTGCTTACCCCACTAAATTCCAACAAGGCCTGGAAGTCCTCAACGTTTGGCTGACAGTGGAATGTTTTAAACACAGTGCACCCAGGAAGGTGGGGTGAGTAAGTGGTGTAAAACCTGTGTGATCCAACATGACTTCAACTTTAGGAAGAAATGTCTTATTCACGAAACCATTTTCTCCTATACATTTCTCAAATTAAGTATGCATTGTCACCTTCAGTTAACCATCAACTATAACATGCACACAGTAGGCTGCAATAAAATATTCTGCAAAGGTTAGACATAGTGTAATGTGTGGTTAAATACTAGTATCAACGTTGAGGTAGTTTTAGAGTTATTGTACATTAAAAACATAATGTAGATTGAAAACCTCAATACAAAATCCCTGTACTTATCCTATAGGACTTTTATATCAGTGAGTAAAAGGCAGTTTTAAGCTCAGACAGACTGTTTAAACAACTACATGATCTAGTGATTCCAGTGTTTTTTATATACTTATGGATTTTACCTCAAGGTACAGTGCTGTGAAAGTATTTACGCCCTTACAGATTTCTTTTACTTTTTATTTTTACATCATCAAACTAATTTTAAAATCATACATTGATAACCTAAGTAAATACAAAAAGAAGTTCAAATGATGAATTCATTTAATAATGGAAGGCAAGGCGAGTTGTTTAGCTCATTTCAGCAATAAGACAATTCAAAGTGCTGTACATGATGAAAATATAAGAAAAGAAAACCTAAAAAAAGTACATTTTAATGGCACAGTAAAGGAAAGGAAAGAAAAGTTGGACTACATACTGAATCTACTCCCAAATAGTAGATTAGGAGCCCTAATCAAGGTATTAAATGATTGTTATCCTCCCTGACATTACTCAACTCCCAATATCAATTGTGCTTTCCATGCCAAATCTTTCAAAATTAAATTTTTTGAGGATGGCTTGTTGGAAAACCTCTGACTTTGCCAAACCTCTGACTTTGGGCATCCCTTTTTATTTTTGTGATTTTGACCTTGGAAATGTTAAACTCTATAAATTGAACATATAATTAAACTTCAACGAAACACAAAGCAGTGATGTTAAGTTTTACCAACAAAAACTAAAAAACAAAATAAACAAAATCTTACACAACGGCAGAAGTCTTGTACGACTGTTTAAAAATAACTATTATCTGAGAGGCACTGGAAAAACTTTTTATTGATGTGGTACTTGTTATAAGTACTTTAAAGTATGTATGTGTTAGAAAATATTATAAATATAGCAGGAATTTTAATGTAAAAGACAGCTTTTACTGATGTAATCGCAAATTTTCTAGAAAATCTGCTGATGTTTCAGAATAACAAATTAAAAGTTTGAGAAAATGTGGTTATGTCTTTTTGTGCTACTCAATGAACATAGTTTAGGTTCAAAGTTTGTTTGTAGGATCAGCAACTAGAGCAATGTGGAACATCTGTTAACATGTTTCTGAGGGTGAGTTCTACAGTGTGAACAGCAGTGATCTGGCTTTCCATAAACTGTGAAAACACATCATCTGATAAAGACAAACTGAACTTTTGGAACCCACCTCCAGAGTTGAGGTAGCGCTTCCCACTTCGGACTAAGGGGTACTTGTCAGCTAGTCTCTTATCAGGCCATATCATTCCCTCTGCAGCAAAGAGCACTTTGTGATTGACTTGTTGGAACTTCCTGAGGATCTCCTCTGGTCCCCCAGCGAAGATAAGATCATAACTTAACGGGAGGAGAGAAGATAAAACATAACAGACCATTAGTCTTTTATTTATCCTAGAGGAGCAGTTTTCTCTTCAACATATTTTCTAAAATTTGACACATAGTGTAGGCTTTCACTTGCCTGAGACTGATAGAAATCTAAATGTAAACAAAGCACATTCTTTGTGTTTGGTAACAGTGAGTTTTCTGCAAGCCTGTGCAGTACGCTGTTTCCAAAATTGCTTTTTGTGCCAGACATTAACACACAAAAAGCAACATGGTTTTCAAAGGACAGATCTTTAAGTATCAGTAATCTAACTCATCTGGTGCGTGTATTGCTTTGGTGAGTGCAGTTTGCCTTTAAACCTAAATCAATATGGCTTCACAACAGAGTCATTCACACTACCTTTCATTAACAGGGGCTATATTTTGCTTTTATGAGAGCACAATGTGTAGTTTAAGTCTAAAAATAGTGCAGTGTAAGGCACATTTATAGACGATGGCAGTAAAAGTAACGGTTGAGCCATGAGAGGAAGTTTGATGTAGGTGAGGAGGTCGAAATGTTTGGTCCACATCTGGCAGACACATGTTCATATAAGGATCCCTTGCGACTTGTTGAATCATAAATCACTTACTTATCCCATTGGAACCATTTAAAATTGTGTCTGAGAATTACATAGAAATAAATTCAAGACAAATCCAGCCAGGAAATCTTATATTTACATTTTTATTTATTTTAATGTAATTTTTTGCAGCTGTTTGCACTGTTTACCAAAACCTAGGCGCTTTAGTAATTGAACTAAATAGCTAAAATCTATAATGTGATGGAGATGGAGATGTTAAATAAACACTGAATTATGTGTTTGATGAGTTTAAACCAGCAATAAGGTGAGCAGCAACTGCAAAACATAGAGCTCTTAACTTATCATGGCAAGGATACAGTGCAATATCTGCATAGAAGAAATTAAGGAGTGAGAAAAAAACGTTTGGAAGACCATAGTATTTATGTAGATCTGCTTCAGTGGTATGACCACTGATGTTGCATTTTTTTTATTTTTCGCATGTCCAGTCACATCATTTCAGGCACACCATGTAGATAAGCTGGTTACCTTTATGTGTCTTGGCAGTTTTACTCTACAAAAAGCATATCTCAAGACTAAATCCTAATTCCATGATTGACTTTATTAAATCCAGACTCGATCCAACATCAAAGCAGGCAGGCCATATTGATGTAATAGTAATCTGTGTTTGTATGATTTGCAACCATTTAAAAATGGCTGCAAATCATACCAGGCAAAAGTGGCACAGGTAGAGACGTAGGCCACCGAGCCCCCCAACCCATCTCCCATCATCTCCAGCCACACAGGCTAAGCTCACTCTCCCCCATGTGCCCCAAGCATTAGCCCCACTCCACATGCTGGGTCATGTGAGTTGGCAATGAGTAGGGAAAAATTTAAATTATGGTCTCATCTAAACAGATAAGCTTCAGCCTGTCTGCTGTGGACTCTGTTTACTGTTTAGAGGTCTTCTGTAAGCAACTGGTTTCAATGGAATTTATTTAGGAATATCAGGAAATGGGGCTGAATACAGTTGCATACCATATTTTTTTAATTTTTAATTTGTAAAATCGTTTTAATGGAACAATTTTCCTTCCACATCACATATTCACAATACTAGGTGCTTCTTTATCTCAGAGGAAACCCAACACAACACGTTGAAGTTTAAGGTTGTAACTTTACAAAATGTGAAAAAAGGTATAGGGTGTGCTTACTTTTGCAAGGTCCTGTACTGCAACAGTCTTTCAGTAAATGGCTGTAGTCTGAATTTACACTGTTTAATAATTATTTGCATTTTTTTTAATATCCATTTCACAAACTTTACATTTTCTGGAACACAGCTATTCACAAGGAAATACTGCAAAATTAATTTAAAGTTTAGTTACTGAACTTAATGTAAAGCAAAATATGAGTTGGTGATGATCACAGAAGCAGAACCTGTCAACACACTCTTGGTGGGCCAGGAGAATTTTAAATATAAAACACAACCTGAATTACTCATAATCCTCTGATGTAGCGAAGCAGTTTATTAGACCACAACAGCTTCCTCTAAAAAAGAGAAAATTACTTTCCAACTACCTGTTTCCAGTAACTTTGAACTTCACTAAAATTATACATATAACACAGTAGTGTAAATATTATCATCTTTTGCTCTATTTAAACAGAAAAGCTTTTGCAAAGCATTTACTTTTAAACCCCTCACTTTAACCCAGTAATTTTTCATCAGTGTTAAGAGCTCATAATTCAGCTACCTGCATGTGAGAATTTCTCTCCTCACATATAATAATGCCTTTCTCTGAATGTTCTATTAGTGTTTTTGCTCCATCCAAAACACCTTTCACCCAGGATGTCTGCCTCTTAAATCTGTTATTACAGCACGTGATCGTTAGCATTTGCACCATATTCCATTTAATTTCATTCCATTCAAACTGTTTGCATCCCTTCCTTGGTTGGAAATTAAATCTAGATCACATCAAAGGTAAATCAAACTGAAGTTTGCAAAGGAACAAAACAATCTCAAACACAAGTTCGAATGTTAGATGTTACAATAAAAAGACTGGTGGAAAACATAGATGCACCCATAGCAGTTTGGTCTATAACATACCTATCCACAAACAAGACGACCAGATCTTCCTGATCAGCCAAATTCTCCATGGCCTCCTTCAGTAGTCTGACTTTTTGCCCTCCACCAATAGAACGGCCAACATCACCGCCTTTCCAGGTCTCTCCCATTCCCAACACCTGAGACAGAGAACAAGACAGACAAAATGTCCAGACTGTGACCTGAGTGAACACTAACAGCTTGACTTCCAAAATATCTATTTTCATCCACATTCATCATAAGTAACAGAAAAATCTTAAAGGGAGTTGGCCCTGTTACAAATAATGAAAGGCAGGAAGGAACATCTCATGAATTCCCATTTACGAATGCTGCAAAAATAACTATACTCCATGTATATTTTTGAATGGGGAGATTTATTTTACTAGTGTTTTTTTCGTGAACAGTAGATATAAAAAGCCTATCCACACCTCTTAAAATTGCATGTTTTCGTGATGTAAAAAATGAGACTAAGATAAATATTTTCATAACTGTATTTTCCATATATCTGAACTAAGCAATAGAGTTGAAAGATATAAGCCTTTCCTTTCAAAGAACACACCTGGACACATTTCAAAGGATAGGTTTGTCAAAGAAAAAACGGGAATACGATGCCCACAACAAAAAACGGTGGTTCATAGCCAGGGTTTCCATTTCTTCAGTTAGAACTACACCTTTCGTCAAGGTGGATGAAATCATGAATATCTCTAAATGTCAGTGAAGTATCTGCTAGAAAGTGAGACGGAGAGGAATTTTTGTCAGCACACAACACTAAGACCAAGCATACAAACTGACAAAAAAAAGGCTTCCCCAAAAAAGTTAGAAGAAGGCCTATCAAGAGTTCAGAACTAAATCTGAGAGACACTCTGTGAAAGAATCCCCTGAAGAGGCCTGTGGACAAGAGATGTGCTCATACTCTGACAGATTTGGACAACCTTTACACTAAAGAGGGAACAAATACTGCAAAGTCAAGAATTGATACGCCTGCCTAAGAAGACTGAATGCTGAAAGGGAATCCAAACGTGCCTCAGCAAAGTATTAGTTTAAGGTTGCACAATAATGCAATTAGGTATGTTCCCTTTTTACAATTTTCCCTCAAACATATTCATATTTCACTTAAATTGTACATGATAAATGCCATCTTAAAAGAGAAAAAAAATTCATGATAACCGTGATCCTATTTTGTGGAGGTCTAACACAAAACCTGGCATTTTAGGTGGGATGTGTAGACTTTTTAATGATAACTCTCTTGATGTGTAGATATAGTGTAAAGCCAGACTTGCAGGTCCTGAAGGCTGAACCTAACAAGACGGACCAAGACCAAAGCAGACTTCTACTATTTTAAAATAAATCCTATCTCAAATAAAATCTTATGTGATCGCTATTTTATAAAGCTATATTCACGATTGCTAATTACTAATTTGGATTTTTTTCACAGTTAAATTCAGTAAATTATCATATGGGTTCTCGTGAGGCTTTTTTGTCAGATTAAAAGTACCTTTTGAAAACAATTACTATTAGACATTTATTTCATTAAGCCCATATTTCTGTAAATTTCTTTTATTGGTCTGATGTAATATTTTAATCTTAAATGTTGTCTATGAAAATCACCATAATTTACAGTGAATTGAGTTACTGAAATAAATTAACTTTTCAATAATATTCTAATAAACTGAAAATGAAGGTAAATTTAGACATATACAGTTATCTACTGCAGGTAAGATTTGTGGCCCAATGATGTGGTTCAGTAAACTGATTTCTGCAGAATTTAGATTAGTTTAGCATCAAACAGCTATAAAAGAATTGCAAACGGGCCCCCATGGGGTTACCAGTGCAGGCACACCACTACCAACCTCCAAGCTAAAAACAAACAAAAACAGTGGTTTTAATCCAAAAAGGGAAATTATGGAGCTACATCATGGAGTTTCCCTTTGGGATGGAAGATTTTTTGCAGCTTGCTGCACTTCTTTATTTCCTTTAACAGGCTCAGTCAATTCTGGCAAGCGTGTGCAGAAAGTATTTTCCTGCTGAGTGGGTGTGAGTGCTGTATCATTAAAAACAATAAGATTTTTCAGCATAGGTTTAGTAAATTAGACACTCTTACCGTCACAGTGTAGTTGAAATAATTGGCGGTCTGCATGAAGCGGTGGAAGCCGTCTGTTTCCTCTGTCGCTACAGTTAAGACTAACAGCTTTTCTGAAATGGACAGAAGTGTACAACCTTGGTTAAAATTTATCACATATTTTTTTGGCTGCTGAATTATAGTGATGAAGGGATATATGCCTGCACAGGAAAACTGCAACATTTAAAGTTACACAAAAAAATTGGCTTAAGTTTAAACATATCCACAAAAAATTATTTTTCTAAGCTTAAATATAAGTATCGAGATTCCCTCCGCTCTCCTATGAAGCATGTCCCTTGTAAACCTCAAACCTATGTCAACATATTGGTGACCATTTGGTTTAGAAGTCTGAACCTATGTCTCAATTTAGGAATGACTGCTGTAATTTTGATTTCATTTAAAAACAGCGGTATATTTTCAAATGTAGACTCAATTATCTATTTCCTCTTGGGATAGATGGACTCCCACAAACCTCAAGGACATTTCCAGTTGCCTTGAGTGCTGATGTTTGAGGTTTAAGGAAGGGTTAACCAAACACACATTTTCACCAGTAGTCTAATATACTACTAGAGAGAGGAAGAGTTTTTGTATAGGAAGCAAAATAAGGACATTTCCTGCATCTCTTTATTTTGTTCATCAAATGTTGCTACTATATGAAGGGGGAACACTAATTTGATACTGGCAGACATCTGCAAGTCTGCTACAGTCTTAGTCTTCAGAGAGGGCAAGAAAAACTTATTGGCCCGTTAAAACAGTTTTATGAGACTACTTGAAAACAAATACCAAATCTGCCCCCTATTTAATAGACAGCACTGTTCCATCAAACGCTTTTAAATCATTTATTGGTCAATGGCACACTGAATTGGTTATGAATGAAGAATGAGAGAAAATTTTGCTAGGTCTTTTAAAGGGCTTTACCAAACATAATTGGCAATCAATGGCAGATTGCACCACATCATAGTTAAGCTAGAACAACCCTCACCTCTCTATCTTAACCCAACTAACAAACAAAATAATATTTAAGACTGATCAGGCATGACAATATGACCACCTGCCTCTAGTGTGCTTGTTCCTTTTTTGCTGTCAAAGCTGTGCTGACCCTTCAAGGCATGGACTCTTCTTGAACCCTGAAGGTGTGATGTAGTATCTGGCACCAAGATGTTTGCAGCAGAGTTTTTAAGATTTTATGTTGCGAGGTTGGATTTTATTATCGTGCATAATAGAGGTCTATTTTTGAGGCCTGGTAAAAACCTCAAACCTGTGGCTGTGATCCTTTGCCTTGTCGATGAGAACATTATCCTGCGTATACTCCAGCAACAATGCTTAGAAGGATGGTGAATGTCAAAGTTATGCATGGCAGCATCCCAGGTTTCACGGAAGAACATTGCCAGAAGCATCACTCAAAGAAAACATGATTCATTAGGCCATCTTTTTCCATTGGTCAATGGCACTTTCAGCAGTAGAAAGGGGTCAGGATAGACACCCTGACTAGTTTGAGGCCATGATGCCGCCTTAGCCACTGTCCCTTATTTAGACCATATTTATTAGAGATTAAGCACTGCAGACTGGCAACACCCTAAAAGAGCTTCAGTGTTGGAGATTCTGTGACCCAGTTCTTCCCAATATGCTCCTTGACAAACTCTCAAATCGTAACGCTTGAATATTGTTTCTGCTTCAAACTCATCGACTGACAAATGTGACGCGCCATGAGAAAAGTAGGAACAAGTCGGTAGAGCGCAAACAGAAAAACAGGAAAAACCATCCATTTCTAAGAAAAGAGTGATTTATTTATTGCAAAATGTTGAAGCTATGAAGTAACCACTCAGTGCTCTAAATGAGAGTTTCGGAGGTTTTAAAACGATAAATTTTGTGTTTAAACTCGGCCTGTTTTCAGCGTAAAACCTAGCAGGCCTGCATCTGCATATCAGGGACAGAAAACCCACAGCTCATTTATAAAGCGGCTTTGTTTGGCTACGCACTGGCTTTTGTTATGTGTGTCGGCCAATAAGCTGCGTGCTTGAAGAAAGCACATGGCTACTTAAAGCAGCTGCTATTTGAAAAATAATGTGTTTATTCAACATGGACCAAGCTGAATGCATGGCCCAAGAACTGAACCGCGGCTGTTACAGTGCCTCGCTGGACTCTCTTATGATTCTGAAGCAGAAGGATATTGATAACAGCGACTGCATAACTTTGGAAAACATTCCTAGTTTCCAGCTAATGCTAACCCAAGACGAGGATGATGATGAAAGCTTTGGACAGGCGGCAGAGGAGCTAGAACAAAATATATCAGAAGCTATTCACAACATTTAAGAAAATAGAAACAGCGAAATAGAGAAGATCCGTAACTTTGACTGTAAATGCTAAGTGAAAAGTAAAGGAGAATTCTTCATTTAGGACACAGTCCTGTACCCACAAACTTTCTCCAGAGCTCATGTACAGCATACGGATGGATTGTTAAGCAGCAGAAAGGGAGTGGCAGGACATGAGAATCATCGGACGTCTTGAAGCAATATGGCATACAGTAGAAACTTCAGCGATGACAACATCCACCAAGAAGATACCAACGAAAAGAAAATACACCAGGACAACTTATTTGATCGGAGGCATCGAAGTCTGCAGGAATACCTTTCAGTTTCTCATGGGTGAGTTTGACAACTTTTAAAAAAACTATTATGATGCATCATATTGAAAATAAATCATGTATTTTGTATATCTCAAGTGTTTTAAGTTAAGTTTTTTATTTAGTTTTTCCTGTGTGTGTGTTACTGTTAAATTTGGTGTGGTAATTGTTTGAACAGTTGAAAGATTTTTGTTAAATGCACACAAATATTGTAATGCAGTGCTGTAGATTATCTCAACATAGAAAAACAGTGCAGTGAGGTTAATGACATTCATTGCAGTCATTGGAGCTTCTGTTGACAAACATTGTTGGGGAAGGTGTTGCAGCAAGTTATACAAAGTTATTCAAACTAACAGCTTTGTTGCTGCCCAGCTTTCAGGGTGATTCTAACAAAACATTGAAGCCTGTTTTCTCCCTAAAGTACTTTGGAGAGTGCCAACATTCAAATGGTCATATCTTTTACAATTCTTTTTCGATTTCCACAAGTTTGACATAATTGGAAAGCTTAGAATCCACTCTTTAATGATCTGTAAATAACTCAAAATGACCCCGGGTAGACTTGTTCCTGGTTTTGCCACGGCCTGTCACAAATATATCCCACCCACTAACAGGTGCCATAATAAAGAGGCAATCTGTTATTCACCTCAGCTGTCAGTAGTCACAATGTTATGCCAGATCGGTGTATTCCCATCTATGGTTCAGTCACTGGGTGATAATAGTTAGATTCTCATTATGTTCTAGTATTACAAAACATTATCCCACACACAACAAAGCCAACTGAGAAGAACATAGACTTTACCACCCAGATGATAAGGTTATTTATTCTGAGCAACGTGTGTTCCATTTTCTTGTTCTTAGGTTGAAGGAGGACTTGAGCGAAGCACAGCCAGGGGGATGATGTTTTCTCATATTGGAAACACATTTTCCTACATCTCTGTAAAACAGGTGTTTTTATTGGTTACATGGGAAAATTACAGGCTTCCTTTTCCCCTAACCCCCCTTTGGTCTACAGCCACAGACAAATGTTTTTATTGTATACAAAGACCAAAGAAAGGAATCATTAGTCGTATCACCTAATACATGACTTTTATGTGAAGACTCACTATTAAAACAGTTCACCCTTCATTTATGTCACTTCTGTATTTTGTAGTGACATGCTGATATCAACACCCTTTTTTTGTCTTAGTGCTTACAGTAGATCAGTTTGCTGGATTCTGTTGATACACATACTTTTTAGAAACTGATCACAGATTCTCGATGAGATCAAGATCTGGGAAATTTCCTGGACCTAGGTTTAAAATCTTATGACACTGTTATCACGGTTTCTTTAAAGTCTAGAGCTCCAATTAACCAGGAAATATATAGAATTACCATATGTTTCTGGATTTCTTTTTTGTAATTTTCTTTTTATTTCTTTTGCTGGTAGTTATATCAAAGCAAATAGCCCATTCCGACAAATTGAAAAACTTGAAAACACCAATGGGAAAATAAACAAAAACAACAACAGAAAAATGAATGAGTAAATAAAAAAGTATATAGAAATGGAACAGAAAGCAATAGAGGCTTAATTGACAACCAGATATCTTGGTACGAACACCTTGCCGTGCCGGTATTAGGTGAGAGGATGTGGTTTCACATGAAGTCCGACATTACAGGCTTTACATATTCTGACCATTTTGACCAAATCCTATAAAATGTATCTTTTTGTATCCTGAGAGAAAATGTAATCTTTTCCATGATATAAATTTCATGCACAATAGCAATCCATTCCTCAATGGTAGGTGGTTCCGTTTTCAGGGATCTTCGTGTGATAGCCTTTTTGCTGGCTGCCATAAGTAAACCAAATATTTTTTTATCTTCTCTATCCAACTTTTGTTGTACATCGCCCATATACAAAGTGTTACAATTAAAAGGAATCTTAACTCTAAAAACATGTTCTACGTGACTGTGTACCTCCTTCCAGACGTGTCTAATATCCTGGCAGCCCCAAAACATGTGTTCATGTGTGGCTCCCCCAGTCCCACACAGTCTCCAACATGAATCTCTACTGCCCAGATGTCTTTTCTGGATTGGTGTGATGAAAAAACTCATAATGTTCTTCCAGCAAAACTCCCGCCATACATTTGATGCCGTGAAGGTCCACTGAAGTTAGCATATGCTTTCCCAAGTGTCAGTTGAGATCAGTTCATTTAATTCAGCCTCCCACTATTCTTGATGTAGTCAGTACTCCCTTGTTTTGAAAGCATTGTACAAAAGCATTGTACAATCTGGAAATCGCTTTATTACATTGTCCCAGACTCATTAATGATCGGAAGACCTCCAGAAATCCAACATTGCTATCACTCAAGGGTTGTTTCAGAATTTCGTTAAAATAATGTCTGACTTGAAGGTATCTACAGAAGTCAGGCTTTTCTAAACCATACTCAATTTGTAAAGCTTCAAAACTTTTAAATGACCCTTTGTGAAGAAATGAATTGTAGCATGCGAGGCCCTTAAAAGACCACCTTTTAAATCTGTCATCATTTTTGTTGGGTTATGTTTCTGGATTTTTACTCTTGGAGAACATTTTGAACTCACTCTGCTCATGGAGGAGTTATTTTTTTAAAATTGGGAGTAAGTCTTCCCCTTTGGATAAGAAGCAAACCCACGCATGGATAATAGCAGGATGCGTCACTGTTGGCATAACTCCTAGAAGAGTTCACCTTATCTTCTCCAAACACATGATTTTCAAGACATTCCAAACTGTAAAAAGGACTCTAGGATTTCAGACGTTGCTTCAATACAGCCCATCTTGTCACAATGCAAAGGTTAAAAAAAAAAGTGAAAATGTTTTTCACATAGAACCAACAAAGCTTTATATACATTTAATACCTCTGGATAAACAACAATGTAAATTTTAAAAGTTTCCTAAGAACTAAATAATTAAATGCTCCACAACCACTAAGACCTTGAAAACAAAAACTATTCATCATGACATGCTCATCATGTTAAGCAGACATTTTCCAGCAGCAAACAATAAACTGACAGCTAACATCACTAACAACTCCTCTGACCTTCCCCTGAACTTATGGAAACACACCCTTTAGTCCTATCATAATTATACAAGCCACATAAATCCATCAAAACATGCAAGCTCCCTCTTAAGTATACCATGAAGTACAGACCATCTTTCATTTAAAAGAGATGAGGCAAAATTGTTTGATTCTGACCCTTCATGGATTTTAAAATAATTCCAATTTAACAAACCTTACAAAGGGAAAATGTGTTGAAAGAGGCAAAGGTTCACTTTTCTAGACCATCTGAATCCGTATCCAAAAATAAGACTTGAAAGCACTGACACTAGGGGAGTGGTAGATGTGCCTGTGCCTCGCGCCTTCTTTGGAACTCGGCGAACAGGGGGTGTCTATTGGGGTCAGCTGGCATGGGACAGCTGTTTTCCCTCCCATGGCAGCCTGGGCCCCAAGTATTCTTGCCGTTTGGGCTCGGGGGCATGTGTTCGACATCAGGGTCCTGGTTGGGGGTGGCCCTGTGGGAAAATTCATGTTGGGGTTAATTGGGGGTGAGGGGCTCATGGGGCAGAGATTGAAATTCATTGGGGTGTTGGGACTGCTTTGTCCTGGCGAGGTTCTGGTTGGCGGGCGGGTGGTCATTGGGGGTTGTGGTCGGGGCGGGGTGTCGGGGTGTGGGCTGGGGTCGTTCGGGTTCAGGCAGTGCTTGCACTTGTCTGGGCTGGTGCTGGGGCGGCCTGCCTGTCTTCACCCCTGGGTGTGGAAGCTGGTTGCCCCTCTGGGGTATCGATATCTGGACCTGGGAGTATAGTATATGTATGGGGAGTGTGTCTTTACATTGGGTGTGTTGGTGTGAGTGTTTTTATGTGTACACATGAGGGTGGGAATGTATGATTGTGACAGTGAGCGGCTGTTTTTCTGTCAGGTTGGGTCTTGGCCTGCTCCCTCTCCTGGATCAGCTATTTCTTCTCCGCCACACTCCCTGCCTATGGCTGGTGTCTCTGCCTGCTGGTGTATTGGCGGTTTTCGGTGTCCAGAGCTGGGTGCTTTGGTGTGTGCCAGCTCACTCCCGGTGGCTGCTTGCCAGGGTCTGGGCCCCCTGGCTCTGTCAGGCCTCTGCTTGTGGGGTGATGTGCCCCGGGCCCTTGAGTCTCTGGGTCCATGGCTGGATCTGTTCCGGCATAGACAGCTGCCGGCGGGACTGTGGTCTGGTCGCTGCAGTGCCCTGGGGCTTCTGCACTGTGGCTGCTGGGTGGTTCCCCTGAGGATCTCCTCTGCTCTTCTCTGGGGGTGGTTGAGGTAGTCTCGGAGGTGGTCCTTCGGGTTCACATGCTCTGGGGGGCTTTTGCTTGTTTGTGGCTCAGAACTCCTCAGTGTCTGTCTTGGATCCGGGGGGGCAAATCTGTGGCTCCTCACACTCGCTATTGCATAATTTTATGCTAAAAACCTTGTATACACAAGCGTGCTAAGACTTACACCCCAGGTGTTTGGATTCAGGTGTTAACAAATACACATATGTTCTATATTGAGCCACAGTTACCACTAAATACATCTCACATTCATTAGTACCGTGCACATTTCTGTAAAATTGCTGTTGTTATATATGGTTCTGCAGGTGTAGAAGCAGTCTTCTAGGGTGTTATCTTGTATTCTCTTCAAACCTTCCTTCTCACCTCTATTCTTTTCTCCTTCTCTCCCTTTTTTTTTGCCCGACCTCTCTCTCTTTCTTGCTTCTTTTTTTTCATTTTGGTTTCCATCTCCGTGTCCATTGCAATTAAAATAATCCTAAAGCACTTTCTAATAAAGTTTTTTATATATAAATATCCAGCAGAGCATTATAGTGTTAGCCGTAATGCTCCACATGTAAAAGTAAATCTGTTGGGCTTCCTCTTGGCACTCAGACAACAATTCTGTTGTCTGAGTGCGAGTTCTGTTCAGCAGAGTGCTACTCTGCTGAACAGTACGCTTAAATAAAAAAAGAAAGCACTAACATGGAAATGTGTGTGTTCTAGAGCAGTATATCTTCAATGAAATTCAACAATGCAGGGCTTTATTTGTGTAACTTGGCAAAACAGTAGATAAAACTTCCCTCAGAGATAATATGTGCTATGATTGTGGTTATGACCTTAGTTTAAGAACTTTGTCTATATGCATGAAAAGAGGATTTTTATTTTTCTTTATTCAGAATGTGTGTAACTAAACCAAATATTTAAAAATTCAGCTTAATACAGTTGGTATATATAGGTTAGTTTTGTCATTTCAGTAACTTCAAATAAAAATTCTACTGTTCACACCAATCAGGCTAACAGACTTCTCTGCAAAAATGGGCATTGTATAAAAATGATACAGCCTATTTATCAGCTGAACTTACAGTTCTAAAGGTGACATGGCACATAATACAGTATAATAACTAAAGCTAAACTAAAGCTTGGTTGGCACAATTAATGAAATATTGCCTATTACTATAAGCATATTAAAGTTTCTAAGCACACTTGTCACTAGTAAGAACCATGCACTTGGATTTTTTATGTCACAGACAAAAAAAGGTTAAAGCATAGCTGAGATCCAGATATCATCAGCAAACAAGGGAGGTTTTATACAGCTGTGACTTTAGAGGATGAGTGTGTAGTCAGGGTAAACAGAGAATTTTCTCTTGGCAGTGCTGTATGAACAACTCAGGAGGAGAGGAATGTAGCACAGACGGTGCTACTGAATTTCTTTACTAAGAAAGGCGTTGACTCCAAGAGATCTTTTCTTTGCACTCTTTCTCTGGACCACTTTCAGTTCAGACGTTTCTCTAAACTTTCATACTTCAGTGAGGTGAAGTCCTGAATTACTTACTAGGGAATAGCTTATGTAGGCTTATGTATTTCTTTTAGAAAGGGAAAGCATCGAGGGAAAGTCTTCCAAGCTTGTACAAAAGAATAACAGGATTTACTTTGTTATGGCCTGTGAACACAAGCCGCTGTTCTATTTTGGTCATCCAAGCAAATAAATGCTTTTTCCCCCCAAGACTCGCAATAACTGTCAGTTAAAGAAAAATGCAAGTCATTTACTGAATTTTGTTACCATACCTGTGAACAACTAAAGTCAGATCATCAGTGCCCCCTTCTGTATTTGTGTTGTGCTTTTGTTGTTTCTTTAAACTGCTGTGATTTCTTTACCTGTTGCTTGAAAAATGGGAAATTTGTGCCACATTTTGGCTTGTGATGTTTACCTTTACATGAGTAATTCAGACAGTGTTAAGGTGTTTAGCTAAAAGGGAAAATGTAGGAATACACATTCCTCTGACTGGACTGAGAGTTAAAAACACTGAACATCCAAATAAAAAGGTTGTGAGGCTAAAAGAAAGGGTTTTGCACAATGTAGTTATTAGGTCAAACACATGTAGCTGTCCTTTTTATAATGATCTTTTAAAGTTGCCCTAATCAATACAGCGCACAGTTTCCATGACACAGTAGCCACACAATGAACCCACAGAAAAAATACTGTATTTTCAATTACATGTGTCAAACCACAGGCACTTTGGCCTTGGGATGTGGCATGGTTTCTAAAACATTGTGCCAGAAACTATTTTTTAGTCACATCAGATATAATTTTGCTTCATGAATAGCTCAGAATTTACGAAAACAGCTTTAATGTTTGCTTCAGGTGGTGTGCCAAAAGTTATGATGGCCATTTTCTTTAGACCATTAAATTCCTTATTACTGAGATAATCCACACTGATACATTAATATTATACATTAGAGGCCAAAACAAGCTACGAAATTAGCAACTGTTACCAAGTAATAAATAGAACTATATCTAAAGATATGCAGACCTCACTTGCCTCACTTAAGGACTTTCTAATCACAAATAAGAAAGAGACTGGCAAAAACAGTGGAATAATGAAAAACCACTGCTGACCAAAAATAACACAAAGGCCCATCTCAGATTACAAAAAAAACATCCTGATAAACCCCAAATCTTTTGGCAAAATATTCTGTACATAACGAAGCAAAAACTATAGTTTTTGGAAAGTGTGTTACATTAGATTACATCTGACTTAAAAACTAACACAGAATTTAAGAAAAAGAACATTATACATACAGGGCACCTGTGTCATGGTCTGGACATAAATTCCGGCCTCAAGGGCACTTGGGTTATATAGCAGAAGACTCATCTTTTTTGTCACCTAGTCCAGATTTTGAATTAAATCTGATAGAAATGCTGCAGTGCGACCTTCAACGAGCCATTCATGCTCAGAAATCCTGGCTTTAATGCAACAATTCTGTACAAACGATTTTGGAAAATTCTTCTAGAGATGTAAAAGATTCATTGTTACTTTTTTACATTATCGCAAACATTTGATGGCAAATGTTGTTGCCAAGGGCGGCAAAATCAGTTGTAGGTTTAGGAGGCAATTACTTTTTGCTTAGGCCCAGGTTTATTTGGATAGCAGTTTTTTTCCCCGTTTTTTTTTTTTTCCTTTGATTTGTTTTAAATTCACAAAAGTGGTTAAAATGGGTTGTTCTTACAAGCTGTTAGCCTTCTATCCCTCTCAGGATTTCTTCACTTTTCAAGAAACATACTGTGATATGACATCTTTCTACTACAGGTTGTGGAACTACTGATAATAGTTTCAAAGAGCATAAAATATAAAAATCATCAATTCTAAAAATCTGAAATATTTATTTAAGGTATAAGTGTATTTAAGAAAATAGAGTTTAGCATGTTCCACAATAATATAGTCTACGTCAAGCTTAATACTAAAACAGGTAACCCAGATTAATTATATTTAGTTAGAACGCTGTGTTACAAAAAAAAACAGAATGACATAATATAATAAGCATAATATTCTATTATATCTAATATTTACTATTTTACAGGCATAGGCAATGATTGGATTGACTGAACTGTAAATAAGTGAAAAAGGAAATAATACCCGCCAATAACTAATGTAAAATCTAATTAAGTTAGGTGTGACTCAGTAGTTTCACAGTGCTAGACCTCAGACACTCCAAGTAAAAAACAAACAGCTCAACACATGTTTGTCTGAAAAGAAGGCATGAACCCAACCTTATGGTGATATAGTGACAATGTTCTAAGGCATGATTACAGACTGTGCCTGCCAGCAGGGCTTGTTAGTTTGTTAGACTGACATTACAGGCAATAGAGAGCATCTTTATACAGTATATATAAGGCATGGACAACTTTAGGTGGAGTTTCCTTTTCCTCTCTTTAAAATGCTCCCTGCTTACACGTCAGAGATGTCTGGGTAAGGTATAATCCAGAGTCGCCTTTACCATGGGAGAGAGGGACAGTTTACTAGATAATGAATGATGGTGTTTACCTAGTCTGATCTAAGTATTCTTAAACATTCCTAACTAAATGTTACTGTTTAACCCTTCTGGGCTTCCTTGACAATTTTGTGTTTTTGGAATTGTATTTTTGCATATTTTGACTGTGTTTATGCATATTGCATAACATTATCAGGTTGTGTATTTTTAGAAAAAAAAAGATCTCTTTTTCTTCAAGTATTTAATATGCCTTTAAAACCAAAATGGGGCCCAACCCTAACCACTGCCCCCAAACTTGCTAGTACCGGGTTGGACCCCCTTTTTGTCTCCCAAACTGCCTTAATCCTTCATGGCATAGATTCAACAAGGTACGGGAAAACTTCCTCAGAGAGTTTGGCCCCATATTGACATGATAGCATCACACAGGTACTGCAGATTTTGTTGGCTGCACATCGATGATGCGAATGTCCCGTTGCCCCACATCCCAAAAAGGGGGTGCTCTATTGGATTGAGATCTGGTGACTGTGGAGCCATTTGATACAGTAAAAATATTGACATATTCAAGAAACCAGTCTGAGTGATTCGTGCTTTATGACATGCGTTATCCTGGGAAGTAACCATCAGAAGAGGGGTACACTGTGGTCATAAAGGGATGGACATGGTCAGCAACAATACTCAGGTAGGCTGTGGCGTTTTGACACGATGCTCAAATTGGTACTAAGGGGGCCAAGTGTGCCAAGAAAAATCCCCACACCATTACACCACCCAACACCAGCCTGAACCCGTTGATACAAAGCAGGATGGATCCATGCTTTCATGTTTTCATCAGACAGGCAAAGTTTTTTTCCAATCTTCTATTGTCCAATTTTTTGGTGAGCCTGTGCGAATTGTAGCCTCATTTCCTGTTCTTAGCTGACCGGTGTGGGTTCTTCTGCTGCTGTAGCCCATCTGCCTCAAGGTTGGGACGCGTTGTGAGTTCAAGATGTCTCTTTTGCATGCCTTGGTTGTAAACGAGTTTTTGAGTTACTGCTGCCTTTCTCTATCAGCTCGAACCAGTCTGGCCCTTTTCTCCTCTGATCTCTGGCAACAACAAGGCATTTGCACCCACAGAACTGCCGCTCACCAGATATTTTCTCTTTTTCTGACCATTTTCTGTAAATCCTAGAGATGGTAGTGCGTGAAAATCCCAGTAGATCAGCAGTTTCTGAAATACTCAGACCAGCCCGTCCGGCACCAACAACCATGCCACGTTCAAAGTCACTTAAATGACCTTTCTTCCCCATTCTGATGCTTGGTTTGAACTGCAGCAGATCGTCTTGACCATGTCTACATGCCTAAATGCATTGAGTTGCTGCCATGTGATTGGCTGATGAGAAATTTGCGTTAACGAGCAGTTGGACAGGTGTACCTAAAAAAGTGGCCGGTGACTGTATGTCCCCTTAGTATTTCTTGTACTATAGACTCCCATTCAAAATCCTTTGTTTGAATACACTTCCATTTTAATTTGATTACTCTTTGTTTTTGTTTTTTTTTTCTTTTGTCAAAATCCCTTCATCTTCCACCATGTGAAGATTTTTTTAATGTACTATAAATTTACCAATTCGCATTTATGGGATGGGAAAAATTACTTTTTGATGACTTTTTAACAAGTTTTCACAAAAAATACAAGTCGGATCAGAATTTGTGTTGCTGCCAACTTTTACACTCTCTGGCTTGGATAATACTCACGCAAAGAAAAAAATCCAAATTACATACATTTTACTGGAAATAATCAATTCATGAATATCTATTATGCATGGTGAGAACTGAAGTTAATAATGCCATGAAAAAATATGAAAACAATATGATGACATGCACAAAAGCACAAAAACAAATGGCTGGCTAACTTAACATTAATACAGTAAACATAAATCCAGAACTCTGAAAAAAAAGATTATCAAATCTAAGTAAGTCTCTCTAAATACTCTAACAAATTACAATTTGAACCCAGTGTTATAGCAAAGTATTCAGTTTTACAGCCATGCACAAAACTTTGCAGAGTTTCTGCCTCACACCATCAGACCTACATGTTAAATCCACTACTTTGTCAAAAGTGCTGTTCAAACAGGCAGACATAAGTGAAAGGCTCCTTTCAGGTGGGTGGACAGCAGCAGCCCAATTTTTGTAACTTTCCAAAACTGACCAAATCAACAGCAATGTCCACTGTTCCCAGCCACCAGCTAGGTGCATGCTGGTGAGAAATGGGCCGAGCTCTGCATTCCTGCTTCTTCCACTGCACCCTTTCAATGTTGAATCACTGTCTGTATCCGAGCTTCAACCGCAGAAGGGTACCCTCGGTGAAGAAATGGAGGAAAGCTGTCAGAATGTGGTGAGCTTTAGGTTGTCACTATGAAAACTCACATCTTTGCTGTGAAAAAAGGAAAGTCTTTTTTTTGGATTACATCTGATTCAACTATTGCTGCAGGGAAGCCTGTCCAATATGGTTAATGTCCCGTTGTGTGCCACCCACTAAACACTGCCTGAAAAACGCCAGTGGTAACCAGTTGTTAAAACTATTTATGTTAAAGCTGGGGTCCTCTGGAGTTCTGTAAACCAAGCAACTATTTCTCTTTCTTAAACTTTATGAAATTTCGAAATGTAAAGCAAAAGGTTTTGAAAGTGCCTTGGGTATCCAGCAAGTGAGTTCACAGTGGTCGTTTCCTGAACCCAGTGTGCTGCACAGTGCCAGCCCAGGGCATAAGAGAAACAGGTGGCTACAATCAGGCCACCAGAGGGCCCCCAAGAGAACTGTAATTTGAGCCTAACTTGGTGGAAGTTGTCCGGCTTAAAAACAGTGACAAACTTGACTATGGTCTCTTGAGAAAGAGTAGATATTTCATCTCCATAAAGATAGACTAGAATCCCATGGATATGATATGGATATGGTGGGACCATCTGACAACCTGCTAACCTTCCAGGGTTTTCAGGACTTCTTTTATTTATTCATTATTCTTCAAGACATAAATTCTGTTTCCCACAGATACAAAACTATTCCTGATGATATGTTCACACAAACTAATCTAAAAAAAAATTCAAACTAGCCCTATCAGCCAATTTAATTGTAGATTTATTTGTAAAACAAGTTTTTAAATAAGGTTTTAAATGTTTAACACAGCACAACAATGAGGCTTGGCCAATCTAAAAGATATATGGAGGGTGATCAGCTTCAAGCCCCTCCAAAAAACGCTTCTCAGACCAGCCCCGGTGATCCAGATCTGATGTGTCGTTTTGCTTTTAAACCTGCACACTTCAAACTTGTAGAACAAGAAAAATAACTAAAACAGACATGGAATTATGCTAAACAATGATCCTTTAATTTCTAGTGGTGTAATTCTTTCAGTGAATCTTTACAAGCCTATATAGCAACTTATCTTCAGATTTCTAAAGATTACACATTAAACATTTGCAGTTTTTACAAGAGCTCTATGCAACAGTAATAGGATTTGAGGGTAATTTGTAGCAATTCCCCAGCACCAAGGTGCCAATATGGGAAGGATTATCAGTCAGGTCAATAAAAGTGAGACACATCGGTTCAGCAGAGGTTCAAACAGGAACTGCCTTAATCAACATTGAGAAACTTTCTAGCAGTTACAGTGCTTGTAAACAAACTTACAAGCACATATCTGTTTCACAATTACAGTCTTGTTGGCTAAATGACTTATATATTTTTTTTTCGCATTCTAAGCTTTAGTAGCCTATATCATGTTTAATAACTACCCTTGTTGTGGTATTTACAGAAAAAAAAACATGAAAGACCCTCCTCTCAAATTGGCCGTTTCTCGCACTAAAACTTTTACTGCCTCTCGTCTGTAACATAAAAGTTGCGCGCAGCCAAATAACATAAACGAGACAAGACTGCGAGAAACCGCAAAGTCGTGTAATTTCACGCAGCATACATATGTTTGCGCCAAACACGATAAGATTACCACACATGCATGAAACCTGCGCTTCATAAATAGGCTGCAGTGATATAATTTTAGGGGTATTAAAGCCGAGGTTCCTTACATAAAGTGAGAGGTTTAACAGTTCCATTCACGCATTAACACACTTTAAGATTAAAATGGAATGAATAGGCGCAAAACGTTAATAACTTCTTACCTTTAGGAATAGGTGCAGGGGCTTGAGGGGTATTACTTGAGAAGATAGAACTCACTAACTTCATGCAGCATGATAACACCAAACAGAACCTGAGGTACTCCATGGCTGTCGCTGGGCTTGTTAACGGTCAGAATCACCGACCGAGTTTCTAATTCCCTGCTCGTCAAGACCAGCCCCGGAGGGGTCTTACTGTAAGCTATCGCGATATTAGAATAATTAGGAAATATATAATAGGGCGTTTTCTGAACGAGCAGACCTGCAGCTACTGGAGACAGCAGAGAGGGGTTGTATATAAGGAGCACAATTCAGAGAAATAAGAGCGCAGCAGGCGTGGTTCCCTAATTGCCGCAGCAGCCACTTAAGTTTCGTAGGATAGAAGGTGGAGGAGGGAGAGAGGGAGGATAACGGTCCTCCTCACGTACACAGGGACGTCCTGCGTGAAAGTGCGACTAAACACAGCTGTGTTTGTGCCCCACACCCACTGGCTGTTAAATATCTCCCTTATGGTTCCCTCCCCCTGAGGTCAAACTGACCATTTAACTGTACACTCACGCTCATTAGGAGAAATTCATGAAAAACACTCACAGCACAGTAAAATGGAACAACTATAACACCCCATTTTAAACCCCAACTTTTAATAAAGCAAGGAAAACACAAATTTTATTCTAATTCTATAATACAAACTGCAGTTATTTTGTATTGGATACAAGATAGGATTTTAGGTGTTTTTTTGAAAATAGATATTCTGTAAACTATGTGCTCTGTGAATATAAAGTGCCTTGCAAAAGTATTCACAACCCACGAACGTTTTTAGGTTACAACCCCAATTCCAATAAAATTGGGATGTTGTGTAAAATGTAAATAGACAATAAAATGATATGCAAATCTTGTTCAAACTATATGCAATTGAATACACTACAAAGACAATATATTTAATGTTCCAACAGATAAACTACCGTTTTTTTTTTTTTGTAAATATTGGAAATGGGGTTGTACTACCAACAATTTCAAATTTGTGTGTGTGTGTGTGTGTGTGTGTGTGTGTGTGTCTGGGATAATAATAGTCCATTTGTCTCCACTCCTCCTTAGTGTGATACCTCTAAACAAAGTCCTGTCCAACCAATTGCTGGTGAAGTGACCTTAGTGAACAAACAGCATCATATACAGTAGATACATGAATACCCCCGACAGGTCAGGGATAAAGTTGTGAAGGGTTTAGTTATAAAACAATACCCCAAGCTTTGAATCAACACAGACCACGGTTTAATCCATTATCTAAAAATGGAAAGTGTATGGCAGAACTGCAGACTTACCAAGACAATGTTATTGGTCTTTATCTACAGACAGGGAAAGAAGAGCATCAATCAGAGAAACAGCCTAGAGGCCCATGGTAGCTCCAGTGGAGCTCCAGAGATCAGCAGCTCTAGTGGGAGAATCTGCCAACACATATATTAGTCATGCATTATACAAATCTGGACTCTATGTAGGAGAGGTAGGAAGACGGAAATTTTTGATGTAAGGTCAGAATAAGTCCTACAGTTTAGGATAAGCCACATATGGGCATAGTCAACATGTCGACAAAGGTCCTCAGGTCAGACTAGACCATAACTGAAGTTTTTAGCCTATATACAAGACGCTGTGTGGCTAATGCTGAACACCCCCCTGAAGGCACCATCCCCACAGTAAAACGCTGTGGTGGCAGTCATACTGTGGCAGCTTCCAACGTTTGGAAAACGTTGGAATTGTAAAAAAAAGGTATCCTAATCCTTAACATCTTTACCTACCTCAATCTCACAACCCAATATGGCTGCTGAGTGTTTAAAATGTAGCAAAAGATCCTGAAATAAACTAAAGTAATAAACTACTTTGACTTCTTATTGGCTGTATCTCATTAAATCTTTCAAACAAATGGTATTTTGGTAAATTTTGGTAAATGGTGCCGTGTATCAGGATGACAATGCACCAATACACACAGCAAGACTGGTGAAAGATTGGTTTGATGAACATGAAAGTGAAGTTGAACATCTCCCATGGCCTGCACAGTCACCAGATCTAAATATTATTGAGCCACTTTGGGGTGTTTTGGAGGAGCGAGTCAGGAAACGTTTTCCTGGCCACTATCCTGCAAGAAGAATGGCTTAAAATCCCTCTGACCACTGTACAGGACTTGTATATGTCATTCCCAAGACGAAATGACGCTGTATTGGCCGCAAAAGGAGGCCCTACACCATAATAATAAATTATTGTGGTCTAAAACCAGGTGTTTCAGTTTCTTTGTCCAACCCCTGTAAAACCACAAGGATTGGGATACTTCTCTCTGTCAGACGATGATTCTGTCCCACTGATTATAACCATTGGGAAAGAGAAGGGGTCATACAGGTAGCAGAAATGGAGGCTGTGTTTGCACCTCAACCATAACTGAGCCTGTTTAGGCTAAACCTGACTCCCCCTTACTCCATCCAACAGTGAGTGATGAAAGCTCCCTCCCTGATAAACTAAGCCACTTTAACTATAAGCTTTATCAAAAAGGAAAGTTTTAAGCCTAGCCTTAAAAGTAGACAGGGTGTCTGCCTCACGGACTAAAACTGGGAGCTGGTTCCACAGGAGAGGAGCCTGATAACTAAAGGATCTGCCTCCCATTCTACTTCTAGAGACTCTAGGAACTACCAGTAAACCTGCAGTCTGAGAACGAAGAGCCCTGTTAGGAACATATGGAACAATCAGATCTCTGATGTATGATGGAGCTAAATCATTAAGGGCTTTATATGTGAGGAGGAGAATTTTAAATTCTATTCTGGATTTAACAGGGAGCCAGTGAAGGGAAGCTAAAATAGGGGAAATATGATCTATCTTTTTAATTTTCATCAGAACTCTTGCTGCAGCATTTTGAATCAGCTGAAGGCTTTTAACTGCATGTTGTGGACATCCTGATAGTAAAGAATTACAATAGTTCAGCCTTGAAGTAACAAATGCATGGACTAGTTTTTCAGCGTCACTCCTGGATAGGATATTTCTAATTTTGGCAATGTTCCAGAGGTGAAAGAAGGAAATCCTAGAAACCTGTTTAATATGGGATTTAAATGACATGTCCTAGTCATAAATAACACCAAGGTTTTTTACTTTATTACTGGAGGTCAATTTAATGCTATCCAGGTTAAGTGATTGACTAAGAAGTTTCTTTTTTAAAGACTCCGTTTTCAATCAAAAAAAACCCAACTCATTGCATAGACTTTTGACACTGACTTTGCATCAATTTATCCTCCTGAAGAAGCATGTGGTGGCAGTGGGCAGTCAGATTTTCCAGGAGAGAGAGACATAAATAGAAAGGGAAAAATTGTATCCTCTATAGCAGGATTGCCAAACTTCAGTCCTCGAGCAATTCAACCCTGCAACTTTTAGATGCATCCCTGCTCTAACACACCTACAAGGCTGAAAGGCTTTGTACTTACCTACTCAATGGCTCACACATATATAGTACCACTATGGAACATATCACTGAAGGAAACCCATTTCCCATCATTGGTATTTGTACTTCATTTAGAGGACTGAGTGTGTCAAGTTTCCATCCACCAGCACTGCATTATGCTTATTGGATTTTTGGTACCTTTTCTGGTATATACATCAGATTCTGTGGTAAAAGCTATGGGTCCCCTAATTCCTTTGGGAAAACAGATTATGTTATGATTCTGGCCCGTCTGCCCGCTCTGCTCTCACTCTTGCAATTAACTCATCTGCTTCACCTGTCTGCTGCTGTGCTGCTGCGCAATCACCGTCATGCCACACACCTGTGGAGCTGCAGTTATATACAGCCCTCTGACAGGCAGACGGTGCCAGATTTTCGAAAACATTTGTGAGTAGTTATCCAGCGTTCCTTCCTGACTGATCTCGTTCCATGACCTTGCCTTGCCTTACGGATTATTCCCTCTTGCTTGCTCCTTGTCTGACGGATTGGATTTTGGATTTCGACTCTGTTTTCTGCCTCTGGTTTATGTCTCTGTCTGCCCCTTGTCTGACGCCTCTAGCCCTGGAATTCGACCCTGTTTCTGTCCCTGGATTTACGTCTCAGCCTAGCCACTGGTTTATTCAGCCTGAGTCCGCCTGGCTCTCTAGTCTGCCTGGATTTATTGTCAAGAGGACAATCACTGCTCTCTGTGTTCCTGTCACAGCGTCAGCTGGTTCCCCGGAGGATTTGGATCAGTCGGCAATCCGACTTCAGTCTGTTGGACGCTTCCTCATTAACTGTCTGGATCTCTTCCTCCTCTGGATTCTGTGCCTCATCACCAGACTGAGAAGGTTAGTGGCTTTATCTAACTCCTTGCAGATCCTGAGTTTTATTCAGCCACTAACTAGTCTCTCTGTTCTCAGTGGTTCCTGGAAGCTGACTGCTGTTCTTCTGCTCTCTGATCCTGATTTTCTGAATAAACCTTTTTACTTATGACTTTGTGTTTGGCTGAATTTGGGTTCTCTGTCTCTGGTTGTGATAGATTAATAAAGCAAAAACACTGGCATTGAATGTGGCTTCCATTTCCTGTCAGATTTAATTTGTGTCTTCGTTGAACTTTATACCAAATGCTTCATATCATTTGTTTCTCTACATTCCTTATTAATAAGAAAATACTTACCACACCCCCTGGTTTCCCTTCCTGGCAAACACTTGACAGGGCAATTGTAATGACTGACAGTAGATTATTGCCATAATGACATCAGCAAGTTCATGGTGTGAATCTAGATTTACAAGGAATAAAGGAGCATAATAAAAGGAGCATAATAAACTGTAGATAGGCTATAGAATAGAGTTGCCCCATATGCTCTAACCATTGTTTTTTTGGCAGTGAATGGCAGTCCTGATGACTTCCAGCATATGTAATGACATCATGGGATTATGCATTTGAATGCAGAGTGAGTAGAAATTTAAGCTTTTTTATGAAGTAAATTACATGCTTCCACTGAGGCCCTGATAAACCTTGGAAATGCAGAGCTGTGCCAGAAAGTCAGCATGAGAAGCTTGACTTGAATGTCAACCAGTCTTTTTCACAACAGTTTAGCATGCAACTGACACTACAGTGAGTTTGGGGCTGGTATGTTTATGGAAATTGGTGTGTCATGAGAAAATTACCACTTTGACGCTTGCTGTCTGTCTTCCGCATTGTAACACATCTGAAAAAGGTCACTCCCCCACTGCGAAACTCAAACACAAAGTAATAACAACCGATTACCCCTCCTCTTGGTCATTGTTGAAAGGCGTCAGTCCTACATTAGTATTCCAAAGAAATCTTCAACAGCTCAAATATCTGACAAAATGTATGCATTATTTGTTCAGTCCCTTGTGAGGGTCTGCTTGAAACAAAAATAACAGGATGTGTGGGGCAGAAACCAGTGCTGCATTTTTGCAGGGTGTTTTGTAGACACATATTATCTTGCTTCATTTCCCTGGCTTATTTAATTTCACACCCACCAATTATTTAGATATTAAATGTTTTCTAAGTTTGAGGAAACCCTTACAAAATGTGTTAATGTCATCTGAGTGGTTAATTATCCCATCAATGTCATGTTCTGTGAAGTACTTTGAAAAAACCATTGTACTCCTTAAATTATTGCACCCTAAAAGCTCTACGTGTTTCATTGGACTTTTATGTGACAGACCAACACAAAAAAGAGCATAATTGTGGAATTGGACTAAAAAGATATTGCTTTTTATATTTTTATAGCCTGAAAAACATGGCATGCATTTGTATTCAGACTTCTTTGCTCTTTACCCCTAAATATAATCCAGTGCAACCAGTAGCCTGCAGACGTCACCTAAGAGAGCCCACCTGTATGTAATTTAATCTCAATATTAATACAGCTTCTAAGATTCTCAAAGGTTTGTTAGAAAATATTAAAGGTATTGCAGAATTCTGAACATTTCGGATGGACATGGCTGTCCACTTAAAATGACAGGCTGGGAAAGGAGAGCATCAATAAGAAAAGCTGCCAAGAGGCCAACAGTACCTCTGGAGGAGCTGCAGAGATCCACAGCACAGGTGGGTGCACCAAATGTGGCAAGGAAAATGTCACATTCAAAAGAAAAGTTCAAAAAGTAAAAAGGATGCCCCCTGATGCTGACATTTCAACTGGTGATACGTTTTATTATTTAAAAAAGTAAAGTCATGCAGCATTCTTCCATCATGTACTTGATACGTGCTACTTTGTGTTGGTCTATCACATAACATCCCTAAAGAACACATTAAAGTTTTTATTTGTAATGTAACCAAATGTGCAAAACTTCAAGGGGTGTAATCATTTTCCAAGACACTGTGTTTGCACACCTCTACCTTTCTAAGTTGTTACTTGCAGATATATAGCAAGTTGTAGGTGGTGGCAGTGAGACTGGCGACAACTTTAAATGTGGAGGATATAGGAGGTGTGGGTGAGAAAATTACATTTAATTGTGCAAAAATTATCAGATGCCTCAGTTAAGAGGTGGCTGCGGTGAGTTGGAGGACAGAGTAAAAGGTTTGGAGCCCATGTGGACAAAAATGTAAACCTGCAAATAATTACCCCCACTTTGCCCCATACCAGTGGATGCTGTAAAACCAACCCTCAAGCTAAAAACACTTTAGCACAATGATCACAATGTACAATGTCACCTTTTTAAATTTCCTTTACTTTATTACTAGTATCAGTAAAACATATAAACCCGCAGACTTCACTGATGAAAAGCAATAGTGATGTAGTTTCTTGACAACAGTAATGTGTCCTCTGTTTTGGCGGTGTTGTGGAGACAGTGGGTTTGCAAGCACTGTGTATGTGTAATTAAGCCACACTAGGATGGCAGACTCCAAAGAGGATGCCCAATAATGAGCAAAAAACATCTTAAAGCAAACACAAAGATTTTAAGATTTTTAACTAATCTTTTTTTTTTTCATTATTTTTCTTTAATAACTACAAATAATAAAGTTGTTTGGAAACTTGTAATTCACTTTATGTGATTCAGAGTGCTACACAAGTCAGTATATTTGTTGGAGATGTGGTCTGGACACACCTTGGATTTCAATCTACTTTCTGCTCTACTTTGAACTTCTTTCAGTGGTAAAACTGGATGGTTTTGCAATCATACTGGTGAGTCACAAATCCTAGAAACTCAGCTCCCAAAACCTTTTCCCAAGAACCCACAACTGCACCGTGATTGTTGAAGAATGGGTTGTATTTTTATCCTGAACTCTTTGATCACTTCACAGAAACTTTAATTACCAGCCCAGACTGGTGGAAAGAGTATTGGCCATTTATTTAAATCAGCTCATCCTCCTAAAAAAAAACCCTGCGTCATGCCTAGTTTAGTTCTGACTCTTGTGGCCACATTGATGGGGACTCTAGGCATCTATTGACCTGGGGTGTGGTGCAAGGGTGGACTGGAGAGGGCCCCTTTAGGGGATTTGCCAACACTGCATTTAATTAAAATGGCAACAACTGTACCCAGCAGAGCGTATGAAGTTTAATGCACATGCAAAGCTTGTCTGTTAGATGTTATGCATGGATTACTTCACTTGCCTTGTATCTAAAACAAAAGCACATTACAGATTGTTAGCAAGAATTGAAGATATTCGCACATCTTAAACCTGCATTATTTAGTCCTATGAATAAGCATTTCCATTGAGTAGACTTGAGTAGACCGTGTTCAAAGAAAATTACACATAATGAGCTCCATTGGCTAGTTTATTTGGATATCCTTATTAGGTGATCATGTTAAAACCACAAAGTTTAAGGAAATGAAGATTAAACCCTGCTACAAACCTATTCTTGCAGTGCACCCTCGCTGCTTTAGAGGAAATTTGCACACTACTAATTTGCTTTTTTAAGTGCAGTTTGTAGAAAACAAAATTATTGCTTTGATTTCAATCACTGAAGACAGTGCTTCCAGTCTATATGACACATGATATCTTTATATATTCTGGAGGTCATGGGGAGAAAGTTGGGTATATGGTGGCTTGAACATTGTTTATAGGGTAAACAAAGGATACTGTAATTTGGTTACTATGTTATTGTTATATTGTTATAGGACTATGTTATAAAGATTTTTGTTGAACCTGTTTAGTTATGTACTTTTTGCATTTTGGTTTAGAAATGGCCGCAGCTGACTTTGATCCCAGCTGCTTCATGTTCGGCAGTGCACAAAGAAGGTCATGGTATTAAATTAGCAATAGAACAATATAATTTGAAAAAAAAAAAGATGAAACCCTGAGTTTTCCAAATGTGACACCCTCCTCTCCATGCCTACATCTTGACATCTTGTTCATGAACGCTTCAAACAGGATCGGGAACAAGGGGCAACCCATGAGGGAGTCCAATCTGCACGGGGAACAATAATGTGATAAAGAAGATCTTTAGCTATAGCAAAATTACAAAGATGCACAAGATGAACATAGAAGTTTAGTGCACACAAACACACCACATCTGACCTTTTACATGTCCTTAGTGGACTTTTAACAGTTTGCAATGACTTTAGACCTGGTTAAAATGACCTCATATGGTAAACAGATTGCACCCAGGAATCTATGCATTTAAGACATATGGTAATGGGCAAAAGCTGTTGGTCAAAGTGTCCTTTGAATAAGACTGATCCTTATTGTATTATTTAGAATTTCATATTAGGTTTTCATCATCAGTGCTAACTTTAAATTATTATTAATGTATCAAACTCTGTCTCTTTAGTCAACGGAAAGATTACATGTTGTAAACTTTGTATGTGCGAGGCTGCCTCAGCCAGCAAGACACTCTTTATTCACAAGGAAAGCTTGTTTTCATTTGATTCTTACTCTGTCACTGGGTTTAAATAAAGTAAAAATGTCCATTAGGTTCCAATTTTTTCTTATTGGCAATGTAGCATGACATGACCACACACATCCCAAATTCCATCCCTGATTGCCTGATCAGCCCCTTTCCAGATTCTCCAGTTACCGGACTAGCTGAGTTCTGAGATTCAGGCTCTGTTATGAAAAAAACATTAGAACCACAAGAAGTCTTGCACAACCAGTTGGAATGAGGACAGATCACCCTGACAATATTTGGTTGCGATAAAGGCTGCTACAGTCGACTTACTTTGTGTAAGTGTGTAAATTCTTGCAAGTGGACTTCTTTCCATTTAACTTCAGAAACAAGCTTCAGCCTAATCAGCAAGTTCCCCACACTATTTTGTTTTTTTTTGCTTATTAGTCGTTTTTTTCATATTTTTTATTCTACATTATGTGTGGTAGTTTATTTCATAGGATAGATTTAATTTATTGGACACTTCTCTCAATTTTCTTCAACTGGGACTGGAAGCATCAGTGTGTTTTCAGAGATTTCTGAGTCAATTTCCTTTCTGTGTTAGTGTTTTGCGCCTTGTGTGTCTGTTTTTATGATTAACCATACTTAACCATTCTGTTTTAAGCAGAGTGAATCTGACCCCCCAACCCACATGAAAATTTTTGACAAATAGGCTGAGCGATTAGTACTTCGTTTGTGCTGCAATAGCTTCTGAGATATTAGAAATTATTTTTAGGTCATTCAGAGGTCCCCCACCCACCCCTGTTTGCTCCAAAATGACCCAGAGTGGTCTCATTTTTTAGTGCTTCGCTTGTGCTGTTTTTTGTCATTAAAGTTTTAGTTTGTGCTACTATGGTTTCTGAGATAACTTTTAATTTCAGACAATTGGTTGGGTTAGGAGTTTCCTGTTTTTAGTTTTTGTATTTGGAAAGCCAGGGAAGTGGCCCGGATGCAACAACCAAATGCTTGACTTTTAGATGTTTTTTCCTCCTTTTGTTTATTTTGGCAAGGGCTCCTATTGCTTTTATGTTTTGAAATATGATTTACATTAAACCTAAGTTCAACCATTACCACTAGTCTGGACTGTACAGGTTATATGTCCTGTGAGCCACTTTTAGACTGTAGTTATGAGTGACTGAGATGGTGCAACATGATTTCCTAAATATATTTTCTGATGAGGCTCGTTGTCAGATATAAACTACCTTTTGAAAAAAAAAAAAAACCTTTGAGGTATTAAACAAACTTTTTATTAAGCCCATATATCTGTACTGAAAATGTTTTCTTTATCGATCTGATGTAACATTTAATCTAAAATGTTGTGTTTTCATCAGCTATAAGCAGAAAATCATCATAATAAACAGAAATAAAGGCTTCGAAACATCAGTCTTTGTGTAAATAATCTATATAATGTGTTTCACTTAGTGAATTGAATTACTGAAACTTTTTAAAAATATTTAATAATTTATTGAATATGACTTTACTGCTGTGTGTTGTAGCCAATCTTTTGATCCATATCATTAGATAGAAGGGATTTTGTCTTGCATGGTCTGACAATAATTCAGAGCTTTAAAGATTCCCCTAGCCATTCTAAAGTCCTAATAACTCTGCCATAGTAAGGCTAATCCTGTAGGTTCTTTTATGATCTAAAACTTTGTAAAAATTAATTACTATGTTTAGTGAAAACAATACGAAGATTTTAAGTTTTATCTTTATACAGGCCGCATTTTAGTAAGCTTCTACCTTTTATCTTTAGGTAAGTGTAACGACTCTTTTATACTTGATTCGTCATTTCAGAAAAATAGTCGTGATGATTATGTGGCAATTACAAGTTTTGTCTTTAACGTGTGTGGTGTTTTCTTAGGGTACGTTTGCCATGATGCAGACTCAGCCATGTGTATGGCCCAGTACGCTAAAAGCACAAATACCACAAATTCCAGTGAGTGTTTGCCTTTGGGAACCCAATGCAGTCATCCCCTTGCAGAGTACAATGCATTCCTCAGAATTCCCAGTGCATGCTGAGTTGCAGAAATGATGAGAATAGATATTTTCTCCTGACCTTTAATAGGTTGAAAACGGCTCCTATTGTATCTCAGGTCTGTATTAATTTATCAACCACAGTCTGCATTAAAGAAAATGTTTTATGGTACAAATAATGTAGTTTATAATTACATTCAAGGTCCATACTCTCCAAAATAGGACAATACAGAAACATTTATTGAATAGGATTTGAACGACTTGGTTAAAGAGTAAAGGCTGCTCTCGCAACAGCATTGGAATCAGTCAGTGCTGTACAGAAGGTACAACAAATGGCAGCTGGCTGTTCTAGCTGATAAATTTTATTCATTCAGTCAAACAGAACAAACCAAAACTTTCTCCACAGTTGTTTTCTTAAATCTACTGACTCACACAGAGTGAGCATACAGAGATTTTACAGTTTATGAGAATCAGAGCTTTCATATGTTTGCATGAGAACCAAATTGGAGAAAGCAGGGTCCAGGTTCCATTTGACCTGATTTCACTTGCTCCAGCTAAAGTCTGTTTATGTCTCACAGGCAGCAAGCCCCTGATGTATTGACATCAAGGCGATATGTTTTCTGTGGTCTGTGTAGATCCCCCAACAGTTAACATTCATTCACACCAAATGTGGCTATTACTCTAACCACTCATTTCCTAGTACAATTGCAGTTAAACCAAAAAATGAATTTTCTCCTGCAGTGTACCCCCTTTGAGGGAGTTTTCGCTGGAAGTCTCTAGTCTACAAATAGAGTTGGAGAAAACATATCATCTTGCAATTTTCCTCAAAAATGTTGCAGGTTTTCTATGAAAGCAATCTAGATATGATGATAAAAATTAATGGTTATGTTGTATATGCAGCTGGACCATTTTACAGGGAAATGCATGTGTAGAGACAGCGTTTCTTTGCCAATTCTTCCTCGCGCAGCAGTTGAAATGCAAACAGTCTGAGAAAAGTAGAACTGCCACTATTTGTGGGCTTTTTGTGATAAACCAACACATGGTTTTCAATTATTTAAAAAAATCTAAAGTGTGGCACACACTTGCTTTCAGCACCTCCTGAGTCCATACATTCCAAAACATGTTAGTCTTTTAGGGTATGCCTCTACCAGTTTTACACATTCTTCTTTGCAAAATAACTAAAGTTCCATTAGATTTCATGAGGAGCATCTGTGAGCCTCAATTTTAAACTATTGCCACAGATTCTCAATTGGATTTAGGTCTGAACCTTGACTGGGCCATTCTAACAAATGTATATGCTTTAATCTAAATTCTTCTAATGTATTTCTGGCTGTATGTGTAAGGTCATTGTCCTGCTAGAAAGTGAACATCCACCCCATGCTCAGGTCTTTTACAGCCTCTAACAGGTTTTCAGACCTGCCCTCTATTCCCACAGCATGATGCCGCCACTAATATGTTCATTGGTTAGGCCTCCACAAAACACCTGTAATTATAGGGAGATTAATTTACAAACAGTGGACTCTGTTAGGTGACTTCTGAAGGCAACACAAGATTTTGTTCATTGGATTAAAGAGTAAAAGTGGCTGAGTACCTATATACTTTTCAGATTTTTATATGTAGGAAGGTTTATAAACCATGTATGATTGTCCTTTTTCGTCACAATTATGTACTACCCTGTGTTGTCTTTCACAAAAGACACTGTGTATACAATGAAGAAATATCAAATGCTGAGAACACAGTGATGGTTTCTATCAGTTTTATTGCTGAGAGTATAAATATTTCCCTGTTTTGTTAGGGAACGTAACTAGAAATACCAAAAGTGAAAGATGTGCTGGAATTTGGTGTGGATGAAGAGATTTTAGCTATCTGAATGCAGCTGGCTTTAATAACTTTCTCTCGTGATTGAAAGATATTGTTGGAGAAGCACCTTTTTGCCCAGAGCTGGAATGCAAATTTATTATTTTTACTGTTTTTCAAAAGTTAAAAATAAAATGTATAAATTTACAAAATTAAAACCGTGCATGAAAAATACACGTATTGCTAATGTCTTGGTGTTAGACAATTCAAGGCAAATGCTCATTTTCTAACAGGTTAGAGCTTTGTGCCAGAATAAAAAAGATGTAGTCAAAATCATACAGTCGTAATATTAGGCCAATCAAAATTTAACCTAATGTCTGCACATCAGCTGGTCTGCAAATAAGATGATGGTGCTTCCTTGTTGTGGGAGCTGCACTGCCAAGAAAACAAAAACACGATTTAATTATGTATGTTACTTTTTGGCAAAAAAATCTGTTTGTGTAGCAAAGTGAAAAAATGTGGGAGCCGATAATGGTTTAGCAGATTCAAACATCTTCTCTTTGGCCAAGAACAAAACCTCTGCTCTAAATCTGTCATCCTCCGATAAAAGGAAATTCATTAGGATTTTCAGTAAAAGCCGAACACCATGTTGTCGTGGTGCGACATTTTGGTCTTTGTTTGTGGTTTTGTGTTTTGTTTACCTTAGCTAGATGTTTCTGGTTTTGGGTTTGTATTCATGTTTGGTTATTGTTTGTGCTTTCCTGATTGTTTTGGTTATCTTCTGCCCCCAAGTGTGCTCTCCTCGCTCCTAGTTCCCTTGGCGTTGCTTTCCTGTTTTCTTAGAATGGTTTCCTTATTATGATGATTATTATTTATCAGAGTTCTCTGGCACTCTCTTATTTATTAGTTTCTTTTCTGTTACTCCTCTCGTCATTTGTTTTCACCTTTTAGTTATTACTCTGTTTTAAGTTCCCTTTATTCTCCTGTTCTTCTTAGCTTTGTTCCCCTAGTTCATCTTTGTTCTCCAACCTCTCCTTTATAGGTTAGCTTTAGTTATTGTTTACCTTATTTCTAGTCCTCGTTTCCTCTGCTTTATTCTTACTTTTATTCTATCGGTGTTGGTTTGAGTTTGTTTACTGTTGTAGTCGGGGTTTCCTTATGGTTTCTGTTTTGCTAAGTGCTTAGGTTGTTGTGTTCTCAGTTTCCTTCAGTTCATGTTTACCCTTGATTCTTACGCTTTATTTTTATCTTGGTTTATAGTTTCATTTAGGTCTGCTTACTTGTCTCACCTGTTCTTAGTTCCTTTGATTACGTGCCTTTGTTCTCCCTCTGTATATTAGTTGGTTTTGTTTCATTGCCCTTTGCTGGTTCCCCTCGTCTCTTACCCTCGTCCATGCCATGTGTTTTTTGGATCTGATACTGGTTAGTGCCTGCAGAACCTTTGTTAAGTTTGTTTAAATAAAGCTCTGAATTTCACAATGCTGCTGCCAAGCTCTTGCCTGCGCTTCGGTCCACCCACAAACCTCAATGTGACACATGTCCCACTGGGAGGAACCCAAAACCTCCTGGAGGGACTATATATATGGGAACAAATTGGAGTTCTGCTGGGAAGAAGGGTTTTAGGTTTCCCTTCTGGATGGATGAGACAAAGATTGAGCTGTTTGACTTAGAGGTGATGTCAATGGTGGTGGCCGCATCATGCTTTCAGGCAGTTTTGCTTCCAGTGGCAATTGTGCGATGCAGAAGGTGGATTAACCAATGTATTAGTGTGATTAGCTTAAAATTCATCAACTTCACCTCAAGTCAACACCTAGACAGTTGAAACTTGTATACAGTGCAATATTTCAAGACCATGATCACGAAAACACATTAAAACCATGAGTTGAAAAGAGCTTCCAAAAAGCCCTGACCCAAAATTTGTGGACTAAGCTTAAAAGCCAGGTCAACGTCAGGAAACTTAGCAATTTAAATGAAATCTACCAATTCTTCCAATAAGAGCAGTCAAGTGTCAAACCAGATAATTAAGACATTAAACATTTACCCAAACACCAGATAAGAGCCTGGGTGTATAATACCATATGCTGCATATAGAGAATCTACATTAAAATTAAACTAGGTAAAATTTTATAATTTGCAGCATAATCTTTCTTCATTTGTCCATTTGTTATCACAAAGAAAAGTTCTAAAGTGATGCATTTCTTTGCCATCTTAAGGTTGCTAACAGCCTTGATGTATTTTTTTAAGAGCCTTTTAAGCCTTGTCCATTCTGAACACACACAAAAGTGAAAATCAAAAGAACTGCAAAAAAACAAATTTTTACTCATTTTATTGAGGTGGTTTTACAGACTTGCACAATCTAAGCCAAGCTCAGTATCAATACATTGCAAGGACTAAACATTTTATTAGTTCACAGTATTAGTGCAAAAGTAGAGTACGGGCTTAAACTGTTCTTGAATAAAACATTCCATTGAGTCACATTCTGTCCTACGCCGATGATGTTTACACACAAACAAAAACGCCTTAAAGTTGTTTTTCCTCAGCAACTCATACTTGTAATGCACGGTAAAATGATCAGGCCAGTGGATATAATACGTATGTTATAAAATTTAGCTCAGGTAAACTGTATGCCATTAAAGCTCAACTTTAGAACTAGTCATAATAAAGTCTCCCAATCAAGAATGGAAATAGATCGGGTGAATTAAATCCACTTATGATAATTCTACAAGCAGGTGTCGGCACACTGAAGGCAGAATAAAACACGTTGACAAGGGACATCTTAGGTTTACACAGGCATTATCAACATCTCTGACTGGCAGTATTCAGTAAACTTTACAAAAATAAAAGTCTTTAGAATTTTAGGACTTAATATGACATAAAATGGCTTAAAATGAGTATTTTTTCAGTCTTAATGAGGCTGTATAAAGCAAAAAAATGACAAAGCAAATTGTCAGCACTACAAAAACACTTGCATTAATATCAGCATAATTCATGTTTATACCGTAGTTTTTAAAAATTTCCATTTTATTGAAGACCAAGCGGAGGCAAGTGGCTTTGATGAAAGCTACTGGCTTTGTATGTTTTCTTACATTTAAACAGCAGAAATGTCACAGATGCAATGAAACTGCAAGAACATGGATATCAAGATCATTTAATGCATGCTCCATTGGATGGAAACAAACAATCAAACAAACAAATAAATAATTAAATCATCGTGATATATTTAGAATCCAATGCAGGTGCGTAATTTCCAGAATCAGCAGTAATCAGCACTATAGTAAAGCAGCATGCATTTCAACCTGAGTTAGTCCAAAAATACACACTGGCATGAAAAACTAATAAATAAATAACTTATTTGTCATAAGTGGGTTTAGAGATTGTTCATTTGGAAAAATGAACCAATACTAAGTAACAATCTAGCTCCCTCTTGTGGTCAGTGCTGACATGTCATAAGAAGCTACAATTCATCCCTAAATAAAATAAAATAAATTAAAATAAAACATAGTGTAATATCAAATGGGTAAATAAATGTATAAATGCTGCAAAACCTTAAATATACGTTTCACTTAAAACACACTGAAAGCTTACTGGAAAAGTTGCTTTTCGCAGTTACAAATGTCTACATTACATGAATCCTTTATCACTCAATCTAATATAGCTACAAACTTGGTAAATCTTTAAATAAATATCTGCATGACCAAAATTCTAATAACATTAACCTTTTTTTCGAACAGAACATGGCTGTTTTCCCTTTTGAAATTGTAAATTGATGTCATCCTTCTCTAAAAAGTTTCATAGTAAAAATTTTCACTTTCATAGTAGCTATTGGGCGCCAAATGTAAATACACCCTATAAATAAACACGGAAACATCCTTACGATCACTGCTATTCAAACAAAAGAACAAAACCAGAAAGGTGAAGCCATACAGCCCAGAAACATCACAAATAAACCTGAGCAGCTGAAACAAAAACAAACCCTCTATATTTCATTGTTCATGCAATGTTAGAACTTTTGGGCACATTTTTTGTGCTTTCTGTATCCTTTGAAGGTTGTTCAGTGAATCTGCATTTGGGAATGATCATCATGGCTTTAGGGCCTTGTTCCTTCAGGAATATCACGTTACAATCCCGTATGGCTCCTAGTTGGGGGTTTCGAAAAACATGAAATCCTGTTGTTAAAAAGAAAAAGAGAGTGTTAATAAAGCAAAAACTAAAACTGGTATTCATGTAACACTTTATTGTTGGGCGGAAATGTATTATCCAGGACTCGAAATATATTTACTGAAGTAATTGACAGATTAACGGTAAATCATACTTTATTTCACTGTGCACTTGCAGCCAAATACCATTGATTTGGTCCAGGCATTAAGCATAGTCCACAAATTTTAAACATAGTTGAGGTTGAGGCTTTGGAAACGCCACTTCAAAATATTACCTGGATCAGAATTCCAATCATCTCACCCAACCTGTCACATTCATCTGAAATAAAATTGATTGTTCAGCAACAACACATGAACCTGAAGTTTCCATTGAACTAGAAACTGCTGAAACATCAGTGTCATTTCCCACAGGAGAGTTTTACGTCACCATGGATTGAGAGGTTAAAAAACTAGAAAGAAGTCCCCATTCCAAAGTCATTGCATTTGAGCTCATCTGAACTTCACAGGTGCCAAAATGGAGGAACCAAATGCCTTGGTTTTATGGTCAGATGAGGCTAAAATATAAGATGAAGATAGAACTTTTGGGCCCAATGACAAGAAGTATGTTTTGAACACAACAAGACAGTTGCATCGACTGTCAAAAAGGATGGTGGTAGCATTATGCTGTGGGGTTCTTTTTCTGCCAGCGGTACTGGTGCATTGCACAAAGTAGAATGAATAAAGAGGAAGGAGGGCTGTCTCCATCCATTTCTATCTGAGTTGAAACTTTGACACAATTGGATGTTCCAACAGAAAAAGTATCCCACAGACACCAAATCTGGTTTTAGAATGGGTAAAGCAGGAAAAAAGTTAGCGTTTTGGAATGACCTATTGAATATTTGCAGTCTATACTTAATAGCCAGGTCCATGCTAGAAAGCTAACCAAAGTACTCCCCCTATTCTGCCAAGCTGCAGTTATAGACAACCAAATGTCTTCTGGAGAAAGGTTTTACGCTCAGACAAGAACACATTAGCCAGAATCATACCAAAACCTTGCTGAAGTCTACAGAAAGTCTGTGGTCAACTTGCCAAGGGATATTTACCCAAATACCTATTTGGGTGTACAGTATGAGCCTGTGTACATAATTTTGACCATGTGTGGATTAGAGAAAATCCCCAACTAAATTAAACCTTGTGTGTCTAATACAGTCAGTCATTTTCTAACGCTTATTCCATAGTGGGTCGCGGGGGAGCTGGTGCCTATCTCCAGCAGTCTATGGGCGAGAGGTGGGGTACACCCTAGACAGGTCACCAGTCCATCGCAGGGCAACACACAAACAACCATGCACACACTCATTTATACACCTATGGGCAATTTAGAGAGACCAATTAACCTAACAGGCATGTCTTTGGACTGTGGGAGGAAGCCGGTGAGAACCCACGCATGCACGGGGAGAACATGCAAACTCCATGCAGAAAGACCCCCGGCCGGGAATCGAACCCAGGACCTTCTTGCTGCAAGGCAACAGTGCTACCAGCTGCGCAGCTGCACCGCCAGCTGCGTCAAATAAATCCCCCAAACTTGTCATTCATGCCCTTGATGGGTCCGTGTATACGTTTCTTTGGGACTGTAGCTCAGACAAACTGTCTTGCATTTAGTGTGACTGGGTTCATTTTGAGTCATAAATTACACTAAATGTAGCCTAAGAGGTAATCTAATTAGTAGTTCGGTAAAGTTTCTATCAGCGACAAGAAACACATTCCCGAGGAGAGCAGGGTCATGTGAGGCAACGACGTCTGCGGCACCCACACTTGTGCAGACGCTTCTCCCAAATTGCAATGTGAGAATCCCAAAACTACATCTTTTACAAGATCTTAACATTACAGGTCATTGTCATATTTCAGGCTGATTTATACCCATAAGTATATATAATATAAATGCTTTTGATGCCACACTTACAATGAGAAAACATGCTCCAATCATTACAGCTTTCATCCTCACATCCAGATCCATGGGAAACTGGATGCCGAAGTTGTCGGCGTCTGTGAATGCCTCCCGCAGAAGACCTGTCCACTGTTTGCTGATTTTCCCGATCTTACTGACTTCATCCATTGTCAAAATCTGAGGAAAAGCATCCAGCACATAGAAATGTGTTAAATTATGATGAAGATCAGACCGTAGACTTCATTTGGAGGGGGATCATGAAACAGTTTATATTTATGTCTATTTTTTGATTGTGGCCACAGGAATTCCTCTATTTCTGTAATGACTTCAAAGACTTGAGGGAGGGATCATAACCGTAATATCATGCTTCGTTTCCCCATGCCCTGGGTCTTGTAAAACATCTGCATCGCTGACAGCTCATGTTAATAAAACTATGCGAGCCATGGAACAAAAGCCGGATTGTATCAAAATGAGAGCGTGTCCTGTTCCACAAACACTGACTGGAAACATAGCAGGAGGAAACTCCCTGACAAGGACATTTGTAAAAGAAATATTGTTTGACTTTTACAACTGGTTGAAATGATTAAACAAACAAACTCACCTCAAAGTCCACATCAGGAAGGCAGCTCCATCCACAGAAGGGCCCGTGGATCTTCAGCACGGGCTCATTGTGTTCATTTGCTACAATAAATTTAGGCGACAATGGGTGCCACTGCTGTATCACATAGCCCACTGTGTTACCAGGCGGAGCCTGCACCTCCAGCTGAATAAGGCAGAAGAACGTGATTGGTATTTAAAAGCTAAAGACTACAAAGCTTTCAAAATTAATGCAAAAATATGAATATTCTACAATGCAAAGGTATTAATAACCTTTTAACTTTCTTACATTTTGTAACACGATGCCACAAAAGTCAGTGTATTTTAATAAGACTTTATATCCTAGTTTTTTAGGTTGCTGTCCTGCTGGAATTTAAACCCACACCTGAGTCTCGAGTCTTTTGTAGCCTCTAACAGGTTTTTTATTTTTATATTTAGCTGCATCCATCTTCATGTCAAGTCTGATCAGCATTCATGTCCGTGCTGAAGTCCAGCATCCCCACACCATGATGCTACTACCACTTGCATCGTACACTAAACCTTCTGATAGGAATCTTGGTGCAACTTTTGATTCAGCTCTCACTCTTGAGCTTAATGTTGGGTTTCTGGTTCGCTCTTGCTTTTATCATCTCAGGAATATTGCTGAATTGAGTTCCACTGTGTCATGCTCTGACCTGGAAATTGTTATTCTTGAAATTATTTTTTTACCTGTCTTAAAACATTCTTGAATTGGTTAGAGATGGATCAAAATGCTTGTGCTAGGCTTTTGACTAGGTCTTCTAAGTACACTCATGTCAGTCCACTACTTTTCCAGCTTCCTTGGCTACCCATTAACTCCAGAGTTAACTTTAAGTTTCTGTCTCTGGTTTTTAGGGCTTTCCATGGACAAGCGACAGTATATGTCATTAATCTTTCGAATCCTAATACCCCCAGTAGGTCTCTGAGCTCCAGTGAGCAAAGCCTACTGGTTGTTTTGTGTACCGTGCTAAAGGCAAAAGGAGACATCATTTGGTGGTGTGACCCCCAGACTCTGGAACTCTTTCCCCCTAAGCCTGATAACTGTTGACCTAGTGGTATTTTTTACCATACTTTGAAGCACTTTGTGATATTTTTATCTGTGAAAAAGGCTATATAAATAAAATTTGCTCACTTACTACTTAAAGTGCTTCACCATGGGGATGGTGCGTTCAGGATGTTGTGAAGTGTTAATTTTCTGCCACACAAAGTGTTCTGATGGAGGTCAAATAGTTCGGTTGTGTCCTCATCTGACCTTAGCACCTTCTTCCACATGTTTGGCATGTCACCTACACATTTCCTGGAAAACTTTAAACATAATTTTCCTAACTTTCTTTCGATGTTGATTTTCTTGCCACTCTTCAATAAAGGTCAGATTTGTAGAGGTAAAAATGTATGACTGTCCTGTCAACAGATTCAACCATCTGAGCTGTGGATCTCTGTAGCTCCTCAAGAGTTACTTTGGCTGCTTCTCTCGAATGCTCTCCTTGTCCTACCTATGAGTTTAGCTGGACGACCAAACCTTTGTAGGTTTGTACGGGATTTTATTAAGGGCAATAAAAGTAAAATGTCTGCCAAGGTTTTTATTATTTTCATTTGACAAAATCTTTAAAAAGCATGCATATTTTTCTTCAACTTCACACTTGCATGCCACTTTGTGTGCGTTTATCACTTAAAATCTTATTAGATTTATTAAAGTAACATGCCAAATGTGAAAAATGGGAGCGAATACTTGTGCAAGGCTGATGCAATCTTAGAAATTGTAAGTCCAAGTAACTGAACTCACTTCTTGTAGACAGCAGGGGAAGAAGCAAGACATGCACTTCAGCGGCCTGGTGATGCTGATGACCTCCTGGCCAAAGTTGTCAAGAATATGGATGTTGAAGGGGCGCAGGGGGCCGCAGCACTGCCGGCTTAAACAGTCATTCTCCTCAACAGCATAGAACACATTCTGGCCCATGACGTTTCGCACCTCATACTTGTTATTGCTCTCGAAACCGACGAGGGCTGTGTGAATCAAATCATACAACAAAAACTGCTGTTGCAGCAAAAAAAAGGGAAAATACTTGTTCTACATACTGTACCTTCGATTACCTCAACCTTTTGTTTGATGAGGAGTTGATCCACCTAGAAAACAACAGAGAATCAAAGAAACAAAAGAAACAAAGAAGGGGCATCTTTTGGAAGGAGGGCAGGGTGTCTGCTGGTGTCAGTCCAATGTGTTCTATGAAGTCCAAAGTCAGTGCAGCCATCTACTAAGAAATTTCAGAGCACCTAATGCTTCCTTCTTCTAACCATCTTTATGAAGATGCTGATTTTATTTTACAGCAGGACTTCACACCTGCCCACACAGCCTGATACCTGTTTTAATGACCATTTACTCACTTATTGGCTAGCAAACTTGCCTGACCTAAACGAGTCAAGAAGGAAATGAGAAATCGACCAAATAATGCAGACTGATGGAGTTTTCGCATAGCAAGAGACCGATCACCTCCATGTCATGCTGCACTTTTGCAGTAATTCATGCAAAAGGAGCCCTGACCGAGCATTGAGTGCATATACTGTACTGAACACACTTTACGGCAGTACACTATATTTAGTCGTATATATAGTGGTATTTTTATTTCAATACAGTTACCAGTTGTTTTGAATAAAGGCCCAGCTAGGAGCAAGAGCTGAAAATGAGCAGTAGCTTTAAACTCTGTACAGCACATCAGTTGCACTCTATGTGTTGGAGCTATGAAAATAAATTATTAATAATAATAATAATAATAATAATAATAATAATATAGGCAGGCATATCTATAATAAAGTTTTTTGTCTCATATCATCAAATTTTATGAGAAAGTGGATGCATTTTATTAGCTGTAATCACTAATTATTGAAGAGCAATGAACTCTTGGAACGCATAATCATGTAAGTAATGAATCAATCCCATATATGAGCTTCACTTTTTTAATTCGATTAATTAAATAAATAAACTTTCAGTAATATTCTAGGTTTATGAAATGCACTTTAATATAAGGGAACATGTTCATACCTGTGCCAGGTACTCTAATCCTGGGGGACATCCTGGTATTCCTGGGCTGGGCACAGCGTACATATTCATGTCTTGAATGCTGGGAGACCTGTTGATGAGTGGGAAGCTGCTTAAAACTGCAAACTGGCGCCATCTTGTGCTTATTTAGGTCACCGTCATCATCAAATGCTGAACCGTCGAGTTGACAAAATAAGACGGGATAGTCTCTTCGCTTCATTTTTTTCATTTTAATATATTTAAATAAACAAACTGCAAGGAAGTGGACTCCCCTTCAATTTACCAAGTCTCGCCCTGGAGATCTGAATGCGGCGAGGGTCTACGTGCTGGTGGGCGACACAGACATACCTGGTTATATCTGGAAGTGAAACGCTTCCAGTAAAACGCTTCCAGATATAACTCAGCAGCGTGGCAAATCCTCTCACTACGTTGGTTTACACGCGAGCAACAGACCTTAACGTGAACTGGAACAAAAGCCACGCCAACCGCGTCCCCTCCGTGTGGAGGTTACATCAGCGGAGATCTCGGTGACGGATCGTGTTTAACATGTTTACTCCCCATGAACGTCTCGTCGGCTGGGAAGGGACGAGCGCACACCGACGTCTCATCTGCCCGCTTCTTCATTCAGACACTCGTGAAAAGCGATCCGTGTCCTGCACTTTCCACGCGTGTCAGCCACTGCTTGAAAGTCCACATAAAAGCCGATGAATATAACAGGAGAATCAGGAATACTTACCGATTTTTAACCTGCTACTTCCAATAATAACGGGGCACTCAGAATGGAACCAAAGCTATGGAATAAAGCTCTAATCTGATTGGACGACGTCACTGCATTTCCTACTCTGCTGCGCCAATAGGAATATAGCACAGTAGAATTAAACAAAGGCAGCAAGCAGAAGCCGCTAGAGCTGAATTAAATAGAGCACATGAAGGTGTTTAAAGCTGTTTGGAAGACATTTAATCCAGTCTAAACAGATAATAATCAAATCTAGAATTCAAGAATATGAGCTCATTATTAAAGCAAAAAATCTGATTGAAATTATAATATACATTTCACAGGCGTTTCATTTATTTTTCACTGTTGTGATGTATTATCCGCTCATAAAGATACAATTCAGCAGAAGGTGATAACAATCTAGCCATTAGCCACTTATGGAATCAAAGTTTAAATCTCTGATTTCTCAAATATACAATTGAAACCTTATTTACTTAGAATATAAATCTTCTTGCTGACACACATTTTTAGCCTTTCCCAAGACTTTTTAATGGGACTGAGATCAGGACTTTCTGATGACCACTTAAAAACATTGACGCTTGTCCTGTCTTCCTTCGCTTTTTATTTATGTAAAGGTTTATTCCAAGCCAGAAGGAAAACAGATACAATAAAAAACCAAAAACAAAATAAATATAATGTACTACAGCATACCAACAAAGAAAAGATAATAGTAATAATAACTTGGAAAGGGGTGGGATGAAGAAAAAAAAATAGTTACTGCCACCCCACATTCCCTTCCTTAATAAATAATAGGATTTGTGCCATTTACAGCTTAGTAACTAATTATTGTCATTGTCATATCAACATCACATATTACACCAATAACAATATCCATAAAGGAAAGAATAAATATATGCAATATATAGTTAATATAGCCACAATATACAAATATAAAGTACAGACCAAATCAGACCCCACCACCAGCAACCATGTATTGTGACCAAACCATTTCTTTGTATCTTGATTTAAATTGATGAATATTTGGATATTGCTTGAGGTGTGATCCAAATCTGTAAAAGTTTAACACCTCACACAGACACACACAAACTTGTTTTAGTGGTTCTCACTGACTGGGTCTCTTACCACAACCCCTCAGATTATAACCCCCTTCCCTCCTTGTAAAGAGTTTTTGGACATTAGTAGGTTATATAATTTTATTGGCTTTATGTAGATGTTGTCCAGTATAAAAATCTACTAAATATACACTACTCAAAAAAATAAAGGGAACACTCAACACATCCTAGATCTGAATGAATGAAATATTCTCATTGAATACTTTGTTCTGTACAAAGTTGAATGTGCTGACAACAAAATCACACAAAAATCATCAATGGAAATCAAATCTATTAACCAATGGAGGCCTGGATTTGGAGTCACACACAATTAAAGTGGAAAAACACACTACAGGCAGATCCAACTTTGATTTAATGTCCTTAAAACAAGTCAAAATGAGGCTCAGTATTGTGTGTGGCCTCCACGTGCCTGTATGACTTCCCTACAACGCCTGGGCATGCTCCTGATGAGACGGCGGATGGTCTCCTGAGGGATCTCCTCCCAGACCTGGACTAAAGCATCCGCCAACTCCTGGACAGTCTGTGGTGCAATGTGTCGTTGGTGGATGGAGCGAGACATGATGTCCCAGATGTGCTCAATCGGATTCAGGTCTGGGGAGTGGGCGAACCAGTCCATAGCTTCAATGTCTTCATCTTGCAGGAACTGCTGACACAGTCCAGCCACATGAGGTCAAGCATTGTCCTGCATTAGGAGGAACCCAGGGCCAACCACACCAGCATATGGTCTCACAAGGGGTCTGAGGATCTCATCTCGGTACCCAATGGCAGTCAGGCTACCTCTGGCGAGCACATGGAAAGAAATGCCACCCCACACCATTACTGACCCACTGCCAAACCGGTCATGCTGAAGGATGTTGCAGGCAGCAGATCGCTCTCCACGGTGTCTCCAGACTCTGTCACGTCTGTCATATGTGCTCAGTGTGAACCTGCTTTCATCTGTGAAGAGCACAGGGCGCCAGTGGCAAATTTGCCATTCCTGGTGTTCTCTGGCAAATGCCAAGTGTCCTGCACGGTGTTGGGCTGTGAGCACAACCCTCATTTGTGGACGTCGGGCCCTCATACCATCCTCATAGAGTCGGTTTCTAGCCGTTTGTGCAGACACATGCACATTTGTGGCCTGCTGGAGGTCATTTTCCTGGGTTCTGGCAGTTTTCCTCCTGTTCCTCCTTGCACAAAGGCGGAGGTACCGGTCCTGCTGCTGGGTTGTTGCCCTCCTACGGCCTCCTCCACATCTCCTGGTGTACTGGCCTGTCTCCTGGTAGCGCCTCCAGGCTCTGGACACTACGCTGACAGACACAGCAAACCTTCTTGCCACAGCTCGCATTGATGTGCCATCCTGGATGAGCTGCACTACCTGAGCCACTAGTGTGGGTTGTAGAGTCCGTGTCATGCTACCACGACTGTGAAAGCACCACCAACATTCAAAAGTGACCAAAACATCTGGTACTGCATAGGTACTGAGAAGTGGTCTGTGGTCCCCACCTGCAGAACCACTCCTTTATTGAGTGTGTCTTGCTAATCACCAAAGATTTCCCCCTGTTGTCTATTTGCACAACAGCAGTGAAATTGATGGTCAATCAGTGTTGCTTCCTAAGTGGACAGTTTGATTTCACAGAAGTTTGATTTACTTGGAGTTATATTGTGTTGTTTAAGTGTTCCCTTTATTTGTTTGAGCAGTGTATATATATATTTTTTTACAATTTGTACTGCAAGAATAAAGTATTTGTGTAATCACCAAATACTAGTTAATGTATTTCTCTCACAGCATGTTTTTGGAGTAGGGGAATACAGAAAAATTAATAGTTATTGCCCCAAACTTCTATACAGTATGTTAAATTGGGCAAAACTAACAAACAATACAAAAAGTGCAGTGTATTATATTCCAAGAGGTATTTATCCTTGTTAATAATTGAGAGACTTTTAGAAATGTTACTTTGTATCTGATGTGTGGTTTCCAGCTTTTAATACAATTCAACCACATATTCCAAGAACAGTTTGATTTAAGTAATAATTTGCTGGTGTGAATTCTGGACACAGAGAGTGATAGTTAACAACTGTCTCTCAGATTTTAAATGCAATAGTTATTTTAGGGAGGGTTATCATTTAGTAATATTTTTGATAGGGGGTAATTTTCTTGGCTTTGGTCTAGAGAGGCTTTCCTACCCTTTATGACACATGACTTGAGACTGAGGCAGAGACTTTGTAGCAGCTCAAACATCTTGACCATGCAGCCAGAGATACAATAAAGTGGTTCAGATAACTGAATATTCATGTCAAGTTAAAACCCACTAAATACAATTTAGAAGCTTAAACAAAAATTTGTGTTGTCATTACTGTGATTCTTCAAAATATTGACTCAGGGGAGCTAAAAACCTATTCACACCACACTTTTCAGAGTTCTATTTTTAATGCCTTTAAAACCATATGAATGTATGTCACTGTATCAATCTAATTGTTGATACATGTAAATGGTACAGGGTGTCTTGCCAGGTTTATTGCATTTTATGTCATGCATTTTATTGCATGACATAAGTATTTGATACATCAGAAAAACAAAATGTAATATTTGGGACAGAAATCTTTGTGTGCAATTACAGATTTCAGATGTTTCCTGTAGTTCTTGAGAAGGTTTGCTCACACTGACGGAGGGATTTTGGTTCACTCCTCCAAACAGATCTTCTCCAGATCTTTCAGGTTTTGGGGCTGTCGTTGGGCAATACAAACTTTCAGCTCCCTCCAAAGATTTTCAATTGGGTTCAGGTCCGGAGACTGGCTAGGCCACTCCAGGACCTTGAGATGCTTCTTACAGAGCCACTCCTTAGTTGTCCTGACTGCGTGCTTCGGGTTGTTGTCATGCTGGAAAACCCAGCTACGACCCATCTTCAATGCCTTTACTGAGGAGAGGAGGTTGTTGCCCAAGATCTTGCGATACATGCATCCATCCTCCCCTCAATATGGTGCAGTCGTCCTGTCCCCTTTGCAGAAAAGCATCCCCAAATAATGATGTTTCCACCTCCATTCTTCATGGCAGGGATGGCATTCTTGGGGTTGTCCTCATCCTTCTTCTTCCTCCAAACACGGCGAGTTGAGTTTAGACCAAAAAGCTCTATTTTTGTCTCATCAGACCACATGACGTTCTCCCATTCCTCCTCTGGATCATCCAGATGGTCATTGGCAAACTTCAGACGGGCCTGGACATGCGCTGGCTTGAGCAGGGGACGCTGCAGGATTTTAATCCATGGTGGTGTAGTGTGTTACTAATGGTCTTCTTTGAGGCTGTGGTCTCAGCTCTCTTCAGGTCATTGACTAGGTCCTGTCGTGTAGTTCTGGGCTGATCCCTCACCTACTCATAATCATTGATGCCCCACGAGGTAAGATCTTGCATGCAGCCCCAGACCGAGGCAGATTGACCACCATCTTGAACTTCTACCATTTTCATATAATTGCACCAACAGTTGTTGCTTCTCACCAAGCTGCTTGGCCATTTTCCTGTAGCCCATCCCAACCTTGTGCAGGTCTACTATTTTATCCCTGATGTCCTTACACAGCTCTCTGGTCTTGGCCATTGTGGAGAGGTTGTAGCTTGTTTCAATGAGTTTTGGACCAGTGCATTTTATACAGATAATGAGTTCAAACAGGTGAGGTTAATACAGGTAATATGTAGAGAACAGGAGGGCTTCTTAAAGATGAGCTAGCAGGCCTGTGGGTGCTGGGATTCTTACTGGTTGTGATCAGATACTTACGTCATGCAATAAAATCCAAATTAATTACTTAAAATCACACAATGTGATTTTCTGGGTTTGAGTTCTAGATTCTGTCACTCACAATTGACGAGTACCTATGATAAAAATTAAAGACTTCTACATGCTTACAAGTAGGAAAACCTGCAAAATCAGCAGTGTATCAAATTCTTGTTTTCCCCACTGTATATATATATGTTGGGACCATGGATTTCAACATTAAAACTCCGGTATACACTTTTCTGGAGTTGTCAAAATAAATTGCATTTAACAGACTTTCAGCACAACTTCAGAAAGGGAAAAGGGGGTAACAGCAGACTTCCCATGATGCCACTGGCTGTATAAAAGCACCCCCTTTCCAATGGCCCGATCTCTCCAAACCGGTTGACCATTGGGCAAGGAGCAGACACAGCACGCTGAAGTCTTTTTGCTGGCAAAAAGACTTAACTCTTCAAACTGGATCCAAGAGTCTCATATAATCACCGATCATATGCAAAAGTTGAGTATGGAATTAATTGCTGTTTGTGTATCCGGTATTCATTCACGAACGGGGAATTAAGGTACCAGCATTGTTTGACTCTCTCTCCGAGCCCTGCAGACGCACACGGTGTTCGAGGAAAGTCCCCAGCAGAGACGCGGTCTCTACAACCCGAGTGAAGCGGTCTTCCTTGCCTGAGAGAAGGACAACGAGTAACCGAATCACCGGTAACGTGCAGTTTTGGCCGGCCGACAGAACGGGCCGCCCACCCACAGCTTCGTTAGGTTAGCCGAAGGCTAACCGCTTGTTGACTGTGGACGTTTCTTCAAACTTCGCCGCCCCGGACATTTTTTCCTCAACATGGTCAGAGGTTAGGTTTGGGCAGAGTGAATAATAGAATAACAGTTATATATATAGCTGTTATTATATATATATATGTGTATATATATATATATATATATATATATATATATATATGCATATATGTCTGTATTAGGTACACCTGTCCAACTGCTCGTTAACGCAAATTTCTCCTCAGCCAATCACATGGCAGCAACTTAATGCATTTCGGCATGTATACATGGTCAAGACGATCTGCTGCAGTTCAAACCGAGCATCAGAATGGGGAAGAAAGGTCATTTAAGTGACTTTGAACGTGGTATGGTTGTTGGTGCCAGACGGGCTGGTCTGAGTATTTCAGAAACTGCTGATCTACTGGGATTTTCACGTACTACCATCTCTAGGGTTTACAGAGAATGGTCCGAAAAAGAGAAAATATCCAGTGAGCGGGAGTTCTGTGGGCGCAAATGCCTTGTTGATGCCAGAGGTCAGAGGAGAATGGCTATACTGGTTCGAGCTGATAGAAAGGCAACAGTAACTCAAATAACCACTCGTTACAACCAAGGCATGCAGAGGAGCATCTCTGAACACACAACACGTCGAACCTTGAGGCGGATGGGCTACAGCAGACAATAGAAGATTGGAACAACGTTTTTTTTACCGTGTCCTGTCCGGCAGAGTTGTCTGAGTGCCAAGAAAAGCACAACAGATTTACTTTCACAAGTGGAGCATTACAGCTAACGCTTTAAAGCTCTGCTTGATATTCATAAAAATAAACTTTATTAGAAACTGCTTTGGGATTATTTCAATTGTTACGGACACGGAGACAGAAATGGAAAGGAAAAAAAAGAGAGTTTGAGAGAAAGGGGGGCTAAAAGGAAAAGGGGAGATAAGCAGAATAGAATGGAGGAAAGAAAGAACGATGAAGAGAATACAAGATAACACCCTGCTTGCTTCTACACCTGCAGAAATGTTCGTATTACGAGCCTTTTTTACCGAAAGGTGCACATTACTTATGAATGCAAGATGTATTTAGTGGTAAATGCGGCTCAATATAGAACATTTGTGTATCTGTTAACACCTGAATCTAAACACCTGTGGGTCTGAGTGTGAGCGCGCTTGTGCATACAAGGTTTCTCAAAAAAAATATGCAATAGTAAGTGTGAGGAGCCACAGACCTGCCCCTCTGGACCCGGGACAGATACGGAGGAGATCCGAGCCACAGACATCCAAAGGCCCCCAAGATCACAGGAACCCCAGGAGAACCACCACCGGGACTACCGTAACCCCCCCAGAGAGGAGCAGGGGACAATCCCAGGGGAACCATCCAGCAGCCACAGTGCAGAAGCACCAGGGAGCTGCAGCGACGAGCCCACAGGCCCCGCCGGCAGCCGTCTACGCCCAAGCAGATCCAGCCATGGACCCACAGGCCAGAGACCCTGGGACATATCACACCCCAAGCAGAGGCCAGACCGAGCCCAGGGGTCCAGGCCCCGGCAAGCAGCCGCCAGGAGTGAGCCAGCACACACCAAAGCACCCAGCCCCGGATACCAAGAACCACAAGTACACCGGCGGGCAGAGATACCAACCACCGGTAGTGTGGCGGGGAGGGAATAGGCCCCACATTTGATGGCGGCCTAAACTGATCCAGGAGAAGGAGCAGCCCAAGACCCTACCTGACACAAAAAGCAGGCACACACAATCACAATCACACATTCCCACTCTCATGCGTACACATAGAAACACTCACACCCATGCACCCAACGCAAAGACAAACAACAATGGATGTCGTACACTCACTCACACTCCCCATACATACTCTATACTCCCAGGTAGGGTCAGAATTTGGCGTCAACAACATGAAAGCATGGATCCATCCCGCCTTGTATCAACGGTTCAGGCTGGTGGTGGTGATGTAATGGTGTGGGAGATATTTTCTTGGGACACTTTGGGCCCCTTAGTACCAATTGAGCATCGTCTCAACGCCACAGCCTACCTGAGTATTGTTGCTGACCATGTCCATCCCTTTATGACCACAGTGTACCCATCTTCTGATGGTTACTTCCAGCAGGATAACGCACGACGTCATGAAGCACGAATCATCTCAGACTGGTCTCTTGAACATGACAATGAGTTCACTGTACTCAAATGGCCTCCACAGTCACCAGATCTCAATCCAATAGAGCACCTTTGGGATGTGGTGGAACGGGAGATTCGCATCATGGATGTGCAGCCAACAAATATGCAGCATCTGTGTGATGCTATCATGTCGCCATTGGCAAAACTCTCTGAGGAATGTTTCCAGTACCTTGTTGAATCTATGCCACTAAGGATTAAGGCAGAGACTGACTTCACCAACAATCACCATCATATGTAAATCTGAAACTGTATTAAGGGTAATTCAAAGTGCTTTACAGAAGAATTTGGGAACAGAGGCAAAGAAAATTATCTTTGAGGCACCAAAATACTTTAAAGAAAATTTGTAAAATTCAAGCATCACATACAAGAAATAAATACAAAATATATAAATAAATAGCCAAGACATGATGAAACTGAACTGCTCACACCTGATATGTATTCTTAGTGGATGAGATGCTAAAGCTAACAGAGAGTAATGGGGCCATAGCATAATGATAGGTACAGGAAAGCAAAAGCATCAAGAAAATGTAGTGATTCACAATCAAAATTCTCATCGCAATTTCCCACAATAGTATTGTCCGAAAACATGACTCTTGGGTTAATTGGTCTCTCTGAATTGCCCCTAGGTATCAATGAGTGTGTGCATGGTTGTTTGTCCTGTATGTCTCTGTGTTGCCCTGCACTGGACTGGCGACCTGTCCAGGGTGTACCCTGCCTCTCGCCCGTAAACTGCTGGAGATGGGCACCAGCCCCCCCGTGACCTACTATGGAATAAGAGGTATAGAAGATGAATGAATGAATGAGTATAGCATTTACTTATTTTCCTAATTATCGTGCAGACCTAGTTCATACCAGATCAACAACTCTGAGACATCTTCACGACACGAAAATTCTGTGCCTTATAATCCAATACCAAGATTTTACAATCTTTCCTTTTTCATTCAGGGAGGGAGGATTGGTGTGTAATAATCTGTTTTTATTATAATCTCTTCCTGCAGAGTGGACTGTGAATATATTTCAAGCTTGAAACCGTAGCCTTGCAATGTTGCATATTAATAATTAAAAAAATAAATTAACTATACCATTACATCTTCTTAGTGTGGGAAAGATGAATAATTGCGTATTCAATACAACCCCCTTAACAAATAACATCAAAGCAAAAAAAAAAAAAAAAAAAAAACAACAAAAAACAAACTCTAAATTAGTGTTGTGGTACTTTGCATCCACTAGAGTGCAGTGTTGAGCTAAAGGCGATAAGGCAACTTTGGCCTAATGCAGTTGCAAAAGACTGCACTGAACCCTACTCAGAACACACTGACGCACACAAACGCACTTGCTGGCGCTTAATAAATGGTGTGCCGTTGTTGGGTATCCCTATTTGCGAATACAAATTACCTGATTTTCTCAAGCACTACTGATTTTTTTCGAGCAATGCTAATGAGAACAAATGATGACTCGCACACAGATCTGCTGACACTTCAGGTGCAAATGCCTAAAAATCTGTTTTAATTGATTCATCTTATGGCAATCATTTATAGTGACCTGGTATGCGTAAAACAGACATTTTTTATGTGTATTTACTGATAATTTTGTGTTTCTTTATCATCATCTCAACTGCTCACATAGAGCTACAAAACACATGTTCTTCATCAGTGTGATCAAAACAAAGTGATGCAGCGACTGTGAAATAGTCGCTCTCATCTGAATAAACAGACTGGACAGTCAGGGGTCTTTGAAAGCCAGTCAGATTGACTTACTGACTGCCACAGCCCACTTACTCCCACCGGGGCAAAGCCTTTGGATAATATGTGTGTGTACCAATCACACAAGCTTTGCTCTTGACATTCCTACCTGTTTCAAGATTTCTTTTTTGTTCTCTGCTCTTATTTTTTATTAAAGGTAGTGCTCTTTATCTGCTTGGGTAATCTTTCGTGCACTCCTAACGAGGTTGTCAGATTGGCCGCATAATGAGGAGCCTAAAGATGAATGTAAAAATACCCCCATTACACCACTTTCATCCTCTTGTTCATTAGGTTAGTATATAAGGTTACAATGCATCCAGGCCCTATGTTGCACATGGAAAATTTAGTGTGTTACTAGAGGGGCTGCGTTGCCTGCCGAAGCTTAACCTTGACATGATTTCTATCTCCAGTGTAGGTATCTTTTTCTTAGGGAATTCTGGAGGATACATCCTATGGCGAAGCCTTTCTTGATTTATTCACACCCTAGTTTAAAAATATTCCAATTAATCATTAATTATTTTTTATTCCCCTCCAAAAAAAGGGGAATATTTTTTTGTTCCATCTTTGTCTCTCCACCACTGCCCATCCCTCACCTCCCTCTGTCTCTTCATTTCTCTCATTTTTGCACCCCTGTCAAGTGCTTTGTTTGCTCTGACTTTCCATGTGGTTATCTGAGCGCAGACAGTATGCCTCGCCCTGGCACAGGACCTCAGTTTCCAAGGCAACTTTATAATTGTTTTGGATGCGTTCCAGACACCACTGGATACCAAGGCATTATTGATGTCAAAAGAAACATGTATGAAATGAGGAGATGTGGAGGTGTCCATATGGTTCCATACACAGCCATGCAAAGCCATTTAACACTTTTTTTTTTTTGCAATGGGAGTTTTTGTGACATCTCTGAATAGATCCCACATGTCCCGCGTAATATTTCATAATTTTGATCTCTCTGTATTACAAAAGGGGATAATAGCATGTGAAGTGAGCCACTGAACTGTGCAATATTTCTCCTATTCATGTCATTAAGTCATTGTCGCAGTATGTTCTGCCAACCTTAGTGAATACAATGTGTCTATTATGCTCCTTTAGCTTAAAAAATAGGAAGCGAAAATAAGAATTTGGTCCATCTGAGCTCAAGTCCGTGGCAACAAAAAGGTTGGAAGCGTGCTGCTACTGGCTTTAATTCACCACAAGTAGGCTTTGTTTTGACAGGAGAGGCTGTTTGGTTGTCACTATAACCATATTGTGACCCCACAATCCACCCTCCTTCTTGCACACCAACATATGCACAGCATCACAGAACCTCTTATTCACGAATTGTGGTCATTAAAGTAACATATACTCTCAACGGCAGCCAGATGAACCCAGTCGCTCCGGCTAAACTCCCAAATCTGCAAATGTATGCAGATAATTCCTACAAGTAGCTCTAGGGAACTCTAGGAGACAGTATGTTTTATATGTTTTAATGTGTAACTGAAATAAGGCCCTGACTGATCTTTTTTTTTCCCTTTTCCCCCTCTGATCTCTAGACTCCCCTCCCTTGGCTTAATTTATGACCTGTGAGGAGGAACCCAGGGAGTGAGAAGTGAGTGAGACTGGTTTGAAAGCCGTGAATAGGGAAGGGGGCAACAGGCCCTCCAAATAACACAAAGGAGGCAACCACAGCTGTTTGGAGGCAACACAAGCCTCCACGAGACACTGCCTTCTCCCAGACCTACACCCGTGCTGACTTTGCAAGCAGCATGCTTGTGTTTGAAAGCTGTAACTTCAGAGTAAGAACCAATGTATTTTGAAGTTCAATTGTGTGGAAACAGAAGATTGTTTGCATGAAAACCGTTTCCATCCTTAAAGAGTGGATAATCACATTCTGACACTTTTATTAACAGCCTTACCCTTAAAATGTAATTGAGGCAAAGAAGGTGACAATCAGTATTATTTTATTAACCATTGATTATGGTGGGATGGGCTGTTCATATAGTCAGCCTCTGTGAACTTGCTGCAAATTGTGGCTACTAACGGTCAGCCACAGCTAAAACTCAATTAAAAATTCAGGGTTAGAAGTTCAGCTGAATGTTTTTGCCTCAAGACTGTAAGTATGTCTAGGCCAACAACAGTTTGTCTCTTTTCTATTTCAGTCTGTCTGTTTGATTTTACTTACAGTGGCTAAAAGTAGTCATACCTATTGAATGTTTTCATATCTTGTCAAATTAAAACCAAAAACTTCAAGGCATTCTGATGGTATAACATGTAGTAGACCAGCAGATAGTGAGTCATATTTGTTAACTGGAAGGAAACTGATAAATGGTTTGCAATTTTTTTTTTTTTACTTATCATCTGAAAAGTGTATTTAGACCACCAACTCAATACTTACAAGTGTTCATTGCAAGAACAACTGCTAGTCTGTTGGTATGTCTCTACCAGCTGTGCACATCTAGAGACTGAAATGCCCTTTCTCAATGGCAAAACAGCTCAGGTCAGTCTGAGTGAGTGGACCACATCTGCAAACATACATTTTTAAGTCTTGCTGCATATATTCAGTGAGATTTAGGTCTGGACTTTGACTAAGCCATTGTAACACATGAATATCCTATGATCTGGGACATTCCAATGTAGCTTGTAGTTGATGTCGAGCTTAAAGGTGAACGGTCGCCACAGTCTAAAGTCCTAAGCTCCATCCACCTTCCCATCAAATCTGACCAGCTTATTTGTCTCTGCTGAAGAAAAGTGCTCCCTACAGCAGATGGTACCACCACATTTTGGATGATAATGTGCAGAGCAACATTTCAAATTTTGCAACATTTTGCCAAAAACGTTTATATTTGATCTCACCTGACCAATGCAGCTTCCTCCACATGTCTACTGTGTCTATTACATGGTGAGGATTTTTGAACACTTGTTTGGATTGTTGCCAACTGATTCTCCCATCTGAGCCATAGATCTCTCCTGCTCTTCCAGAGTTACCATAGGCCTTTTGACTGCATATATGATGAATGCTCAAATTGCTCAGCCTGTCTTTCCATTTTCAAATGATGGATTGAACAGTGCTCTGTGAAATGTGCAAAGCTTATGATATTTTTCGAAACATTAACCCTGTTTTAATCTTCTCCACAATATTATCACCTGACCTGTCTGCTGCATTCCTTGGTCACCATGAGGCTGTTTGTTCACCAATTCGCTCTAACATATACTTTTGAGGTCTTCACTAGACTCATGTGACTTGTGAAGATTTTCAGTTTAACTGAATTTTATTTTGGGGATAAGAATAAACAGGACTGAATAAAAATGTACACCACACTTTTATGATCTTTATTTGTAAAAAATGTTAAAACCATGTATCATTGTCTACACTTGATAATCATGTATAACTTTGTTTAGTTTGTTTTTTTTCCTCCTCTTTCTGGTCCTTTCTCTCTTTTCATCCATCCACACAGAGAGTATCCAGAGCCATCTGCAGACCATGGTCCATCCCCAAAAATGGGATCACAAAGGTGTTTTTTTTCAAAGCAGGCCCTGTCCGCCTCCTGCCGAGGGTGTGCGGCTGTGGTTCAAGGGAAGGTGGGAAACTTCTGAGGCCCTGTTCCCCCATTGTAACCCCTCCCTGTCGCCCGCCTCCACAGGGGCAGCCCTTTGAGGGTGTCATAACTGCGGCCTGTATAACACGGGTTACCGCTGACGGCGGTTGGTCACAGTTGATGAAGCCTTTAAAGCTGCTTCCTTTCTCATGGTTTCTGTTAAAATTCTGGGGAGAAAGACTGCGGCCTGGCTCTCAGTTGCAGGCATAGAAATGGGGAGGATTTTAGGAGCAGGGTGAAATCCTGCATTTTGACTTGCGATAAGTAGAGGGTGCTCCAGCTCCATGTTTGATATTATTCAGTGCATTGCAGCCATATACTGTTACCCTTCTAATGCCCTCACCACTTAAAAACAGGAAAGAGTTGAAAGGACCGTCTTCACTTTAGGTTTGTTTGTAAGTTGCAAAAAAGTCAGTTTTTTTCTCTCGTTTTACTCATATCAGCAAGAGGGAAAGCTTCAGTGAATTCTATGAAATAAGCTTTAAGTGGACAGAGCTGCAGATCATGCAGCTGTTGTGATACCATCCTGTTGTCTTGCAGCATCGGGGGCTGGAGAGGCTGAACACAAAGTAAAATGAGACAGAAAGCCATGACATTGTGGTAGTGATAGCATGAGAGGGCAAATACAGCACTTGGTACTCACTTCCTTCCCCAGAGATTCCCTGTGGACACAGGGTCCTGCTGGCACACCGTAAAACTTGATTGTGGAAAACACCCATCATGCTGAGACCAATAAAGAGGAAAATTGGAGAGGCTTTTATTTTTAAATTTGGTTGCAGCAGCTGACAATGAAAGAAATGGCTTTGCGAATGCTGTTTTTTTTTTCATTTTGTTGTTGATCAATGACAGTGGAAAATCTGTTTAATTTTTAACCATTATGCATGACATTAATTCACTGTCATTAACATTTTTAATTAATTTATGTCCTTAATTGTTGGCTAAACAAATCATCAGCAGCTTCATTTTTAAAAAACATTAAAACAATTCAGAAATATACATTTTTATATGTATTTTACATTTTATTTACATTTCCCACATTGCATTAATCAATGCAATGTGGGTTAAGCAAACCAGCAATATTTTATGAATTAAGTTTAGAATAAATAACACAATTTAAAAAAAGTTAAATTAAAAAGTTAAATTAGAAACAGCTCCATAAAAATTGCAAGTTTCAGGTTTTTCCAGTTTCAAAAGTATGTTGAATCTGGCCATGCAAGACAAACATAGCGAGGCCCACCATGTTGCCCTGCGTGAGTCAGTGTCAGTGCAAAGAGCAAAGGCCGGTGCGGTTCAGGACTTCTCCTCGGGCTGTGTACAGACGGCATGTGGACGAGAAGGCCTGAGTTGCACAATGCTCCTCTGTTCTTTGTGCTGAACTTCTTTCTCAGTGACTTTCGGTCCTGCAGACATACACTCCTCTTCCTCTTCTACACTCACACAGACACACTCACACACACATGAATTGCACACTGAAGAGTTTTCTCCACGCAGTTGGGAAGACAGGGGTCAGTGACTGAATGCCCCCAGCTGAGTGTTGCAGTGCAGCCCTTCTCTGAAACATGCACACACACATCCACACGTGTAGAGTTAATGTCTTTTTCCACGTTCGCTCCCTGTATATAGATCTGCCTTTATTTCTCCACTCAGGAAAATAATCTTGAGTCTTGATTAATCTTGAATAATCTAGTTTTATTTAAACAGATAAGTCAGGTAATTTTTTAAAAATATTGCAGTTATTTTATGCAACTTAGATCCATATTTGAACAGCCTTGGAGCAGAGAGCGTTAGCTTTTCTTAAGCCCTTTATTGCTTTACAAAACTCAAGCAGTCCCAGTTTTTTTTCTTGTTTTAACACATGATTAAGACAATTATTCAAGTAATTTTTAATAAAAATTTCACTAATTTTATTAACATTTAGTAACATCATATTTCTTCGGCTATCAGCCTGAACATTAAGCAGCAGTTTGATTTAAATTTATTAATTTGTGCTTTTTTATCTTGGCATTGCCTCTTAGGGTTTTTGGATATAGATTAACAATATTATTCACAGTAATATTGTGAGTGGTAAATGGGTATTTCATTAGTCCTATTTGCTATAAGTATGCTGTATAAATTTAGCCCTTTTATTTAACTTTTTTTTAAAATACAGTGAAAATAGTTCTCAAAAACACAAACGGTGCTAAAATTATATAAGTAATTGACTTAATAGAGACAAAGCATCATCATTTCCTAAACTGATTGACCATGCAGTCAACAGCTGATTAAACTGACAACATCTCAGCGCTCCTCTATATTAAGCACCCCTTCAGTGCTGCTGTATCGATTAAAAAAATACTGTAATCCCGGAGCCGTTAATCATTAGTGTCAAAATTGGGGAAAGATAATCCAGCCAGGCTGTGTGTATGTGGGGGGTTTGCAGAGGAAGTGGAATGCATACTGAATAGAAGGACTGATCCCTCTGTTTCTTTGACATCAAGCATTCATCTAATGGTGTTACTCCTTAATCTGATTCACTTGGCTGCTCAGCGGACCAGCATTGCCTATTGGAACGGTTTTACGCGTGTGATGGATGCTATTGTCAAAAACGCCAAGGTCAATATGCGACACGGCAACAGAAAAGAGGAGACTTTTTTTCTTTAATCTAAAAGTACTTCCCATGTATCATCAAGTCAGCAGTCTGACCTTCCTTCTCTCTGTAATAACATTCAGTGTGAGGACAACCGCTGCGTACATGCTTGCGGGTTGGCGTTGATCTTTAAACAGGGTCACTGCGCTGCCAAGAAGAGACCCGTGTCACTCATGACAGTCTGCAGGCGTTTTACTTACACTGAGACACATTTGGAAATGGAGTTTCACTATCTGGCATGAACACCGACTGATGAAGATATGTTGTTGTATCTTTATTCGAGTATTTTAAGCATGGTGATTTACTGCACCGCTTTCCGTGCAGCAGCCATTAGATAGTATGACTGGACTTTGACAAATCATGAGATGAGTAACTTGAAAGTAATGGATGACAATTCTGATAAATGACAAACAGCAGTTGTGAACTTGTCACCCAAAACAGAAATTCAATATACCAATTTATCAATTTGACTGACAATGTCAGTCCTACTTAGTTTTGCTGTGCCGTGTACTACGATTCACCCAGCTCAGCATTACTAAAACCTATTCTCAGCATAGGCAGTTATTAATACATTGTAAACATTTTCTAATGTAAAACTACTCCTTCATACAGAAACTATATGAAAACATTTCAAGAACTATCAGAAGCTAAAGTGGACAACAATGAACCTAGAACAACTGCTGGTGGCTACTTACTCACCTCTGGAATTGTAAAGTGGATCTGGGAATTACACCAAACCTAACCATGCTCCAGTTGCAAGTCAGAAAAGCAGCGGGATGTGCCAATTACTGTGCCGGTGACAGTCTCAGTATTAGCAACAATAGTGTACTTGTTTGCATTTTATGTGTTCATACACTGAAGGAACAGCTTCACTAACAGGTTATACAGTACTGTGTGTGAAAGGTTTAATACGATACAACCAATCAGGACAGTTTGATTCTGCTGCTGTTTTCAACTTGCAGCACCCATACTGGATTTTAGGTTAGGGTTAATGCAAAACCTCCTGATTTCCTACTTCAAATCCTGAGCTTAAAGGGGACATGGAACTTGTACATTTAAAACTTTGTTAGTACAAATAAAGACTGATGCCTGTCCAGGGTTTGGCCCTCCTCTCCACCACTGACTTTTAAAAAAAGCCACCATGGATGGATTGATGGCTGTATATAAGGATAGATGGTGCAACTAGAATGCTCCATCCTTCAACAAATATCCAGTGCCAATGGAAAAGAAATTGTTTCTTCTCATCTTCTTATTTCTTTATGAAAACCCTTTTGGGTTATTGTTTGAAAGTGTCAATCATTATGGTGCTACTTGGAAATTTTAGTACGTACTGAGGTGTTGCTTCTTCTAAAAGTTTTCAGAAACCATCGACTTAGTCCAATAGCAAGGAAAGGATGCTACTGTGCATATAATCTTTTAATGAGAGATTGTATGCAAATTTCTTAATGACATCCTTGCAGCGCAAGGACCAATGCTCTCTGGATAAATGCAAAACATTCTTACGCTGGCAGAATTTAAAAAATGGAGCACATCTTGGCTTTAAGCAGCTAAATGTTTAAAGTATTCTCTCTAAAATGGACTTGAGAAAGTTCTAAGTAGCCATAATTTATCCAGTGTCAAAATCTTATAACTTGTTACCATTACATCACATTGCAACCTCAAACTTAAATAGATTTTTAATTAATATCTTAGACCTACACAGAGTAGTGGATAATTGGGAAGTAGAAAGAAAATAACACATTGTTTCCAACATGTTTTACAAATAATAAAGTGAAATATATGGCAATAAATTGTATTTAGTCCCTCTCACTCAATAATATGTAAGACTTCCTTTCATTGCAATTACGACTACATGTCTTTCAGCGTATGTTTCTGCCAGCTTTGCACATCAACAGGCTGAAATTTGGGCTAAAGTAGCTCAAAACAAAAAAAAAATTGCCACAGATTGACAGTTGGATTTAGGTCTGGATTTTGACTAAGAAATTGTTCATTCATTCATTCATCTTCTATACTGCATATTCCATAGTGGGTCACGGGGGAGCTGGTGCCTATCTCCAGCAGTCTACAGGCAAGAGGTGGTGTTCACCCTGGACACGTCACCAATCCATCGCAGGGCAACACAGAGACATACAGGACAAACAACCATGCACATACTCATTAACACCTAAGGACAATTTAGAGAGACCAATTTACCAACAGTCATGTTTTTTGACTGTGGGAGAAAGCCAGAGTACCCAATGAGAACACATGCACGGGGAGAACATGCAAATCATATGTAACTAAGAAATTGTTACATATGATTTTGCTTTGATAAAAGTTATTTTATTGTAACTATTGATCTATGCATGTATGTGTTAGGTCTCAATCCTGCTTGACCTCAGTCTCAAGCCTTCCACAGCCTTTAACAGGTTTGCTTTTAGGACTGCCCTATTTTCAGCTCAGCCCATACGCCTATCAATTTCCTATCAGCTTTCTGTTCCCTAATGAACGAATAGATCCTATAAGTTTTGGTGGACAGATTTGTCTTGCTAGGTTTGGAGTTGTGCCATACTCTTTTCATGGTTTGAACATTTTTCTGAGATGTCCTAAGCTGGGGTCTTCACAACGTCATCCCTGACCTTTCTTCTATGTTCCTTGGTCTTCATTAAGCTGTTCAATCACAAATGTTCTGTAACAAACCTCTGAGGACTTCACAGAACAGTTGTATTTATATTGAGATTAAATTAGACACAGGTGAATTCCATTTATTAATTAGGTGTGTGCTGAAGGCAATTGGTTGCACTGGATTTTAATCAAGGATATAAAAATAAATGGCTGCATAGTGGTGCATTTGGTAGTACCGCTGCCTTGCAACAAGAAGTTCTTGAATTCGAATCCCGGCCTGAGCTCTTTCTCCATCGAGTTTGCATGTTTTCCACATGCATGTATGGGTTCTCTCTTCTGGAGATAGGCACCAGCCCTCCACAAATCCTGGACAGGCAAGTGGTTATAAACAATGGATGGCTGGAGGTCAGGGATGCTATTAACGGCCCTGAATTCATACCCACACTACACTTACCTGGTTTTTATTTGTAAAACTTTGGAAAGCCATCATAGTTTCTCTACCTCTTCACAAACATCACTACTTTGTGTTTATCTACTACATAAAACCCCAATGTTATGCACAGACGTTTGTGAATGTAACAGGACTAAATGTTCAACGGGCAATACAGCTTGTGCAAAGCAATGTATATTATAATTTCAACAGAACTTTGTTAGTAAAAAGTCAGTACCTGATAGTTTAACTGCAATTTATGACAATTTGATGGTGTTGGTAAGAGTAGATAACATAAATTTTTTGGTAAATTTAACACTTGACCTAATTTTAGACTTTGGGACTTATTTTCATCTGTCCTTTACTGTTTCCTAGTTTATTTTAAATTTAGGCCTTGTACGCATGTAGCAGGGTATTTAAAAAAATGAATATCTCCCCTACATCGTTTTTAAAAATAATATCGTACACACGTGAGATTTTTCAGAAAAGTTTTCATCCAAATCAACCTGCAGAAATACGCAGAAATACGCCACTGAGCGTAGGGGCAGTGTAGTGCAAAAATAAAACATATGTCAGCCAATCAGAACCCTTCAAAACAATCACGACTTCCTGTTTGGTATAAAACATGGCGCCAGGAGGTTCGTTTGCGTGCATAGAAAAAGAAGTTGAACTTCTTATAATGCTGATAAAACACAAGATAGTGTCGATTGGGAATCGTTCATTATTCATTTTTACTTCACTGTACGGCCGAGTCTGTAAACAATGGTCGCACATTCGACGTTAGCCCTGCAATATTTGTCGCAGACAGTGATGCGCGGAACCGTGAAAGTACGTTTGGTCATGTACACACGCAGATTGAAAAACAGAGTTTCTATAAATCTCCACTTTGGCCGGAATTTTCAGAATAATTAGTTTTTAGTGATGTAAAATGGAGTTTATGTGTGGATGAAAGGCCAAAATGCATAAAAAGTTATTTGTTTTCCCAGATATCCGCCTACGTGTGGACAAGGCCTTAATGTACCTTGTTAGTTACAAGAATCAGAAATCAGAAAACTGTCATGATCAAACACAAACATTTGAGCGGCGGCACTCTTTATAAGGTCTCTCAGGGCACAATACCACCTAGGGGTGGTAAGAGCACTCGAAAAACAAAGTTATATCTATCATTTGTTCCCCGAACAAGATCTGTAAGTTCTGATTCGTGCCTCCCAGAACGCTCAATCATCTGTTTGACCGCAAAGAGTGTGTGTGACAATTTTCATCATCTGTGCCACCTCTTCGGATGTCGGTGTGAAACTGGACTTTTGAGACCATGTTGACTGTGCTTGCTGACAGCAACAATCACACTCCCATTGAAAGGTTGGCACCAAACACCGAACAGATAAAGAAAACAAAAGATCAAGTCATAAGCAGAAACAGAAAGACAAAAATGACGCTTGTTTTAAGAAATACAGTGTGGGGAGATATGCTGTTTTCCCCATTTAAATAACTTACTGTATCTACCAGGAACCACAAAGATACAAAAACTGTATTGATATGCTGTTGAGAATCCATATTTGTCTCCTACACATTATCGCTCCCTGTTTTAGCAACTATGCTAAAAATAGTGCGAATAGTATGAGACGTTATTTACATGACCAGTTGATGGGAATTTGGCATGAAACATTAAAAAACACAATATATATATACTAGCCAAATGCAGACTAAATTACTTTGCACTGATTAAATATTCTGCAAAACACTGTCTCGATTTTTTGAAAACTGTCTTTGATTTGTAAAAACAGAAAAATTGGATTCTTGGTTTTCTTAAAAATATTATCAAAATTATCATCATCCTGAATGCAACATTATTTCTGAATGCTGTGGTGGAAGTTGTGAGAAAAAGGTTTCATCTACAGTTCTTAACATCTTTGGGACCTTTTTAAATTGATCCACCCTTAGGTCCATTGATACAGGGTGCAATAGCAACAGAGCCAAAACTGCCAGTAATAGATGGTGACAGTTTGTATAACAAATTAAGTGAAAAAATTAAGTTATGTAAACTATAAGGTTCAATATATTATTTAATCCTTCTGAAAACTGCGTAAAGACAACTTTTACCGAAAGAGAAAACTAGTATATGTATCTGTTGGGACCACAGCCATGGGTACAAAATGAAAGGCCAGTAAGAACTTTTCTGGAACTTTCAAAATAAATCACAGTAACCTACTTCCAGCACAGCCAGGAAAAGAGGTAAGAGCGGACTAACCGTGACGTCACTGTCTGAATAAAAACCCCGCTTTTGCAACAAACTGACCTCTTTCACACAGGTCCCCAGCGGAACTGGACAGAGGGATACGGCGCGCTAATGTCTCTTTGCTGGCAAATAGACATAACTCTTCAAACTGGATCCAAGAGTGTCATACGATCACGCGATCATATGCACTAAGTTAAGTAGGAATGAACTGCTAAAGGTATGTCTTTGATTCTGATGATAAGCTATAAGCTTCTTTTGTTAGCTCCAACCGCTAACAGCTAAGAACACATGCTTGCCTACTAAAGATCAGATGTTAGTTTTCAAGCTAGGAAATAATATTTCCCTAAATAATATTTTCCTAAACTCGATAACTAATTAAACACCATTAAGCCCCATTTCTTGAAGATTTGGTTCTTATTTAAAATATTTCCTTAAATATTTTACTATTTCCTTAATAATATTTCTTTAAATATTATTTTAATAAATAAAGGCAGCTAATTAACACTAGAACTCCCAGGGCCGTCAATTTGACGGTTTTGAAAGTTTGACATGCCATAACTCTGGTTTATTAAAACTCTTATTTTCCTGGCATCCTGACGTTTTCTAAACCTGTCTTGTCTATTCCTATGTCTCTATTCAAAAAAAATAACAAAGTAAATAAAAGATCTAAGTATTTCTACCTCTAACTACCACAGCCGCTATTTTGACGGCCCTATTATTTACATTGATATTTTTGTCCCGCGGCTGAGTATACGCGCGAGCCTCCCCCGGCTAAAAAACACGAGTCAACCCATTAGCAGGAGGTTGTGGCGCATTATTTCAAGGTAGTAAAAGACTAGCCTATGTAAATCTTACCGGCTTGCGTACTTATCTAGTGCTAACGCCAAGCATACCGGCTTGCGTATTTCTCTTTATACACTTAGTTGGTTCTGTCTTACCTGTGCGTTCGTTCACACTATCTGTCGAAACGCGTTGATCCACCTCCCGGTGCCCCTCGGTCGATTCGGTGGCTACCAACACAGAATTCACTGTGCAGGATTTTTGTTTCCAGACGTTCTGAAGGCTGCGCAGACTGGAACCCCACACGAACCGCTTGGCTCCGGGTGGCAGATTTCCAGCGCTCTGGCTCGAAGGACCAAAGAAATGTTAGAGTTAGAAGCTGATAATTACAGACAAGTGTATAAATAAGACACAAGTGAACCACGTAAGTTTGACTTGCAAGGGTGAGACAGTCCTCTGCCAAACAGCGACTTCTTCTCACAAAGAGTAAATCCTTGCACCAGCCTTTTATTTACAACTCACATTCCAACAATTAAAAAGCGGGAATTGGTTCAGCCAATTCTTACAGAGATTTCAACAAAAAAAGTAGTCATTCCCATATATGGTATGAGCATGTCATGTCCAGAGAGTGATCCACTCCAGACCGCATTCCTTAACTTTCCACAAACCCTTTTACACACTAAAAACCAATCACAGGAATCATCTTAACTAGAGCAGAACTTCAAACATAAACATAGTTTCAACTAAGCAATGATAACTTATATACATTTTTCCAACAGTTTTATTCAGCAAATCATTCTTTAAAATATATATATTTTTTTAAATAATGTTTTATCTGATCTTGCATTGTGAATGGTTGTCTAAAGGTATACCAATTATTGCTTAAGTTAGTTCCAAGTCTAACTTAACTTCAATTCCAAATTCTTCAAGATAATCCTTGGTTCTCAAACATAAATAATATTGCATGGTAATGTTGCATCACTCTTTCCGTCATGGTTTCAACCATCTTTGATCAACTTGTTTCTATTGTACATAGCCCGTTAGTCTTCCTTATTCTTTAATTCTGCTTGGTAGTTTAGTTGGGTTGTTTTAGCATAGCAAAGAGTTTGTTGATTGAAATATTATTGACTTTGAGTTGACTTATTTTTGTTAATAAATTCTTGTATTTTAAGAAATTGTGTGAATTCATTCCATGTGTGTGCAGAATTTTGCTGTTCGATAATGTCAGAGCTCGGCTCATCCCTTTCGATTTTGTCCTAATAACCCCGCCTTATTGGGCTGGTATTCACAGGACAACCCTTAAACAGATGGAAATATTATGTAATAAAATATTAAAGTATTAATACTAAATATTACATAATATATTCATATTCATAATCACAACATATCAAAATTTAGAGCTCTACATCCAAGATGCAGATTATGTTACATGTTGGAGCAAATTTCTTCCTGCATTAAACACTACTGTATGTATAGTGACCGAACTTCCTGGTTTTCCTTCCCTAAATCAACCACATGTCAATTCCAAAAGGTGTCCCAGAAATAGGGATAAGACCACTGTCCACACTGACCTGTGTTCTGGGACATAAATTAATATTTTTCATACTGAAAGGGTTTTCACTTTCCATCCATCCATCCATACATCCATCCATCCATCCATCCATCTGAAATATATGAGCAACATAACAGCAATTTTGTTCAAATATTGATTGTTTTCAAGTTTAATTGTTAACTTAAATCCTTCTAAAATATGTTTGATTTTGAATTATTCTATCAAAATGTGTTCCTGTCACGTTAAAATTAAGAGATTCCCATAACATTTTTCATAAAATGTCCAATTTTAAGCTCATTTTAAAAGCTTGCCTCCCACTGTAGTTTTAATGGGGTCCCCTGATTAGAGAAGAAACACAACATTGTGAGTCTTAACAAGCCATTGCCACCCATCAAGGTGGACATAACACCATTAATTTCTTTTTTTTTTCACTAAGTGATGTAAGGAAATGGCTGCTAACCCAAGTGGTGTTTCCCCACTGAGTCCTCATCTCCGACTGTCCGCTGATTCGCCGCTCCCTCTGGGAGAACAGACCACCTCACCCACCTGCGGACGACCCCCCTATGCAAAGTCAAATATGCTCACAGGAAGAAACCAGAGAGGAGAAAATCAAATAGTTGAGACCACCACCGACCTGCGGCTGGTGCTCTGTCCAGCCTTCTCATTTCCTAAGGCCAGGGATGAGAAATACCCAAAGTCAGGGAAAATGACTTCAATTAGCCATAATGTTAATCACTATTGCTCAGAACAAAAGTCAAGCTGAGAAATCCCTTGACGGAAATTGTTATAATTGCCCTAACAACAGGGATGGATATTTCTTCCTGCTTAATTACATGTGACTTAATATTTAAATATACCATTTGTAGGTTTTAAGGTATCTTAATTTCTGTCATTAATTTTAAATATCTAGCATTTCGAGCAGCAGGGGTGCAGACAAATACCTTTTACTGTGAGACTGGTTACATGTGGCAGGTAACGTTTGGAGAATGTCAGGTATGTATTATGCACGAGGCGCCGCTGACAGGGCCTATATACCTCGAGGAGAGCAGGTAATTGTTTCTTCCTCTTACAGTAAATGGGACCGATCTGAGAAACAGATTGACAAGTGGCTCTGACATAAACAGAGGCAATTTTAGATTTGATGCAGAACTGAAATTTCAACACCATGAGACAGGAAAATATTATTGATGCATTCAAACTATAACACTTACTCATTTTATTGCCCCTTATAACACATGATAGTACATTTTCAGCATTTAGTGCAGAAATGAGGGCGGTGTCTATCACAAATAGAAGAAAAGTTAAACTGTGTTTTTAAAAGAATACCTTTTGGTGAGATTTTTAGATCTCAGTGCTGCATTTGATACAGTCGATCATAATATTCTCTTAGAAAGGCTGGAATATGCTGTAGGGATCAGGAGAACAGCGCTAGGCTGGTTTAAATCTTATTTGTCTGACAGATTCCAGTTTGTTCATGTAAATGATAAATCATCTTTAAACTCCAGGGTTAATTGTGGAGTACCACCGGGTTCAGTACTTGGGCCAATTCTCTTTACTATATATATGCTTCCAATAGGTAAAATTATCAGGCAGCATAGAACAAATTTTCACTGTTACGCTGATGATACTCAGCTTTACTTATCCATAAATCCTGATGACCCCAACCAGTTAAATAGACTACAAGCATGTCTTGAAGACATAAAAACTTGGATGACTTTAAATTTTCTGCTTCTAAATTCAGACAAGACAGAAGTTGTCGTCTTTGGACCGGAGTCTTTAAAAAAAGAAAAACTGCTTAGTCAATCACTAACCTGGATGGCATTAAATTGACCTCCGATAATAAAGTAAAAACCTGGTGTTATTTTTGACAAAGACATGTCATTTAAATCCCATATTAAACAGGTTTCTAGGATTTCCTTTTTTCATCTACGGAACATTGCCAAAATTAGAAATATCCTGTCCAGGAGTGACGCTGAAAAACTAGTTCATGCATTTGTTTCTTCAAGGCTGGACTATTGTAATTCTTTACTATCAGGATGTCCACAAAATGCAGTTAAAAGCCTTCAGCTGATTCAAAATGCTGCAGCAAGAGTTCTGATGAAAATTAAAAAGATAGATCATATTTCCCCTATTTTAGCTTCCCTTCACTGGCTCCCTGTTAAATCCAGAATAGAATTTAAAATTCTCCTCCTCACATATAAAGCCCTTAATGATTTAGCTCCATCATACATCAGAGATCTGATTGTTCCATATGTTCCTAACAGGGCACTTCGTTCTCAGACTGCAGGTTTACTGGTGGTTCCTAGAGTCTCTAGAAGTAGAATGGGAGGCAGATCCTTTAGTTATCAGGCTCCTCTCCTGTGGAACCAGCTCCCAGTTTTAGTCCGTGAGGCGGACACCCTGTCTACTTTTAAGGCTAGGCTTAAAACTTTCCTTTTTGATAAAGCTTATAGTTAGAGTGGCTTAGGTTATCCTGAGCTATCTTCCTTATTTTAGCTCCGTCTTCTTCTCCCCTTGTTGGATGGAGCAAGGGGGAGTCAGGTTTAGCCTAAACCGGCTCAGTTACGGTTGAGGTGCAAACACACCCTCCATTTCTGCTACCTGTATGACCCCCTCTCTTTTCCAATGGTTATAATCAATCTGACAGAGAGAGGTATCCCAATCGTTGTGGTTTTTATTATAACAATGGCCACCAGTGGGCTATAGATGGACAAACTGTCTACTTTTAAGGCTAGGTTTAAAACTTTCCTTTTTGATAAAGCTTATAGTTAGAGTGGCTTAGGTTATCCTGAGCTATCTCTGTAGTTATGTTGCTATAGGCTTAGGCTGCTGGAGGACATAATGACCACTTTCACCCTCTTCGCTACTTTCTCACGCTACTCTTCAATTTTGTATTATTTGCTGTTATCTCAGCTTTTAACTTTGTTCTCTCTCTTTTCTCTTCCTAGAAGCTACACCTGGCCTGACTCTGTGTCTACCTGTAACACCTTTCTGGAGAGGGGAGTCCTCCAGGCTTCTGCTGGCGGCGGCTTGATGCTCGCCCTCTGCCGATGATCCACATGGCCCTGTCTTTCAGTGTTTAACCCTTTCTCTCTCCTAGACATAGCTACTGACTGAGCTTCTACTGTGACTAACTCTCTGTGCTCTCTTTCAGACTCTAAACTTGAAAACTGGCTCAGAGTTTATCTGTTCCTTCTTTCTAGGTGAAACGACTAAAGGAGCTACATCCATTAACATTTACATTTTCCTTCCCATAGAAAGTACTCCTGGATCAGTGCTTCTTTGTTCTCTTTGTGTCTCTGCTCTGTTCTCTCTAACCCCCAGTCGGTCGTGGCAGATGGCCGCTCACACTGAGCCTGGTTCTGCTTGAGGTTTCTTCCTGTTAAAGGGAGTTTTTCCTCTCCACTGTCGCTACATGCATGCTCAGTATGAGGGATTGCTGCAAAGTCAACGCCAGTGACTGTCTACTGTCTCTACATGTTCATCCGGGAGGAGTGAATGCTGCAAGTCACTGACTGGATGCAATCTGCTGGGTTTCCTTTCCTTAGATAGAAAAACTTTTTATCCAACTTGAATAAATAACAGAATCTGGCTGCACTGTTCAATGATTAAGATTAATTGGAATGTATGTACCTGACTTTTGTGAAGTGCCTTGAGACGACATGTGTTGTGAATTGGCGCTATATAAATAAACTGAATTGAATTGAATTGAATTGAATTTTTAATTATATAAAGAAATGTAGTCAAATCTTATTAGGCCTTTAATGTTGTACCAAACGTAACCAATAAAGCAGATGTTATTGTATTGTTAACGGCTAATGATTAGCCTACGTACTTTTTTTTTCTCTTGAGTGCACAAAATGTTCAAAGAAAGAGCCTTAAACAGCTACAGCAGGATGTCAAGCCTAGAGACCACATCCTTATATTTGGAGGTCATGATGATAGCGTACACTCACTAAAACAGACAATAAAGCTGGCTTGTCCGCTAACAAGGATCAATTAACTTCTCAACTTGTCTCATCTTGAGGAGGCTTGTCTAGCTGGACAACACACTCGGTAATTCTTAAGCTTAAAAAGGCAAACATAAACCCGTAATCTATTTGCAATAATTCAGTCCAGGTTTGACCATTTTTTTATGCTCTAAGGTGTTCCTAATGCCAAAAAAGCATTGAAATGTTCCTTTTTAAGTTTACACAAGTAGAATAAAGGTTTCATCAATCTTAAACTGTGTTTAAAACAATATCTGTTAAGAGTAAAATTATCCATTTCAGGCATGGTCAGTTAACGTGTTTTTTTTTTTTTTTGAAATATTGACGATTAAATACAAATCTGTGAAACAGCTCTGTAGGACCAATAGACAGATGAAGCAGATGCGGACTTGTTAGCAACAACAGTTAGCTAGACCCTGTACTCTCACAGTGCTAACACATCATTTGTATCTTATCTGTCATTCTATCAATGTTTCTATTTGTTTGCCAAGAACTCCAAATTCTGCCACAAAACAGTGTAGAAATGGTGGATTCTTCTTAAATGCTTTTGTGATGTTGGCTAGCCTGACCAAGGCAACTCTTTCAACATGTCAGGCAGGCTCAAGAGAAACTTCCTTTCTCCCCAAATGTACTGCAGAGCAACAGAGTGTCAAGTCTAAAAACACACACTGATATTCAGGACTCATAATAATAGTTATTGCATACTTTGCCATATGCAAACGTTTTTATGATCGTTCGAATTTTAAAACCGTTTACCTAGTAAGGAGGAGACTCCTCAGACTAGCCAGCTAAAAAATACCAGCTTTAGACTAATGCTTTAGACTAATACCAAACTAATACCTATATAATATTTCAAACCCACAAGCTTCTACTCAAATGAACTCACTATGGTTATTGTGATGGACTTAAAAAAAATCGATATGTAAAGGCATATGTCGTGTGTTGGTTTTGCCTATTTTCTTTAAGTAGGCCATATTGGAGACTAGGTTCTTTTGTTAAGTAAAACTTTGCAGATTTTAGAGTGACAGAAAAAGACAAACCCATGGTATGGGTTTTGCTCAACTATAATGTAGTGTTAACTGTTAGCTGCAACACTTAAAAGCAACACTTTAGAGGCAAAAACCCTAATTATCTAAAGTATGAAACATGAGTAAACGATAATTCACATTTCCAATGTCTTTCAAAGCAAGTAAGTCATTTTAAAAGCACATTTTGAAATCACCAAGTCCTTATAGCCATGTTCTATAAACAGGAAGTGAGAACAATATTTGCTTCCCTTCTGTCTTGTCTTCTTGCTTGGGTCCTCCAGGAACTCATGGCATGGTTTCTTGATCTGGGGGTTGCAACCTAGTGTCCTGGACAGCAGCCAGTAGTGGCTCTTCTAATCTGGTCGTCGATATCACCACCTCGTCTAATTGGCCAAAACACCTGCTGCTCTTTGGCCCCTGCTCCTGCATGGCAAAGGCCTTCAGAGGAATCAGATAATGTTTGCAAACTGTTAACGTTCTGTTGGTGCCCAAAAGATGGTTCTAAAAATTGTAACATACAGGTGCATGGAATCTAAGGAAATGAATAATATCCATCATAAGTCTATTTTTTTTCTACTTCATGTTTAAACAACAGTAAGTTTTTAATTTCAGAGCAATTAAAGCAATATGAACAAAGTAACCTAATGTAGGGATGTCGCACATTGATCGCTCTGTCACTTATCAGGAGATGACAACAGGCTGAAATGCTTCGGGGCTTCCAAACACAGAGAAATGCAAAGACAAGCAAACACATCAACAGACAACTGTTCACACACACACACACATACAAACACACACACACACACGCACATAAGTTGAGCAGGCCTTTGGGTCACGCAGTGTGAGTTAGACACAGAGACTGGGAGCGAGCGAGCAGCTGCAGGAGCCGAGGGGTGGGCTGGGCCTTACGGCGAGCAGCAAGGGGCTGGGGGGAGGCTTTAGCGATGGAAGAGGCTGGGGAGGGCTGTGGGGAGATCTGGAGTAAGGGGCCGCCTGTTTAATTGCAGCTCATTTACACAGCAGTGGAGCAGGAGACACCTGAAGGGCCTTCCCTGCCTTATCAGCTCAATGGCTTCCTCTCCCCCTGTTCCACAAGTCTAGTTTTGTTTATTCAAATGTTTCTGTCTCAAAAAAGCACCTATACCTCTGATGCACCCACTTTTTCTTCATGTCTGTGCAAAATGCAACATTGCACATTACAGAAATCTACAAAAATATATATTTATATACAATTTTTCTGTACTTGGAGACATCTTATAACTAAACAACAATAAAACACTTAAATTGTAAAAATGGTTCAGAAGGTGCTAATGATTTTACAATTCCATGAATGCTGTTGCATTTTGAAAATGCGCTGCAACCCTACATTATAGCTCTCACAGTAAAGCAATAGTAAAGAAGTTGTTGGCATTACTCCCAGTCTACATTTTGCATGCCTTTAATTCATACTATTCTCTTGGGAAAAGAAAAAAAAACTTTAATCAGTCTGTGCTGACAATAGCAGCCACCATACAATGTTTGTTAAAAGAAGCTGGTGGATGGCGAGGTTGTAAGCAGGAGGGAGTGGAGAAAGGGGGAGCGTGATGAGGAAGGAGAGGAGGCAAAAGGAGGAACAACTTACTGTAATCATAGTCATGTTCAATCAGACACCTGCTATTAAGTTGATAAATACACTTTTCCCAGTGTGAGTCCGATACACTGAGTACCCCTAAGGCACTGTTCTGCTCTTTAACTACCTACTCTCCCTGGCTTCTTCACTCAGCCACCAACTCTCTACCCATTAACTCGCATTTCATCCAGTCTTGCAAGATGTCCCGAAATCTAGTCCTTACAGGGCGCTGTATGATTGACTAAATGTAGTCCTTAACAGTGGGACAGAGAACAGATTTTGTGAGTGCATGGTTTTTCAGCGCTTTCGGAAAGTGAAAAGCTACAGAGTTAGGTACATTTTTGGTCCATTAGTAAGTACTCTTACACCCTTTCCTTTCTCTTCGTGCTTACGGTAATAAGAAAAAATGGGTCCACGATGTATGTGCGTGTGTATGTGCATGTGTGTGTGTTGTAGTGAGAAAACAAGCTTGGGTTTGAGGCAAAGAGGGTACACAGACAAAGCTCCTTGCCTCCTTAATCTCTTGTCTCGCCTTTTCAGTTCCAGTCGGTGCCCACATGCTGGTAACGGGGCCAAGAGGATGCCTCCTGTCGCGAGTCTTACTCAGCACTGTGTCATGGGCGCCATGACACCTGATAAACATTAAGTAGAGGCTGTGATACCTAAGTGTTTTATTGTTGTTTATTCGTTTTATGTCTCATTAGTGCTGCAGCCATCTCAGTTTCTCTACAGCTGTTGTTGCAGGGACTTGCATGGGTAACAGTATGCTAATCTTGCACACAGATTTATTTTTTTCTTTTGAGGTATGAGAAAAATCTTTTCACATATGAAAGTGGACTCATTTAATGTATTTAAAATATTTTGCCAAGTGACAATTAAGGTATATTGAAAACCACTTCAGTTTATTTATATTGCACCAATTCCAAACAAATGTCATCTAAATCGCTTTGTCCAATAAAGAAACCCAGCCTAAAACAGAAACACTGAGCCAGGAGGACTTTTAGGCAAGAAAATCAGAGTCAGCAAAATTAATGGAAGCAATGGCACCCTCAAAGCTTCATAGATGGCTTTATCCTTAACACAGAGCTAAAGACAGAATCACTCAGCCAGAAGATATTTAAAGGAAACCAAAAATAAAAGGACTACATACACATCAATTACTTTATCTTGGAAAGATAAAGCTAAACACATACGTAGTGAGCTGGCAGTACTTTGTATAGGAAAGAAAAAGACAATATACACAGTTAATGTCAGCATTAGGTTTGTTGTTGTCAGCTATGTTGTGTCCAGGAGAGAGACTTCTCTCAACACAGAAACACTGTGTCGTTAATCCTTTCTGTGGAAAGAAGAGACAGAAAACCAATTCTTAATGGCAGTAATAATGTCGTCAAACACTCCGCCAGGAAAGATACAAAGCTCAACACATATTCATTGAGCCGGGTGTATCTTCTACAGAAAGAAAAAGTGAAAAAGAGTACTTCTATCATTCACAAACAAGCCATGCAATTTTTATTTTATTTTAGTTTTTTATTTTATTTTATGTGTCCCTTTTGTTGAATTACAAAGCCCCCCATTTCTGGCATGAAAGGATTTGGCTGAAATTAGCTAATTGTTTCTGTAGAATTTGTAAATATTTATGCGTACTTAGAGCCTCACATCTTAACAAAATAAATGAAAGTATCATAATATTGTTTAACAGCTTTATGTTTGGGTAGTCTGAGTTCCTTATAAAAATATTATGGATGTTCCAAAGAATGAGCTAAACCAACTTGAGGGAACAGCATGGTTAAAAGCAAGACGGCCCCATATAATATAAGCTGGCTTTGAAAGTTGAATATCCTGAGTACATTCTCCTGAAAATGTTTTCCTTAAGTTCCTTTGAGCCCTAAAAAGAAAATTCATAACTTTGTGGTCAAAGTTCAAAACCATCCCCGGCTTGAACATCTGAAAAAGGAAAAAAATGGCATAACATACAAATCCTCTACAAACATTGCATATGTCTCTGATTGAGTTGCAAACTGGCTGAGACAAGATGTGTCTGGAGGCACCGGAGGGGGGCCTTTTACTCTCTCTTCCCATCTTTCATTTCCATCCTCCTCCTGTCCTCTATCTCCCTATCTATCCATACTTGGATGAGTGGAATTCATCAACTGTTGTGAGGGCCCAGCGCACAATGCAAAGTGTATGAGCAGGCAATTCGGGCTGCTATATCACTGAGAATGAATGAACGACCCCGCTTTGACCCAAACAGGGCAGGAAAACACATGTTCTGCTGGTCTTGGCTGGTTGGTTACCTGCAGAGACGGTTGGGAATTCCTCCAGAGGGAGGGATTGGAAAATAGAGGGATGGGAAAAGGTGGAGGAAGAGGAGGAGGAGAAAGGTAGTCGTTTTCCATGTGTCGTCTTTGCACTGACATTACCTTAGAGGATGTAGGCATAGCGTTCTTTTGTGGATTGTTGTAAACGATTTCAGATGTTTTATGGCTCCAGATGAGTCGCTGTCATGCATTCGGAGGGGGGTGGGTGTCAAAATGTGTAACATGAGTGAAAGTTTGCTTTATTATACTGGTAAACCTATTCAAGGGAACAACAAGTGAGCGTATTCCTCTATAGATGAACAGACATTTAATACAAGCTTACAGGTCTGCTAAGCTCTGATCTCATACTGCAAATCCTGTGGTTCCCGCTATGAGCTCAGCAAACTCTACGGCTTCCTATTGTTTTTTATTATGTGCAAACCATTTTCCACTTTCTAAACCTATAGGGGGAATGCAAACTCTTTGCCCAACATGCTGTGTATGTGAAATCAGTCTGTATGCTTCATTCATCTGCTTGATTGAAATGAAGGTTTGGATTTGATTACTGGAGAAGGTGTGCATATCTTCATGCACATATGTTTGTGTTTATACATGTGTGCTTGCCTGTGATGTATGTAAGACGGAGAACAGCCCAAACTGAATTAAAGGTATGTAAGTGTGTAAATGTGTGCACATGTGTGACATGGGGTGTCACAATGCTACAGGTTGATTTAGTATTCATATCCCTTGAACTTTTTCATGCAAAAACCATTTTATTGGGATTTTAGGTGATAGACCAAAACAAAGTAGCACACGATTATCAAAATTTAAATAAAATGGCAGTTCTGGAGGAGTTGGAGAGATCCACAGCTCAGGTGTAAGAATCCAGTGACACAACAACTTGAATGTGTGCTTAATATATATGACTTTAACATAAGAAGGACTAGAAGAAAGCCATCGTTGAAAGAAAGCCAAAATGTCATTTTGCTAAAGGATATGTAGTGGACACAGTAAACACATGCAAGAAGGTGTTTGGGTCAGGTGAGACAAACATTGAGCTTTCTGACCAACATGCAAAATGCAATGTGTGTAAATGAACCCCACAGTGAAACATGGAAGTGGCTGCTTCATAATGTGGGAATTATTTCCTTCCCAGAGACTGGGAATCAGAAAGAGTTGATAGAAAATGAAAATAACTAAAAATGAGGCAATACTGGAAAAAGGCTGCAAAAGACTTGAGACTGGGAAGGAGGTTCTCCTTCCAGCAAGAACCCTAAACATACAGTCAGAGGTACCATGGAATGGTTTAGATCGAAACATATTTATGTGTTAAAATGGCCCTGTCAAGGTCCAAAACAAAATCTCATTGAGAATCTATGGCAAGACTTGAAAATTGTTGTTCACAGACACTCTCCATTCCTTTTGGCTATGCTTGGGCTAAAAAGTTTTGTGATTAAGACACTGTAGCTGTAATTGCAACTAAATGTGGCTGTATAAAGTATTTATTTGAGGAACTCGAACGTGACAGAATGCAGGAAAGGTAATGGGATGAAATTTGGATGAATATTTCGGCAAGGCACTGTATCTTATGTACATTTACACATAATTTAATTTAATTTTAAGTGTTTCCATCATTTACGTTAAAAATGAATGCATCACCTTTGTATTCCACATGCTACGGTTTAGCTGTGCTGCCTAGACTTGGTTGTGAAAGAGGGCCTTCCCTCATGTTTCAATGTGGAGCTGGAGAACACAGAAAAAGGAGGGATGAAGCACTAGAGGTATGGATAGCATGGGGAGGGCGTGGCGACTGCATAAAGAGACTGATTTCTGCTACTGGGTGCAGGAGAAGGGGCTGGTAAGGGGGTTGCTGGGGGCGGTCCGCGATCGCCCCTTTATTTACTTTGACCTCGGGTCTGCAGGAGGCCCAGTGAGGGCACATGCCAAACTCCCCAGGCGGGCAAAGCCGTCCTGCCCTCTCTGTCACCTCACTGCCCGCCCCTCTGTCTCCAGCAAGATATATGTCTGTTTAGAGCCGGGCCTATGTGAGTGGCAGCTATACCCTTCTTATAGCTTAAAACAGACCTTTTAAATATGAAAAAAATTTTAGACTTTAACATGAGCAGTATAATTTAAAGTAGATATTAATCAAGAGTTTGGGTGTCAATATTTTGCTCTTTTATGCTTCCCTGTATTTTAACATATAATTCATATTCCAGCAAAATAGCTTAGGGGATTTTCTTAGATCACTAATTTCTCAAGTCATCTGCAGCAAGACACAATAAACTTTAATCTTAAATAAATGTGACATTGTTATTATATGCTGCAGTTTTATACATGTGTAGAACTAATTGGTAAATTATGCACAGGCCCCATCCTTTAAAAAAACAACTCACAATTAGAAGCAGAAATGGAGAATCATTGAAGAAAGAGGGGAAACTGAGAAAGAGCAGCACGTCTTAAGATGTTAATTATTCAAATGAGGCCAAGTGTACCTGCCTGATGTCAATGTCATTGCAGAAGTAATTATTACCATGGAAATTCTACTGCCATGGCAAATCAGAGTGGGGTTTGTTAGTTAAAGCAATTAGGCAGAGTGATTAGAAATAAAATATAATTGCAGATTTTTCACCTTTATGAGCTATTTTCATTTTGTGTGAATGTATTTTTAACAGCTTCTGTCGTTACTTTCTCTTTATGATCCATGCACGTACATTCTTTCGGAAACCTGTGTTGCAAATAAACTAAATGTTCATTCAGGCAAATTTTTAAGTCAATATTTCATTTTCATAATGACAGGTCCTCTAGTTGAGGAAAACCTTTCATTACGTCATGGGCAAGCTCTAATTGAGGGGTCTCGTTCGTCGAGGGGACGGTTAATTGATTGTCAAATCATGTCACACTGTAGCCGGTAACTGAGATGACTCCGGGGCAAATATATTACTGGAGAACACGGTGCCCTCCCGCCCTGCGAGCTCAGCGGAGTCGGTCGCAGCACAGTGGCAGTGCTGAAAATGTCACCCCAAGATGACAGTCATATTCCATTACAGCTATCGCTCAATATCTTCACGCCGGGCAAATTACAGCATTTTCAACGGAGCATAAAGCAACAAAGGAAAAGCCATATGGATGTAAAATAAACCAGAATAATTTTTTTGTGAGTTGTCTGTGCCATACAAATTGTGCTTATCTTTGAGTTTTGTTGTAAATCACGGCCTCACTGTTGCATCTGGGCTTTTCAAAGAACAAGATATGAAAAAAGGTTAAAAATAAACGAAGAAGAAACACTTGAAAATAGACGCGTTTTGTGTCGAAGATAACACGCTGGGACGTATTGAATGACCAATTACGCCACTGTAAACTGCTTTTTGCCATTGAAAGCTGAAGCTAGTGACAAAATCTATCCTATTCCAGTGGTTCCTAAGTACCCAGAATGTATTGGACTTCTATGGGGATGGGGAATGGAGCTGCTGGGCATCCAGCAAATTTCAGCTCCATCTTGTTCCTTGCAGAAAGGTTCTGGCATGGGCCTGCGGTTGCCAGGCGCCTCCTGAGGTGACTCTATCAGAGCCAGTCAAGCCTGAAATCAATCACTCACACCCATCAAAGGCGGCCCTGCACCGCCATTGTGACTAAGCCATCTGGGCCTCAGCTCACTGTCTAGATTTATCTTTACGAACTATATGCAGCACTGTCTGCAATTTTACTTATTGGTGTCCATTTGAATGGTAATTTTCACTGCATGTTTGCATTTTTAAATGTAGAAGTAAAAACAATAGAAGAAAAACAGTAGACGCCCATAAATGTACATTTTGGTTGTTTGTAAACCTTAACGCTACTATGCCAAATGTCTCCTTTTTAATACGAATTTTTAAGGGAATTCTGCATCTTTAACAAATTTGGTGCTTTCCTCAAAAAACCCTGCTGCATCAAAGGTATGTTTAGCTGTCCTGGACAAGTATAGTCCAAGGTGGCTACCTGCAGTTTTTAAGAAGCAGAATTATTATGTATTAAAAAGCTATGTTTTTAATAAATAATAAATAATGAAGATGTGTGCATCTGGTTCAACACTTTGGTATTTGGTCTGATAGGACCTTTAGTTAGAGAAAACACAATCAACTGAGATTAGGTCAATGATGCCAAATTTATCATTTTTGAAATTTCTAAAACCACTACCTCTTCAAAAATGTTAGTACTTTCCTCAAAAACCTGTTGTATCAAATACAATACCTGTCTTCTGCCCTCTAGTGGAAGATCAGAGAATAAGATGGCTACTCACACTTTTTAAGAAGCATGGAGTAAAAAATGTTTTTTGTATTGGCTGCAGGAAATAAAATCTATGAAAAAAAGTATGTATCAAGTGTGGTAATTCAGGTATTCCGGTGTATTTAATGTGTGTTTTTTTTCATGTGTATCTTTAAGGTATACAATTTAAATAATTTCTACTGGTGAGGGGATTGACAATGCATACATGACCATAAATGTCTAACGTATTAGTCAACATGCAAAAAAGAGAAATCCTGGTAAAATTATTAAAAACTGCTTAATTAGAAGTATCAAACTGCCCCATTTTTAAAATATAGAATTTTTTGACTGTGTGCATGTTTACTTATATGCATGAGAGTTTGCAAGTGTATGTGTGCATTTTTTTTTTAAGTACAACGAGACAGAGACAGTAGATAATAAATCCATATTGTGGTGCTTTGTACACACTTACCCTGTAACACAAATGAATAACTATTTTAGGGGTATTTCTGAGACCTTTATTTTTAACAAAGTTGCCACATTCCTTAAAGAATGGAAATAATGGAAAGAATGGAAGTAGTTTGCTTCTACTACATAGAGGGAGATATAAGTCTTAGATATAAGTTTAAGATGATATAAGTCTAAGATGGCTACATGCATTTTCTAAGAAAAAGAATTCTTTGTTTAATGGATCCAGGCTATAAATGTATAAAAAAAATATTATCCTAAAAAAATATTCTTTAATAGCGCAATACAACAAAAAATAATTTAGAATATCAAGAAATGTTGTATAGAAGACTATGGTGAAAATGTGTGTATCAAGTGTGAAACACTTCATGCATATTTTATGAGTCAGTTGTGGATTTCTGCCATCTGTATTTTTAACTCATACAATATACATCCTCTTATTTGGGAAAAATACAATAAATTCATTACCACCTATTGTTTCAAAGGAGAAATCTACCTGATAGTAAAAAAAAAAGATTAGAAACATCCATAAAAAATAAAAAATTTTAAAACATAGAATTTTCTGACTTTTATTTCCTGCAGGATTTAATGAGTAAACCTCTTTACCCCGTTCATAACTTTTCACTGCACACCTCTTCTGCACGGCTTCATCCGCACGGTGGTTTTCCAGATTGGAAGTCTCTTGCCTTTGCCCTCACAGTGGCCTCAGCCTCCATCTACTCCGCTCCTAACTAGCAGACCCAACGCAGAGTGCGAGTGTGGGTGCTGCCATTTGAGGGCAGTGTAGGACCAGCACATCCATTTTTACCAAAGCAAACACCCCCTGGTCCCCGTAACCCTGAGTCGGGGTGCCTGAGTATGAAACACTACACTTTACAAGGGTATTGTAGGAGCACTGAGACAGGCTGGAGAAAATGTGGACAGGTCAGGGCAACACTGGACTCCAGTGGCTCTATGGACTCTGAGCAGTGTGTGTCCTCGGCTTCATGTGAAGAGACAGGATGAAACGAGTGGGGGGAGTCAGAAAAAACAATTGCCAAAAAGAAGGAAGACAGGCACAATCAATGCTGTAAAGCAAAAGGAAATAAAGTTAATTATTCGGTTTTTATATTTAATAAGACAAGTTTGTTTATGATAGATACTTTTATTATTTACTCAAATAACTGATTAGACTAACTGGAAAATAAAACTAAATGAGACATTTGTAACGAGCTGTCACAAATATTATTAAAACATTTGATTCATAGGTATAAACTTACATGAAAATATATACCAAAAATCTCCTGTATTTGCATACTTACAATTAATATGAATATAATTTTAACAGAACCACTCTTGCACTTTGTTTTATCTAAAAAACAGATTGTTTTACCAATTTCACCTGGACACAGACCACCTAACCCTTAATCAGTTATGGGTTAGTACGGCAACAATATAGATCAAAATCCATAAAAATCCAGTATCTTTTCTGCTTTGTTTTATCATATTCATCCTGATTTAAATTGTGCCAATGTTACCTTTTTTAATATTTAAAGAAAATGAACATCACATTGATGATGCTGAGATATTAAGACAAATGTATGTTGATTTTTTCAGAATCGTGCAAAAGAAGAACTAATATTCAGTTTAATTTTAGTCAGTTTAATAATATAAGGCCAATTCGTAATAAATGTCAATTTTCAGGACACTTTGCTGGACAAACAGGTTGTATGGTCCAATAGAATTAAATTCTGGTTATGTTGGTGTAAATATGTGAGGCCATTTTCTGCTTGGATACACCATTTGTAATAAAGAGTACATGACATATATTTTGTAAACAATCAATGTGTATTCAGAGCAAGGGAATCATTTTTTTTTTTATATTTATAGCCCATTTTACAAAGTGACACAATATTCTAAAAGAAAACATTGACTGTTACATGCGTTTAAGACTTATTGTGAAAGGAATCTAATAAGTACGGTATTTTCCTTAGCAATTTATATTTCCTACCTTCATTGGTGTCAATGAATCTCCTGAATTATATTTTTGAAAGAAAAAAACATACATTTAAACTAATAGTTTAAGAAAAACATATCTAAATGATGATAAAAAAAATATCAATACAAAAGTTATAAAAAAGTGTAGAAAACTCTAAAATGCCAGTTCAGATGAAACAACCCAAGCCAGAAATTTTCATCCCTGTCTGAAAAACAAACATGTTCCTTGTTTTCTGCTTTTACATTAATGTCCATGTTTTTTCTCCTTTCCACTCAGACAAGAGGAGCGGGATGGCCCGGTCCCGAGTGCAATGTCCCAGACGCCGCCTGGCTCTTTTATGTAAGCAGAGAACTCCTCGCTGTGAAGGGGTCCCATAGTTAAGATTTCCACTTTAGAGAGCAAGCCGCATTCGGCCACGGTACAGAGGGAGATTCATGTTCTCGCTTGCTCTCTTCTGAAGCTGCTTTAAATGGAGCCCAGTTGGCTGAGCAGAAGTACATGAAAACAGTTTAGGTTGGGTCATGAACTTTTATAACATTGAATTATCCACTGAATCTATACAAATCAATATCTGTGAGAGAAAAATGTGAATATGGCTCATATTGGTTAATATACTTCATTTCACAATTTTTTTTTTTTTTTTTGCTTAGAATCATAAATAAAATCTGACCCCACTATATAACAATTTTAAAAGGCAAACTATAACTTTTTTTGTCTACTTAAGAAAAATGTCGATTGACACCTTCATAAACCTTTTTTTGTGATGGTGTGCATTAAAGCATTTCCACATGACAGTAGTTTTTTCTAAACACTGTTACCATATTTCACAAGGTCCAGAGGGCAAAAAAGATTACCCTCTTGCTAACTGTTTGATTTTCCATACTCATCAGAGAGTTCGGTGCTCTGTAGAGGAAAAAAAAGGGTGAGGTTGGCACAGCTCACCCTCATTTTATTTGTCTAAAACACTGTGATGGCTTCAGGCTAACCTTTCTCTTTGGAGCTTTGTAGAAATACCAAATAGTGACATCTGATGCCGTCTGTCTATACTTCCTTCATTTTTTATATAATCCTGTTTCTTTTTAATGGGGTTTTCAAATGTAAGATCCCCTCTGCCTGATATTTCTGTTTTTACCCTCAGCTGTATTTAGCTTTATCTGGAAGTCTTCGTCGTTAGTTTGCATAGAGATACGATCCTCTCATCACACACTGAACCTGGCTCTGAGGGCAGCAGGTGGTGGGCTTTAAAACTTCATGTTTGTAAGCTGCTGCGGGAGAGATGACACATTTACAATGAGCAATGCAGGCCAAACAGCCAGTGCAGATCCAAGCGAGGAGGGGAATATGCCGCACGTTGCTCCGATTGTGGTGTTGGGCTATAACACCGCATAGGGTGCCTCACTCACCTACCACTGTTTGATCACGGTGGGCTATTCTCATGTAAATGTATGTTAATTAGGACACAGAAAGAGACTGGTTTAATCGGATTGCTGGTTATTGCTTTATTTTCATTTTCGCCTTCAAAACTGGGGAATGCGTCCGAAACAAAGAGCAGCATTGTGAGGTGGCAGTAAGCCAATGATTACTCTCGCAGCATAGTTTCACCAACAGGCAGGTTTTCTGCAGGGACGGTTATTGGACTTGGCTACTGTCTCACCTCTGAACTTGGGTTTTGTCCTTTTGAATTAACTTTAGGAGATGCCACATAGCATGACTTTTAGACTCTTAAACCAAGCAATGGAAAACTATGCTTAAACTTAAGCTACTCTGAGATCAGGATGCCACTTTAACTTGATGTTGTGTCTGTCATTGAAAGAAATCTGCAGTGCTTTGATCAAAAACAATTTAAGAACAGCTAGATTACTTTACATTGTCAAGTGTGATTGTAATGAGGGCCACAGCAGCTGTCGAGTGACTGACTTGTGCCACATTGCCTTGGGTTTTCTGTGACGGATGCCCCTACCAGTGCCAGCGCATTTCTGCCTGCCAGCAGGCCTTTAATCCCTCCTAATGGGGGTTGTCATCTCACCGCTAATTTAAATGCTCCAACCACGAAGCTCCCCCACCTGGCCGAGCTAATCCCAGTGCGAAGTCCCCTCCCTCCTTCCCCACAGCTAGCTGCCTCGTTTTTGCTCGTTTTTTTATGGGGCCCAGGGGCCCTGGGGCCTGACCACCCTCCTACACAACAACAGCATCTTTCAATCATCTCTCCCTGATTGTATTAATCTTATCTGTGTTTAATTACATTTTTTTAAGATTATTGCTGTATGCCATCTTTGCACACTGTGGGAACCGCAGAGGGCTGCTCATTTCAAATGCATTTTCATTTGGGCACAAATCCCCAATCAAAGACCGCCAGAAATCATAAAGAACGCAGTTTTCCATGGATGGGGGAGTTTATAAACTTGATGGTATAGCCTATAGCCTATGTTGGTTAAAGCCTTACATTAGTGTGTATGTCAAGCATTAGATAATGTCAACATTTGTTAATGTGCCGGAAAAAATTTTAATGTATTTTGTGTAAACATTTGATATTAATATTTTTTAAGTGTTTAAAGACAGGAATAGAGAGACAGTTGAGTGGTTGTCAGTTTGCACCTTTCCCATTTTGTACCTTTTCAGTTTTGCTTCGATTTTTTCACACCAGACTGAGCCTGCCACATAACATTTCATTCAGACCATTTTGTGTTATCTTATGCCTACCTTAGGGAGATTTTATACCAGCTTTAACAAACAATTTTAAAAAAGTAATTTCAACTTCTACTTTTCTGTAAAAAAATGTGGTTCAGGGAAACTACTAAATAATATCCACCAACTGGAGTTATTTTGGTTTGATTAGGAATCATAACTTCTCAAACTTAATAGGTCTAAGCCACTCTAAATGGGTCTGAACTACTATCAGAATAGGGTATAATATTAAAATCTTCAGAAAATAACACAATAATGCAATTTAATTAAAATATATGAGAGATTGGGCATTTATATATTATATATTTTCCTTATTCATCCACAAACTCATCCAGCAAGAAGTATAAACTGATATGCTATGCTTTAGGTACATGGGTAAAACATATTTTGTTAACAAGAATAAAATGTATGTAGGAAGGGATTAAATAGCAGGAACAAACTGGCAATGGGTCAAAGTGACTCAGAGAACCTTTTTGAAACTTGTATCTGTTTGCTTCACCTACCAACAGCAGACAATATGGTACTTAATATTGGCTTTTCAAGAATGAAACAAAACAAGATTTTTAAAAACATTTTTGGGAAACCTAACAATCCCTAAAACTGTTTTGTTTACACAAAGAGTATGAATGTTTCATTTAAAAACCTATCTAACAACATGAAGTAGGCTAAAACATCTCGAAAAACCAACACATCATGTCCCAATCTAAAGGTTTTCCAGAACAGCCTGTAAAGGGTGACAAAGCAATTTCTAAGGCTTTGGGATTCCAACGAGACACAGTGACAGCTATGAGACGTGAAACAGTGGTGAACCTTCCCAGTAGTGGTAGGCCTACTAAAATTACTCTAGGAGTCCATTGACGACTCATCCAGGAGATCACAAACGAACCTGGAATAACATCTAAAGCATTAAAGATATAAGTTCACTTGGTCAAGCTAAAGATTTATGATTCAACAATAAGACTGACACTGGGCAAAAAATGGTGTTCATTGCACAGTCCCAAAGTGAAAACCACTACTGACCAAAATAACACAAATGTCCAACGCACATTTGCCAAAACACATTTTTGAGAAAATATTTTGAACAGATGAACAAATGAGAGAAAAGCACAGTGTAAATCATATTGTTTCAGAAAAGAAACACCATACTGACATTCAAATGTGGTGGTGGTTGTATGATGGTCTGGGGCTTCTTTGCTTCTTCAGAACCTCGATAACTTGCTGTAATTGATGAAACCACGATGTCTGCTCTCTACCAGAATATTCTGATGAAGGATTTCCAGCAATCTGTTCATGACCTGAAGCTAAAGCGCACTTATGTTATGCAGCAGGACAGGGATGCAAAGCACACCAGCAAATCCAATTCTGAATGACTCAAACAGTGGTTTTGGAGTGGTCTAATCAAAGTCTGTGGCTGAAATCAACCCATTCTGCAAAGAAAAGGGGAAATTCCTCCACAGAAATGTAAAGAACTCATTGCCAGTTGTCACAAATGATTGATGGCAGTTGTTACTGCCAAAGGTGACACAACCAGTTGCTAGGATTTGGGGACCAAAATCGTTTTAAATGGCTTACTTCTCTTAATAAATGAAATCATGATTTAAAAAACTGCATTTTTTATTTACTCAATGTATTTTTGTCTGATGATGTGAAAATGTAAAAAATCAAAAACAGAAGAAATATGGAAGGGGGCAAATCATTTTTCACAGCTCTGTGTGTAAATGTATAGCTCCTGTTTTTATATATATATATATATATATATTATATATATATATATATATATATATATATATATATATATATATATAATATATTTATATATATATATATATTTACCCACACCATTTTCTACAAAAGCTCCACAAAAAATTACTCGAGTGCCAATATTACCAAATGCAAATTTAACCACTTAAGTGGAGCAAAACAATGTAAAATCAATCATTTGATTACAGCATTTGATTAAATGTATCAAGAGTCTCCTCCTCATTGAGAGCTTGAACAATAAAATGGCATCCTCTTAAATTTTAACATCTGATCATTTGCAAAGTGTGGTGGTGTATACTGAACAGACACCAAGGCTTTTGTGTTACGTGGCCTGTTTGAAAGAAAACTAGATGTAGGTATTTCCTTTTTGTATTTGAGTGAACCTACACAACAACACTGATAATAGCTGTAGTTTTTTTTATGTTGATCAGTTTTGTTAAGCAGAGGATGAAGAGCTGTGGGGGCAAACTCCAGCAGGTGCAGCTAATTACCCGGAGGCTTATTTGCTAAAGTCGGAATAACATGCCTTCGGACTTCCTCTTGACATGTTTAGAAGAAGCGCCTGGTCCGGAGTCACATTAAGACGGTAACTAACAAGGGTTTTGTGCCTACATTGTCATGATTTCCGAATGCTGCCTAATGAGGCTGCGATGGCTGAGGATGATTGCAATCAGAGAAATGCCTTTTTCTCCACACAAGTAAACAATCAGCCATCTGGTCAGAAGAGGAGTAGTGATTTGGGAACCTGTTTTCTTGTCATTTGTCAGTCACTGTCTTGGTTAGGCAAACTTGACAACTACTATGTCCTTGAGTTATTACATCCGTGTCCTCTTAAGAATACCCAAGGTGTGGCAAATGTTCTTTAGAGAGAAACAGTCGCTGCTTAATGTTCCGTCGTGCGGCACAGACCCGCCACATTCGCTGCTCATGTTTTATCAACAAAATGCACCGTTGCAAATGTGAAGGTGTTACACAAACTGTGTGGCAGAATATTTACATACAGTGGCTCAGAATTCTACCTGCAGCCCAGAACATGAATCAGTAATGGTTTTATGCTGTGACTGTGAGGCTTGTAGCAATCAGCGGGACATTGTGTTCCACTTTAATACAGAATGGGGGGTGACGGCACACACAGAGCTGGATGATGATTTTTTTTTCTTTCCTCTGTGCATAATCTAAGGTAAATTTTAAAGTTACCTTGCAGTCTTATCTCTGGGTGTGAATTAAATTGTGTAAAGTGCTGCAAAGGAAGGGCCAGAGGGTGTCCGGTAGCTTTACCTGATCCAAGGAGGCCAGGTTCAGCTGCCCGACAGGGGGTAAGGGAGCCGATTAGTTAAACATTTTCAAATAAAGATTTGATGTTCAAAGGTGCTGGACCTGAAACGAGGTGACATCACACAGGATTACATGCACGTTCTTGTTAACACTCCAAGTGGTGGTGCAAAATAAATGACAAGTTCTGCTCATCTGAATAATTTTAAGAGTGGAAATACAGATACAATTTTTGGGGGAGTGTTCAAAGAAGGACATAAAGGCATGACATTGTGGCACATAAAGACGTTCGTTTGATGTCAAACATCTATCTACTAATGCACACGAAGCTCTAATATCAGGTGCTAAATTGTTGGGATTTTATGTGATAGACTAAGACAACGTAGTGTTATGTGGAAGGAAAAGGATACATGATTTAAAAACTTCTTAGAAATTTAAATCTGAAAAGTCTGGTAAGCATATGCACCCCCCTGTTCCAATACATGTATATTTTAGCAGTGATTCCAGCCACGATTTTTTCACAGTATATCTCTACCAGTTTTGATACACAGGTTTATAAGCCCTGTCAGTCAAAATGAATGGAGAGTGTCTGGAAACTGCTTTTTACAAGTTTAGCCACAGATTGTCAATTGGATGTAAATGTACTTTAAATGGGCCATCCCAAAACATGCAAATCCTTTTACCTAAACAATTCCATTGTTGCTCTGACTGTATGTTTAGGTTCGTTATCCTCCTGAAAAGTGAACCTCTAATGCTGTCTAAAGTCTTTTGCTGCCTCAACATGTTTTTTTTTTCCAGGATAATGTTTTTTAGCTTTATCCATCTTCCAATTAACCCTGACCAGCATATCTGTCCCTGCTGAAGAAAGGCATGCCCACAGCACAGTGCTGCCATCACTATTGTTAACTTTGTTAACCACAGTAACCATGTTGTGGCAAACTTTATGCTTTACTTCTTATGGCTTTATTTCAACAATTTATTTCGTTTTGCCATAATGATCAGATTGCACCACTAGTAGATTTTCCGACCTGAGCTGTGGATCTCTGCAGCTCCTCCAGAGTTACCACAGAGCTCATGACTTTCTTCTCCCTTTAACTCTCCTTTCCTGGCCTGTCAGTTTAGGTGGATGACCATGTCTTGGTAGATAGTTAACAGTTTTTTAACGTTCTTTCTATTTTTGGAAGATGGATTTAACAGTGATGTGTGATAGATTCAAACATTGGATATTATTTTATAACTGAAGCCTGCCTAAAACTTCTTCTGAACTTTACACTTCACCCCTCTGGTGTGGTGCATGAAGTTGTTTGTTCACTAATGTTCTCTGACAAACCTCTGAGGCCTTCACAGAAGAGTTGTATTTATACAGCGATTAAATCACACATAGGTGGCCTCTATTTAAATACATATGTATACCAGGACTTCCAGATATTTATTTGTAAAATGTCATTACAAACCACCCCCCCCCCCCCCAACTATGGTTGCGATGTGACTAAGTAAAAAAAAGATCGAGGGGCCTGAATACTGCAAAGCACTGTACGCCTCACTATGACTGCAGGCTGGTGAGGAAAATCAACATAGGACGTTCCAAATAAAATCCACAGCTCTGGGCCCTCTGTGTGCCACTGCAGCCATTCGCAGATCTGATCACTTGCAAAGCTCCATTACCAAGCCTTCAGCCCCAACAGCGGAAGAGGAGCCCCGTAATGAGTCACTTCAACAAAGCATCACTGATAAAAGGATTAACTAATTAAATTAACAGAGCAAAGTACTTTATAACTGTTAATTATGTCGCTCCCTTGGCTGCCCTGGGCCACTAGCACCCTTTGTTTGAAAGCCCCTTGTCTGTCCTAATTGACCTCTGGGGAGCTTTTGGTGTGTGCATACGTATGTGTGTGTGGGTGTGCATGTGTGTGGTGGTGGAGGGTGGCTTGCACAATCAAATGGCAAGTATAAACAAACTGACAATTTACTTTGGTGCGAGTGACACTTTTGCTCAGGTAAATGTCCCTGAATGTCCCTCACCACGGTCCACATAGAGGTCCTATTGGCTTTTTCCTGTTTATAGAGTACATTTTTGAATATTTTGTTCTGAATCCTACTGCAGAACTGGGGAAACAAACTGTTTGTGGGAGAATCTACATGTGGACGTCATTTGTCACACAAAGTCCATCTCTTGGAACACAATACCAGAGTGCAAGATGGGCCTTTAAGGGACACCACTGAGGGTTTGTTTTGTTAAGACGCCCCATCTTTTAGACTTTTCATGCCATCACAAGAAGGCAGCGACAGAATCCCTTTTATTCTCCATGGTGTCTCCTCTAATGCGTGGCCAATCACATTATTAGTCAAAGGGCTAATATATGTGACCTGATCTGCCATCCATTCCTGCCTGAGCCAGCTCTGTCCTTTCCCACTTGTTCTTTTTTAACCCTTTTCTTCTACCATTGCGCTTGGCCACCAAAGTCCTAATGACGCCCTTGACAAGTGATCAATCAGTTGGCAATTACAACATCTGTCATCATGACAAAGATTGGTCCTCCACTCTCTTTTGGGGTGGCTCTTCCTACCCCTTGAATGTGTCTTGGTTTTAGGGGGAGTGGGGAAGTGGAGTTTGTGGGGGTTTAGCCACTTTGTGCAGTAAAAAGGGGCCGCCCCACAACAGAGACAGACATGTTGACAGCAAACACAAACATAGCAAAACAAATGGTTCACGCCTACCTCTTTAGATTTCCATTCAAATGCACTCCACAACTCTGTGAAAGTGCTCTATCTTCTATAGAGGAATGAACCTACCAGCTGCCATCGTCTCTCCGCGCTACAAAGAGGACCTTTCACTCGGGAACAATGAGAGGGCTTCTCTTTTCTCTTGGCACAGAGTCTCTGCTCCACCATGTTTAATTTCAGTAGCCATAGATCAGTGCTGAACAACACTCCAGAAGTGATGGGACGATCTGAATCGGCACGCAGGACTTTTGTTAACATTAACAAACATGCAAGCTGTGACCGAGGCATAACCTGGAGCAGTCAGTGTCGCAGTCAGACTCAGTCTACCGAGTTCTCAGAGAGGCACCAAAATCTGTCAAGGTGGTTTGACGGGAATAAATCCTGTTTCAGGTGGATACATTTGCAGATGATGCCTTTCATGCTATCTTTTCTGCAACTCAGTGGGTGGAAGGTGTGGGACTTTGCTTTGCTTTTCTTTCACCCCTTTAAGTGGAGCCACCGGATAGATGGCATGACATCACGGGCAAAGCCGGCAGCACAATGCAAAGGTCACGCGGCCCATTGATCTAGGGGCCCCTGATAGAAACCCCCTGTATTATGGGTCTGCGCACGCGGAGCCTTACACACACTGAGCCATAGAAACAGACCACAAATGGAGCCTTGTTGTCTCCCCATTGAGGGCCTGCAATCAGCGGATTTACACTTTGATGTGGAGCTGAGGAATAAAGCCTTTTTGAACACTGACCTTTATCGACTGATGGGTTAAAATCCATAGCCCTCTCTCTCATTCTGCAAACTACGTATCTACGTTACAGTCCATTTTGCCTGTGCATTTCTAAGGCTAGCCCTTTTCAATTCTATTTCTGTGCTTAAAAGAAACACGAAAAAATAAAACCAAAAAGGTGACCAATAGTTAAAGGTAAAGCACCCGGCTTCATTTAGGCTCAGAGGTGTTTCAAGAATCAACTGTTTGTAAGAAAACAAACAACTAATCAACACGTAAACGTGACTTTCTAACATTTGCTGGTTGGGAATAATGGATCACCAACTATCATGCAATCAGTTTGTTAAGTTTGAAACAAACCAAGTTAATTTGGATCTTAAACTTAACTAGGCACGGGCTTGTTACGAGTATCATGGATATTTGCATTTTACAAAGTGGAGGTTTCAGAACTGTCATACCATTCCTACAGTTTAAGTGATGCCAGCAAAAGTGCCGGACTTATGCAGTAATGCTCCTCCCCCACCTGCTGCAGCGCACTGCAGGTCAGCTGGCTGACGGAAAGCTGCAGTTAGCCTTTACATAAAAGAAAGATACATTAAGATGTTTATTATTAGTTTAATGGTGAAACATGCAGACAGCTATGGTGCAGAAACTCAAGGAGCTTCTCTCATCACTCTTGTTAAGGTGACACAGTTTTAAAACTCCAACCTATGAATTATACGTCTGTTATTTAGCTGACCAAGAAGTCTACTGGTGCAGATACCCTGCTTAATAAGATATTTCTGCTTGTTGATATGAGCAGAAAAGGAGAAGGGTTTCTTATCTTTGTGTTTATTATCTTTGTGTTAAAGATTTAAGAAGAAACTTTGAGTGGGTGAGGCACTGTAAAGCTATCTCTATACCTACGCTGCTAGACACAAACTATAGGAGGACCTTCTGATCACTTTTCCTAAATCTGGTAGCTTTACTTGTTACTCTCCGTCAGTGCAATACTTGTAGTTATTGCTTCCGTTAACTTGGTATTTTATATGTTTTTCTGATTGAAAGTAAAACTGACTGAGTGTTTCTGTGTTTAGCTGTTTCTGTCCTAGACAGATCCATTTAAGTCTCCTTATTTTTCTATCCAACAGGAAGTACTCATTGCCCAGTGCTTCTTTGCTTTCAATGGATTTTTATGTTGCATTTGTAGGTTCTCCCAATGTAAGTGTTGGTTTTCTCAAGATGATCAGTTTTCCTTGCACAGTCCAAAAAGTGAGTGTACGCGTGCATGGAGGTTTATATATTATGTTGCGAAAAGTATTTTTCTGTCTATTTTTACATGTACACGAACTATGATCACATCCTATTCTTAATATATGAGGCCCAATTTGTTGATGGAACCACTGTTGCCCTCAATATCAACTTTAACTATTCTGTAAACATCTTCCACAAGGTTTAGGAGTTTTTTCATAGTTAGATGAGAAAACCAGAATTCTAGCCTCTGCTCTAATTTATCCCAAAGGTGTTCAAGAAGGTTGAGTTCAGGACTCTGTGCAGGCCAGTCAAGTTTCTCCACACCAAACTTTATACACCTCCAGCCATGGAAGTGATTGAACCACAGGAATTCATTTATTTGGTAGTGGGAGCCGATGATTTTGGTAATACACTCTATCTATCTTGGCCATGTGCTTAACTAGTGACACATCCAAAGTGTAGCCTATTGGTTAACAGCTGTGAAAAAAATATTCTAGTTGCTGACATGACAAAGCAAGTATGGAAAAATGGATGACTATTTACATTTCATTGTGTTACCATCAATCAGATTTCCACATGCACTGTATGACACATAAAGTTTCTTTTTTACTGTCTTACATTAAATCAGACAAAACTTTTTCCAGTTTTAGGTCAGTTACTAAATTTATGTCTGCAACCTAAATGTCAGAATAATGATAATAATTGGACAATGTTTTTTTTTTTTGTAACTTTTTTTGAATCCATAAGTTAGCTTACATTTACTTAGTATTTTGCTTTTTAAAGTGTATGACATAGGTCAAACCTTCTGGGTATACTTACACAAGCTTCTCACCAAAGTTTTGCTGAAACTTTGGCCCATTCCGTCTGGCAAAACTGGTCACACACACCTTTTCAGGATTTATAGTGTTTTATTTTAATAAGTGGTTTTAACTGATTGTGACAAACTAAGCCTAAGTATGGCTTCATTAGATTTGTTGTGGAAAGGAAAACCTGATACAAAATACAGCTGTCTCATGTTGGAAAAATTTACTTTACAGATGTCCAGTGGTTGCAACACACAGCTTCTATCTCACTCACACCAAACCATATCAAAATCAAATGATTTTATTTTATTCTTGATACATTTTGTTCTCTTCTATTGTTTTCAAAACCAGCACTTGTGCTCACCATTTCTCCCTGCTGTTTTCAGGGAAACAGAATCCATCCCTTCTCTGTTCACTGTTAGGCAAACTGGATTTTATATGCTCATTCAGACACATGCCAGCGCCTGCTAAAATCCACTAACGGTTAACAACCATCTAATGTCACGGTGGACCAGCAGTCTTTGCCCCGTGACACACTTTAAAAATCTAGCAGCTATATCCACTTAATTCAGTCTGTGCTTTAGGGAAGGCCCATCAGAGAATTGTGAGACAGCATGCAGAGAGGGAACCATCAGCATTAGAGCACAATACCACCAAGCAACAAAAATACACTCAGGTCTATTTCCCACTAGAAAATGCTGGTGTACAAGCCTTTCCCAGAGCTCCTTTAAGTGCAATGAGAATTCAAGTCTCTTGGTTTGCTGCCGGCAATACAGACCCACAACACCCATCTGATTTCTAATAGAGGAGTTGTGTTCGAGCAGTTATTGCATCTTGTATTTGCTAGCGCACCTTAATTTGTTAGCTAAGCAGTCACAGTTTACACATCCTCACTGTGAGTCTAAAAGGTTCGGAGCTGAGCAGATCATGAAACCACTCTTTGTTTTCAGTTCGTGCTGTGAAAGGTCTCCGAAGAAAACAATTACATCACAGCACAACAAGGGCCAGAGTGTACAACAATGACAAGAGCATTGTGCCTTCAGGCAGAAAACACTTAATACACTAGAGATAGGGGAGAGGGAGGAGGGGAGCACTTTCTGCTCGATTCAGCGTAAGGTACACGGTCTGTTCAGATAAATGGCTTAAAGACAAGAAGGTAAGCCGAGGAAAAACCTGAAACAAAAATAAAATTTCATGAAATATTAATGGGGTATATTTACAGAAAAGCAGCCACAACAAGCAGGTATCTTTAGGGGATACAGCAAGAGATGTGGTGGTGGTTTGACTGACAAACACTGGGTGATGTACATGAACTGAAATATTCTCATAGAGTATCTTAAAAAAGCTTTCGTACATCGTGAACCTTTTTACATTTTGTTACATTAAAATCACAAACTTTATTACATTTTATATGGGTTATATGTGATACAGCAACAGTAAGTAGTGCACAACCTTTAGGTAAATTAAAAAACAATGCACAGTTTTCAAAGATTTCAACAAATTAGAATCTGAAAAGTGGTGCCTGGATTTCTATACAGACCAATTTTAGTCTTATGCCTCTTAAAATGCAGTTCAACCAATTGCCTGCAACAATTGCCTAATAAGTGTCTCAGTATAAAAGAGCTGGTTTGTAGAGGCCTCAGATATTTGTTAGAGAACATAGGTAAACAGACAGCCTAATGAAGACCAAGGAACACAGCAGATGCGTCTGGAAAAAGTAGTTGAAAAATTCAAAACGGGGTCAGGTTATGAAACAATATCCCAGGTATTGAACAACTCACAGAGCACTATTCATCTGTCATCTGAAGATAAAACGAGTATGACAGAACTGCAAACCTACCAAGACATTGCTACCCAACTAAGCTGACAGGCTGGGTAATTAGAGCATTATTTAGAGAAGAAGCCAAGCTCAGGTGGGTGAATCCGTAAACAGGACAATTATTAGCTGTGCAGCAAAAAAGTAGAAGGTAAGTTGGTAAGATGAGAACAAAATTGAACTGAACCCCTACATGTAAAATGTTATGTGTAGAGTAAAACTAATGCTTGACATCACCCTGAACACATCATTCTCATGATGAGACATGGTGGTAGCAGCATCATGCTGTGGGCTGCTTTTCTTCAATTGGTCAATGTTGATGGGAGGATAGATGGAGCTAAATACAGGGTAAAACTGAAAGAAAGCCTATGGTGGAGGTTCACCTTCTAGCATAACAACCCTAAACATGCAGCCAGAGCTACAAAAAATGGTCTAAGTCCACTAATTTGTGTATTAGAATGGCTCAGTCAAACTCCAGCTTCTAATCTAATTAAACATCTACAGCAAGACTTGAAAGTTACCGTTCACAAATGTGCTCCATCCAACCTGTATGAGCTTGATTTATTTAGCAAAGAGGAATGGGCAATGGGGGATTTTAGATTCTAGATGAGTAAAGCTGGTACATACTGTACATACCCAAAGAGACAGCTGTAGTTCCAGCAAAAGGGGCTTCTACAATGTATTGTCTCTTGGAGCCCTTATAGGTATGCATGCCGCACTATTCAGATTTGTTTCTAGTGAAAACACTGAAAAAAATGTTTCATCTTCCTTTCACTTTACAATTATTAGCTGTTTTGTGTTGGTTTATCAAAACATCAAAATAAGTTAAAGTTTGTGCTTGTAATGTGACAAAATGAGAGCCTGGACATCCCCTCCCATACCTTTGGGGGACGCAGGACTCAAAAGACATTTCTGCAAAAAAAAGTAGTTTTGAAAAAAACTGTGGTAATAACAACCTCAAAATTTAAACCAGAGCTATTGGCTCGTCTGTGAACAACGTGGACTGAATTATGGAAACATAAAACAAGATTCCCACATACTCTCAAATTCTAACACAAATTCCCACCCATGTTCTCCTTCTTCTTATCCCCTTGGCCTCACTCCTGAAATCCTTTTTCCCTCGAGCCAAGAAATTCCAAACTTTGCCTACCTAATTTTTGCAGCATATTTCCTTGCCACAGGAGGTGGTTATGACAAATTAGAAGCCTACAAATGCTCTGATGGTGTAAAGGCTCCAGCTGTCACCGGGGAGATGGTGATCAGGTTTCCAAGCTGCATGGTCTCTTGGCGCCACAAAGAGTTCCATATGGTCATCCAAATGCTGCACCTAAATCTGCTCCCAATCTCCACCCTGGAGCTGAGCGCTTCCACTAAATTAGTGACAAGGGCTTCAAAAACATGAGAGGCAACAGACAACAAAATGCATACGTCCCTCATGAGGGAAATAGCTGTTCACATTTTTGAAATTCTTATTCACAGGGTGCAAAAAGTAATATTGTGTAATTTTTTTTCTTGGTCTGTTGTAATAAATAACATAAGCATGACAAGTCTCTGTTCAGTCCACAAAAATGCAAAGTTTAGTAAATTTCTATTCATACAGGATATTGCAACGGTGCAAAAAACGTGTTGTGATATGTTCCTCACCAAACCTGTCATCCTACTTCTGCAGAACATCACCCCCATTGCATGATGCACCTATCATTGCTGGGCAGCAAAGATGCAGGATTGCTGATCTATAATTAACCAGTGGGTCGGTGTTGATGTCATTGACACAGCGTGGCAGAAGAAGGTGGCAGTTCCAAGGCACCTGTTGTTGTCAAGTGCGGCATCTGATGTCATTACCTACCCAGCCGGAGTGTCGATGTCCCTGCTGGGCTGCGAACTGTCCAAGCTAGCAGCAACACTCACCTTTCACACATAGAGAATAAAAACAGACACACACAGACACCATTCACTGTCATCTCATCCTTTACACAACCAGCTCTGACAGCTTTAACACCTAGAGGGCAGAGATCTAAAAGGAGTTTCAACTATGGATAATGATATTTTGATGATAGACGGTTAACTTATGCAACTACATCGGTATGTGGCTGTACAAACATCTGATGGAGCAATATTCACCATGGTGAAATATATTTAGCCCCTGTTGAATATGATCATCAAACAAACAGACTTCTAATTAGCTAAGACCTATTAGTTAGCCCCGACAAGCATGCACCTGTAGTTCCTTATATACCATCACCACAATTCCAGTCAACAGCAAAGGAAAGAAGTAAGAAAAAAATTCCCATCACTCAGTAGTTAGAAAGAAAACAATTGAAGGGACATTTCAAACAGGGGGAATAAAGATTTGAATCAGTCAATATTCTGAACACTAAACATTAGTGTTCTAGCTGACAACATGCTTAGACTTTGCCATCCAAGCAAGTGGGTCAGACTTTTTCAGACTAATGTCAGACGTTCATAGGTGGCGACAAGAAGCATGCTACTTCAGTTATTTCAGGTGAAGGAGGTAACACTGCTATTAAGGATGGGGTGTCTTAACTTTTTCCTCTTCTAGAAAACAGTTTTGTAAGCAATGAAAATTGACCAACTAAAAATTTTAATTATTCAAATTGTCAAGTTGGTTCCTCCAGACAGACAGATGTCTTAAAAAATCGTGAAACTATTTAGCATACAAAGTCTTTTTTTTCAGTTTTGCTTCAGTAGGAGAAAGTATTTCTGAAAGAGAGTGTAATGCACAGAGGGAGTAAGTGAAATGAACAAAACTTTTCCAGTAAGATAATGTGATTGTTCTGGTGTAAAACATTTATTAACGTAGCAGCCCTTCCAAGCAGATCCAAATGCCTCATCCCAGCGCTCTGACAGGGATTTAACTGCCCAAACTGAGTTTCAGTCTGACAGCACTCATGAGTATGCACATTCCGATCATTCCCTCCATAACCACACACAAAAATGCACATAAGAGCATCGTGCTACATTCATTCATCAAGATGCGCTTGACCCATGTTGTACCTTATCCCAGAAACTACAATACTTCTGAGTTTTCCCATTCAAATGTGAGTATTAAGAAATCTAGTAATGTGTATTCCTTTATATTTTTAGTCTTTTAAGAGTCACTATTATAGATGTATATATCCCTAAATGAACAGGATTATTATCCAAAGACTTCGATGGTTTGATGGTACATTTTTTTCTTTTATTTTAATAACCCAAACTGCAAGGCTAACAAATCCCATAACGTAATATTGTGGGTTTTTTTAGGAATGGGATGCTCCCCAGACAGGCAATAAAGTGCCTCACACTATTGATTTAGTTTCAGAATAATCCAGTGTGTCTTTATTCACCGATGCTGGATGGAAGAAACCTCTCTGTCTCACACACACACACCAACACACACACACATTTACACCTCTCTATGAGGGAAAAGGGAAAAAACACTGCACCTTTAAGTGAAATTTAAGCTTCTGGATTTGCTTTACTCAGCACAGTGAATTTTGATTTATAAAAAAAAATGTTGTGGACCATTATGGAAAGAAACGTGTGCCATCAGAAACTGAATTTGAATTGCTTTGACTGAATTTGTATTTGTGTAATTTGAAATTAAATGCATTGGATTGAAAATGAATTTCACTAAACTGAAACTGAATATAATGGTTTAAAACTGAACTTGTTTGCTTTGAAAATTGCTTTTCTTTGTATTGAAAATTCAGTTTGACTACTTTCACTTTCAGGTCTGTAATTCAATTTCAGTTCCAAAATTCTGTTTTTTGTGTCACACATCCGGGTTCTTGAAGCCAGAGATTAATCAAACACAGATTTACTGATTCACGGATGTCATTCACTATTGCTGTGTCCAAACTCAGGACTGCATTCTTTTTAAGGACGCACTTGTTGGCCGATAACATCCTGGATGAGGCAACGAATGGTCTCCAATCTACAAGGTTCCAACAAATGCGTCCTTCTTTTCCCCAGTAGGGGAAGGATGGGTCCGGTGCATCCTCCGTGTCCCACCCTATCCCATGATTCATTGCAGGTCGAAGTAGATTGTTCAAACGGAAGTGGCAAAGGCCGGAGGAGAGAGAAAAATTGGATATATTGCGCATTCTGTGAAACAACTTAACTTTTACAATATTTTTATACGAGAATGTAGTTGTGTAAACCTAAAATATCTGATCAGTTTATCAAGATATAGCTCAATTACACAAAAGCGCCGATGTGTTGGTCCAATGCCCCAGCAGCCGGCTCGCTCCTTCAGCTGTCAGCTGACCGGCTGGTTGAGGTGCGCTAAACCCCGAGAGAACAGCTGACTCCCGCCTCATTGTTTTTGGGTGGAAGTTAAATAGAAGAAATCTAATATTGTTTGGTTTATTTATTATAATAATAATAATAATTATTATTATGCTCTGTAAACAAACTGATTTAAACTTTGTTCCTAAAGATAATATGTTAGTGTTTAAGTTGTTGAAAGCTTTACAAATAAATTAAACAAATGGTATTTGTCATCAATGTATTTTATCTAATGTTAGATTTTTATATCTATGAACACAAAAAATATTTTCAACATTTTAAATGGCTGAATAATGAACAAGATCATCAAACAATATCATTTTAAAACAAAACAGCATTATAAGCCATCAGCAATATGTGAAAGGGTAAATTAAAACCATGTAGTCATTTACAGTAGAGACAGCGTTATTAACCTTCAGGCTCCATTTGTTCAGCTTCACAGCTCTGCGCTTCATGCTAACACGGTTGCTAGGCAAGACAAGTTACGCTGAGGTAACGGCAAGAGAAACGCAGACCAACGTAACACTGGCGGCACACTATGCTAGTCTGGCATGTTTAGCTAATAGCTACAGGTAGCATAAGCGTTGCTGTTTGACCATCATTTGTTTACATGACGCTTCTTGTAGAGGGTCATTTGACTTGGTGATTGACATCCACCAAGCTCATGTATTCTGCACTGCTCCAGCTCAACATGCCGTAAAGGAAGTTTAACCTGATGTTAAACGTAAATCGATGAATCTGTGTTTGATTAATCTGTGGCTATCCTCAAGGACCCGGATGTGACACAAAAAACAGAATTTTGGAACTGAAATTGAATTACAGACCTGAAAGTGAAAATAGTCAAACTGAATTTAATACAACAAAATACATTTTAAAAGCAAATAAATTCAGTTTCAAACCATAAAATTCAGTTTTGGTTTAGTGAAATTTATTTTCAAACCAATGCATTTAATTTCAAATTACACAAATAGAAATTCAGTCAAAGCAATTCAAATTCAGTTTCTGATGGCACAAGTTTCTTCCCATAGACCATGTAGTTGGTATATTTCCATTCCAAAATTGTTTAACAATAATATAAAGTGGATAAGGATATCTTATATATTCTGATACAACAGCAGGAAAACACTCATGCTGAGGTGTCAAATCATCTGTTTATTTAAGATTCAGATATCTGGCTTGTAAAAAAAAAGGGATAGTTCAAAATATTTTAAGTGAGATTCCTCCTCCCTTCTAGAATCATCTGTTGATTTTAGATTCAGATCACTGGCTTGTAAAAGAGGGATAGTTGAAAAAATTTTAAGTGAAATTCTGCAAAAGTATTTCATGCAGTTCACCTAAACTTTTAAAACCTGGGTCATTGTTTCAGTTGAGTACAGTTTACTTGCATCACACCAACTGACACAAATGTCATATCAAGGCACTGAACAAAAACAACTTTTCAATTTACATCCATAAAGATATTGTGTAAATTAATCAGTCCAGTCCAATTTAAATTGAATGATACATCCAAATATGATTCTACATATAATACAATTCAATTCAATTCAGTTTTATTTATATAGCGCCAATTCACAACACATGTTGTCTCAAGGCACTTCACAAAAGTCAGGTACATACATTCCAATTAATCCTAATCATTGAACAGTGCAGTCAGATTCAGTTATTTATTCAAACTTCCAGCAGATTGCATCCAGTCAGTGACTTGCAGCATTCCCTCCTCCCGGATGAGCATGTAGAGACAGTGGACAGTCACTGGCGTTGACTTTGCAGCAATCCCTCATACTGAGCATGCATGTAGCGACAGTGGAGAGGAAAAACTCCCTTTTAACAGGAAGAAACCTCAAGCAGAACCAGGCTCAGTGTGAGCGGCCATCTGCCACGACCGACTGGGGGTTAGAGAGAACAGAGCAGAGACACAAAGAGAACAAAGAAGCACTGATCCAGGAGTACTTTCTATGGGAAGTACAAAGCAGTCAAATTCAGTTTGCTATGCTAATTGGTAAAACTTTCTCTATGAAAAGGAGGAGCACACAGTTGGATCGAGTTATTAACTTACTAGCGATTCCTCAACCTGAGCAAGCAGTTGGCAAAAGCGGAAAAGAACAACTCACTTTAAGCCAGAAAGCTCCACGTCTTTTAATGGCTTTGTTCAGGGAGGAGACATAGTTAAACATTGACAGCCAAGCGTATCATCTATAGTGAGAACATAAATTCATCAACAGCAGTAGCTTAGACGATGGCCCCATCCAGAAAGGAGACACAATTAAACACAGAAACACTAGGCCAGGTGGGGACTCTACTAAAAGAAAAAAAAATAAATAAAATCAAGTTAATGTGTAATGGAGAGACTGTAAGGTGCTAGTTTAGGTTTAATCACCAAGTTCATACTAGGGTGCCGGCCAGAGCACTTCTTAAGGCCAATCAGAGTACGGGTCAGAAAAGGGGCTGGAGACTGATCCAATAATATCCTCTTCTCTTTATTTCCAGGAAACATATGAAGAGGGGATATTTGTATGTGTGTGGTTTCCTATAAAATAACAAACAACTTAGGTTACAATAATAACATATCCATAAATTAGCTTAACCAATTACTGTCAACAGAATGGTATAAACAGCATAAAACAAATAAGGTTGGTAAATTAAAGATTACAATATTCCTCCTCCTCATTACATCATAAACAGACCAATAAACTATACACAGACAGATATCTCAAATGTGTCAAGCCACTGTCAATGTTAATGTTGCACTTCCTGTAGCGGAAACGGCAAGGCGCTCTTATTGTGAAATGCCATGCAAGCTATTTCCGGTTACCGTTAACAGTAGCTTTGAACAACGGCCGATAAAAGGTCAGCTTAAACTAATTACGCCACATATTTGTGCAGGGATAACACTCTGGGAACTGTACTGAAACCAGACAATGAACATAAAAGTGTTAGTCAGCATGAACATGATGCATTTACACCCAAACTGCAGCCGCCGATGTACTGGTGGCTAATCAGCAGGCACAGGTACTGAGCCGACACAGCCGTCATTTAGGGTAAGGAAGCTCCGGACCTTCACTTGCAGCAGTTAACAAAGAATATCTAATTCAACCTTTAATTATACTCACTTGTCATTCACGCACACGTTGCGCTGACTAGTATTTGGGTCTCCCACAACTGTAGCCTCACATTAGATTTCTTACACAAAGTTAAACAGTGACGTCACTAACAATGCGACCAACCCCCTGAGCGAGCTCACCCTGAAACAATAGCCCCTATTCTGACTACCAGTTAATTACAAGCACTTTAGCAATAACTGAGTACTATAACTGGTGACTTTGGGGCCTTTTCTACATAATAGGAGCCCTACATCTGGCTAATATAAACTTGAAGAGTACTAAGAGACAACAGCAAATTAAGGAAAAATTTGTAGTATGTCCCCAAGCAACCTTAACTATAGACATGGCTCAGGGTAATGGGCCACAGAAAAGTTTTAAGCCTAGTCTTAAAAGTAGACAGGACGTCTTTCAGATGAACAAAAACTGTGAACTGGGAAAGGAGCTGTAGGACTAAGATCTGCCTCCCATTCTACTTTCAGGAACTTTAGGGCAGACAGTTAATGTGCAGTCTGAGAGCAAATGGCTCTTATTTAAAGAAAACTCAATGATTATTTACATAGGAAGTGCATGTAGGAAGTCATGTGCCACAAGTGATTAATGTGTGTAAAACAAATACTGAAACCAGAACGTGATGCATTTTCTAATCAGTTATTGCAAAATAAAAAGGTAAAAAAAGAGTTTTTTTCATGTTATTTTGTTGATTTTCTGCACTGCCTTACTTTTCTATCATGCAGTTACTCTGACTAGAAACACGTAATGTGCTCCATTCTCTGTACGCGTTTCACACAGAAAAATGATTGTTGGTTCAGAACCTCAATCTTCTATGTACATAGCAATTGGCTTCTCTGAATAACTGGGAAAATGTAACAACTGTTTATAGGTTCAGTTTGCATAAACCACTGTTATATCTTTAAGGCTGCATTGTTTAAGGAAAGTAAAATCTGTCCTTGGCCCTTCTTGGACTAAACGTTAGCTTCAGCCTCTTGGTCCAAATTATCTGGGTTTATACAAAATGAAGATGCTAAAAGTGTTATCAGGTGCAGTTAAGATACTACTTCTAAACTAAATGATGTTTAACCAGCAATTCTTAAGTATCCCCTTAAGTTATCTTGAAATACAGGAAATACTTGTTGTAATAGAAGAAATTTAAAAATGGCTTCATGGTAAATTTCTGATTTCCCTTGGCCATCATCTGGTGCAGCTCTTTGCAGTATAGTCTTTCTTCAGGGAGCTGGCAGCCTTTTCATTAATGTCCCATTGAGGGAAAACCCAGGGTCCCCTGTGACTGCATGTCAATGGCTGTCAAGGATGAGGGATTTGAGTAAATTTCCTTTTAGTAATGGGAATATTATAAACCCCAGAGACAGACAGACATTCAGAAAAGGAGAGTAGCAGGAAATGTCTTAATCTCCATTGACTCTCTTTTGGCACAGATGCTTATAGAGTATAAGGCAAGACATGTGCATGTACCATCGAGCTCACGCATGCCTGCACACATGTATGATCTTTGCATCTGGATTGTGTTGCAGTGACTGTACAGGCTGCTGGGTGTGCAGCATAAGTGACAGTGCGTGGGTGAGAGCAAGGCTCCAGTGCACCATGGTGTGGCCTCTTCATCACTGTTTCTCCTGCTTTGACAGGCCCTGGCTCTGGGGCCCATCGGGGTCTTGCTGAGTGCATTCAAACTGTGCACTGCTGAGGAAGGGATTCTGTATCCTTATAATGAATTACTCTCTCACATCACCTGTCCAAAAGGATTCTGTTGACCGACAGACTCCAACATGCATGTAGAAGGTAGGTAATCATGCAACCTCTGGGAGGCTCTTCTGCCCATGGGATGCATGGGAGTTTGTTCGATGCTGACTGCAATGTTAAAATGTAAAGGTAATTTCCTGCACGTTCATGTTTCAAGTATGACTAGCAAATTACATATTTATTTACAGTATCCTGTAAAGGTATTCATTGAATGTTTTTTTTCCCTCTGCGTCCCCCTGTTTGGGGGATTTTATGTTGTAAACCAATATTGAATAGCGGATAACTATAAAGTTATAAATAAGACAATGATATGGTTTTCAACGTCTCTTAAAAAACTAAAAAACATTCTTTTTCTCTTTCATGAAGGCATGATTTGTGAATTGTTTGCGGGTAGTTGTCAACTAATTTTTCCACCTGAGTTTGTTTTAATAGTTTTGCACTTGTGCCATTCTCGTTTTAGTTTCAGATGACAAACTGAATAAAAGCTTTTAAAATTGGTTTATATCCTATCCCTGTTTTAACCTCCTCTGCAACTTTCTCCCTGACCTGTCATGTGAAGTTCTGTTGGTTTAAGGTTTTGCAGTGTATCCCTTTTTTAACTTCCTCTTTTATTTTGTGGAGTAATTTCCTGTCTCATTTCAGAGAACTTCACTTCCTGTGATTCCCTACTTCAATCAGCCTCTGCCTCTAATGTTATCCACCTGTGTCTCATTGTCCTCCTTTGTTTGTTTGCCTATTTATTCCTCACCCAATGCAGATTCCTTTGCCACTTCATCTTCATCCTCGTCCCTTGTGTCAAGCGGTCCAGTCTTTCTTTAAAACCTTGACTTCCAGTGATATTTGACCCAGCTAGTATTTTGGATTTGCCTCTGCCTCTGTTTGGAAACTTCAGCTTGGATTGGATTGGATTTCTGTGTATCGACCTTGGACTGTATTAAAGGATTACAGCTTTTATGCCACAGTGTCTTGCATTTGAGTCCTCCTCCCTGTGCCGCACGACAGACCTGCCTGCTGTGTTCCTTAATCTACATGATGCTGTTTGTTCTATAACGTTATCTAACAAACCTCTGAGGCATTCTTAGAGTGGTTGTATTTGTACTAAGATTAAATTATGCACAGGTGGAAACTGTTTACTAATTAGGTGACCTTTGAAGCAATTGGTATCACTTGAACTCTTCTTAGGGGTATCAGAGTAGAGGGGACAAATGCATGGCAAACTCATCAGATTGAACATAGCAAAGAAACAAAGTTTTAAAGTGCCTGTGACACGCATTTCCCACAAATGCAGAAACTAAAATAATACATCTTAATATTAAAGAAATTGGGCAGTAATTGACATTATATTAGGATTGAAGACGTAATAAAAGACAAATATGACATAAAATAGGCATATTCTGTGTTAAAAGTCCAGAGTTGCCCGGAAGTGACGTTAAAGGTGAACTCTACAGGCATTCATTGTGTGATTGTCAATGATATACTGTTCTGGTAGTAACCAAGTTGCGTAAAAACAGAATTAATTTGGTGAAACAGTGCATTGCTGGTGGTTGTAGCAATGCGACAGCAGCTGTTAGTCTGCACTACTTTCCAGAAGTGAAGAGAATCAGAGCTGCCTGGATCAGAGCTGGAAAACTGACAAGGGACAAAGGGGCTGGTCCCACCAAGCACAGCCAGTTGTGATCGAATAACTTCTCAGCAAATTGCTTTAAACAAGAAACCTTGGAATTTGCAAGAGAAATTATGTCAGACGTCGGGGTGTCTTACAGACGAAGGAAAATGTTGAAAGCAGATGCTATAGTCACGTTCAGTGCATCTGATGGGAAAGCTTCACTGAATAAAAGGTTGTCATTTGATGTTGCTAAATGGATCAAGGCTGGGAAGACAAATTCCATGTCGCAGAAGTACATACAGATATTGTTAGTTATTGTTAATAATTAAAAATCTGAAATTATTATTAATAGCAACAATAATAACAATACAAAATTATTATTGTTAAAATTATTAATGTTTCCTTTACAAAAATGTAGCTGGATTTATCATAAAAACTAAATGTCATGGGTACTTTAAAACCATGTATAATTTTCCTTCCTCTTCGCAATTATGCTCTACATTATCTTGGTCTGTCATATAAAATCTCAATAAAACACACCCGGAATTGTGGTTATCATGTTTGTAAATATGACAAAAGGTGCGAGGGTATGGTTACTTGCATGGTACTGTAGCCAGAACCGAAGGTTCAAAAGAAACACAAAAGACCATATCTCAAATAGAGCAATATAAGCTACATTTTGTGTGTGTTTTTTTAACCATTAACTTGAAAAAAACAAGATATTTTTTCCCTATCTGGATGTCTGGTAACCCCGCTTTATTCCCTAACTAAAAAGGTCACTAGACTTCGTCATTTACTTTTAATTCGGATGGAGAAAGGCTACCAGTTTCATGCTGCTGGACACCTGCAGACAGCGGTCAGGGCTGTGCCCCTAATCAGCCTAATACATATGTGTCACATCCAATGACCCATGGGCTCTGTTCGTAATAAAGGTCACTGGATGAGAGATTCGCTGTCCCTCCAGGTCCTTCTTAATGTGGAGCCACTGTTGCTTTTCTGAGCAAGTACACACTGCTGACTGATTTTACTACGTAAAACCTCATCAGAGCAATTATTTTTATATTGAAATAGTATTCATTAAGTATTTAAACAGGAATAGAATATCATAATGGAGAGTAAAACAAACACACACACTGAAGGTCATCAGCGTTTTTTACAGTTTCAGTTCAGTTTTGGCATCTAGACTCTATTTCTTGGACTGTCACCATTTTTTTTACTATAATGTGTTTTTTGCAGCACTAGTGGCCTCTATTTTTCTAACTTTTTTTGACAGTAAGCTGACAGGAAAGGGGTGGAGAGAGGGGGAAGACATGTAGCAACGGTTGCCTGGGTCGGGAGTCGAGCCTGCGAGGGGCTGCGTCAAGCACTGAAGCCTCTGAATATTGGTCACGCATTCTACCCTTGTGCCACCACCACACCCAACACTTGCTCCTCTTTAAGAACGTTTGTTTGTTACACAAAAACCTGCAGCATCAAATACAATACATTTCTTCTAAAAGTCCAAATGGCTTTCTGATCTCCTAAGAGATAGACTTAAAGCACAGTATGGAAGTCAAATAATCTCGTTAGAATCATACATTTTTTAGACATTGAATTTATAAAGCTGAATTTTTATCCCGTTCAATTATGTAATTTTTTTTGTACTTAAAATTTGCCAGCAAAAATTTCAGGCGAATTTCTGCAGGTCAATTTTTTGGGCGAATTTCTACAGCTGAGATTTTCCAGAAGAATTTCTGCATTTTAATTATTTCAGGCGAATTCTTCCATACACAGTGTCCTTTTTTAAAATCGTGACAGGAAAAAATATATGTAAAAACCTAAAGTATACATGAATGTTTCATAGTACCAGGTTTTCAGTTTTATTTTATTGGTCATATGGGTTTTATGAGTCATGTTTTCAGCTAAGAGGATGTATATATACAGGGGTTGGAAAATGAAACTGAAACACCTGTCATTTTAGTGTGGGAGGTTTCATGGCTAAATTGGACCGGCCTGGTAGCCAGTCTTCATTGATTGCACATTGCACCAGTAAGAGCAGAGTGTGAAGGTTCAATTAGCAGGGTAAGAGCACAGTTTTGCTCAAAATATTGAAATGCACACAACATTATGGGTGACATACCAGAGTTCAAAAGAGGACAAATTGTTGGTGCGCGTCTTGCTGGCGCATCTGTGACCAAGACACCAAGTCTTTGTGATGTATCAAGAGCCACGGTATCCAGGGTAATGTCAGCATACCACCAAGAAGGACGAACCACATCTAACAGGATTAACTGTGGACGCAAGAGGAAGCTGTCTGAAAGGGATGTTCGGGTGCTAACCCGGATTGTATCCAAAAAACATAAAACCACGGCTGCCCAAATCACGGCAGAATTAAATGTGCACCTCAACTCTCCTGTTTCCACCAGAACTGTCCGTCGGGAGCTCCACAGGGTCAATATACACGGCCGGGCTGCTATAGCAAAACCTTTGGTCACTCATGCCAATGCCAAACGTCGGTTTCAATGGTGCAAGGAGCGCAAATCTTGGGCTGTGGACAATGTGAAACATGTATTGTTCTCTGATGAGTCCACCTTTACTGTTTTCCCCACATCCGAGAGAGTTACGGTGTGGAGAAGCCCCAAAGTAGAGTACCACCCAGACTGTTGCATGCCCAGAGTGAAGCATGGGGGTGGATCAGTGATGGTTTGGGCTGCCATATCCTGGCATTCCCTTGGCCCAATACTAGATGGGCGCGTCACTGCCAAGGACTACCGAACCATTCTTGAGGACCATGTGCATCCAATGGTTCAAACATTGTATCCTGAAGGCGGTGCCGTGTATCAGGATGACAATGCACCAATACACACAGCAAGACTGGTGAAAGATTGGTTTGATGAACATGAAAGTGAAGTTGAACATCTCCCATGGCCTGCACAGTCACCAGATCTAAATATTATTGAGCCATTTTGGGGTGTTTTGGAGGAGCGAGTCAGGAAACATTTTCCTCCACCAGTATCACGTAGTGACCTGGCCACTATCCTGCAAGAAGAATGGCTTAAAATCCCTCTGACCACTGTGCAGGACTTGTATATGTCATTCCCAAGATGAATTGACGCTGTATTGGCCGCAAAAGGAGGCCCTACACCATACTAATAAATTATTGTGGTCTAAAACCAGGTGTTTCAGTTTCATTGTCCAACCCCCGTATGTGTGTGTGTATATATATATATACATATATACACACACATGTATGTACATATATGTATGTATGTATATATATATATATATATATATATATATATATATTATATATATATATATAATATATACTTTTTAAGGGTTAACCTTGGAAGGGCTATGCACTTTCATTATCTTTGATTTTACTATATGTTCCTCAGTGTCGATTGTCAGGATCTGCAAAACTCTATTTGTACAACATTAAGTGCAATGTGTTCATTTTTTCTTCAGACAGATACTGTACATCATTTTAAAGAGAAGCTGAAATGCATTTGCTTGTAAATAATAGCCAAAGAGGTCAGCTATTGATCTGCTGCTGAAGGAAACCTTAGGGGCATGTTACGAAGCCCCATTGTTGCTTGTCAATGATCCCTTTATGGCCTTGAACTCAACAGCTCTGCTGCTATAAATCAAGGTTAAACTAGTCCTCTAATAGTAAATCAATGATGATCAATAGATATCATGATGTGATTATAATTCAGTCAAGTAAGCTATTAATCAAACTTAAATGGACTTTCTAGGAGAAAGCTGCAGGTTCTTTTTTGTGTTATGGTTTTATTTTGATGGAGAGTGTTTTTTCCCAGTCCACTGCTTTTACTCTCTTGTAAAATGGCAAGGTCTTCCATTAGTTTAACTGAGGAGGTTGCTGAGATTTGAGAAAACAATGTAGAAGTTATATTGAGATAACCTTTAAACAAGAGCAGATATTTCACCCGCATTAGGATTACCCTGAGAGCAACCAACTTGTTATTTGGCTCTAAGCCTCCTCTATCAATGTGCGTCCACGCATTTGAAAGCAGCATCAGTCAGAGCCGTCTGCGATGCAGCTAAATGGAGCGCAGGGACATATCCATCCAACTATAACCTTTGCAGTACTGATATTTATGATAAAGACCATTAGGCATTTGTGAGTTGCTTGCGCAAGGGCTTTAAGGCTAACAACGCTCGTGAAGCAAGGCGCCATCCAGGGGTTTACATGGCCGCCAGTGTCATCTGTCTGTGATATAGTGGAACCTCTGATGGAGACGACATTACCTAGGGAATTTCTAAGGGGTGATGATGCAAACGCTGTCTGCAAAACCCACTGCTGTGGAAGCACAGGTGGGTAATAGGGGAGAGGCATATTGTTTTCTCTTTCATGTTCTGTGCTGCACTCATCCACAGGCTTCACGCTGACTGGACACTTCTGGATTCCCAATCCTGTAGCAAAGGATGGCCTACGCTACAGAAAGGCAACACAGGAGGACAGTCTGAGCTATGGAGTTGAATAAGCTCTGGAGTGGCATAATTAGTACAACCCCAATTCCAATGAAGTTGGGATGTTCTGTAAACCATAAATAAAAACAGAATTCAATGATTTGCAAATCCTGTCCAACCTATATGCAACTGAATACACTACAAAGACATTTAATGTTCAACTGATAAACTTGATTGTTTTTTTGAAAATATTCACGCATTTTGAATTTGATGCTTGCAACAAGTTCCAAAAAGCTGGGACAGGGGCAACAAAAGACTGGGAAACTTGAGGAATGCTTAAAAAGCACCTGTTCGGAACAAATTTATTAGAAACAGGTAAGGCGAGACAAGGCAAGGCAAGGCAAGTTTATTTATGCAGCATATTTCAGTAGCAAAATAATTCAAAGTGCTGTACATGAAAAAAAAGAGACATAATTGGAAAAGTACATTACAGTGACATAAAGGTAATTAAATAATTAACAAACACAAATAATTTAAAGAGAATATAAATGAATAACTAAATGAACGTCCTGCAGGAAAATTTGAGAATTTAATCCAATCAATAATGCTCTCTGGCCTATATTTTCTCAGCATAAAATCAAACGTTTCTCCCTAGAGGGTTGGCAATTTCCTGGAAGCCATTACACTGGAACTTCACTTTCCATCCAATTCATCTGCAAGTAATTTTGATGTGAGTGTCATGATTGGGTAAAAATAGCCTCCCTGAAAGGCTCAGTCATTCACAAGCAAGGATGGGTCAAGGTTCACCACTTCGTGAACAACTATGTGAGCAAATAGTCCAACAGTGTAAGAACAATGTTTCTCAATGTACAAATGCAAAGAATTTAGGGACTTCATCATCTACAGTCCGCAATATCATCAAAAGATTCAGAGATTCTTGAAAAATGTCTGCATGGCTGAAAACCATCATTGAATGCCCGTGACCTTCGATCCCTCAGGAGGCACTGCATTATAAACCCCGATAATTCTGTAACGAACATTATCACGTGGGCTCAGGAACACTTCAGAAAACCATTGTCAGCTAACACATTTTGTTGCTACATTTACAAGTGCAACTTAAAACTCTGTCATGCAAAGAAAATACCATGTATCAACAACACCCAGAAATGATGCTGCCTTCTTTGGGCCTGAGCTCATCTAAAATGGACTAACACAAAGTGGAAAAGTAATGAATTGGGATTTGGGGACAAATTGTTTTTGGATATCATGGATGTCAACCATCAATGTATTTTACTGGAATCTTATGTGACAGACCAAACAACGGCATGATTATGAAAGTAGGTAAAAGAATACATCATTTTAAAGTTTTCCAAATTAAAATCGCATGCAACCCTCTTTACTCTGATATCCCTAATTAAAATCCAGTGCAACTGTACTGTTCAATTCATCAATTCAACAGACTGTCCACTTTAAATTGACAGGCTGGTCAATGATAGCAATAATCAGAGAGACAGCCAAAAGGCTCAAGGGAACTCTGGAGGAGTTGAAGTGATCCACAGCCCAGGTGGGAGAGTTTTTTTACAGCACAACTATTAATCATGCACTCTACAACTCAGGCTTTTTTGGAAAAGGGTCAGGAAGAAAACCATTCTTGACAGAAAGATCATAAGGCCATATGTTGAGAATCGGCAGCTACACTAGAAAGCTGATACCCTCTTAACCAATCTGACAAAGGTTGAGATATCTTGCAAAGAAAAATTTGCAAAAAATTTCAGTCTGTGCATATGGTAGGTAGAGATATATTCCAGCTTCATTCAAAGCAAAAAGATGGTTCTAGAAAGGAAATATTCTAGGAGGGGGTAAATACAAATGCACCCCACAATTTTCTGATTTTATTTGTCAAATGGCTTAAAAACTATTTTTCATTTCACTTCTATTTTACATTTATGTGTTCCTTTTTATGATCTATTAAAACATCCCAATGAAACGCAGTTTATGGTTGTAGGATGACAAAATGTGAAAACGTTGAGTGGGTACGAATACTTTGCACAGCAATGTGAGTCAATATATTTTTTGACAAGCCCTAGTTGGAGATATGGGTATGCAGATTATTGTCATTAAGCATGAACATTTCAGGCAGCATCAAATAATTCTTTATTCAGCCTCTCAGATTGTGGGTCTTTGTGGTAATGTGCAAAACATGAAAATCCAAAAACCAAATAAAAAGTGTCCTATCAAATGCCATCAGCAGGGAATCCCTGGCTCTTATTTTACATATTCATGGACCATCTACATTGTCGCCAACAACATTGTCCTTTGATTGTACGTGATAAAAGGCTATCTCATTTCACTCTTTTGCACCTTTCTAGAATATTCGGCCAACCCTCCGGACTCTGATTTGGCAAAATGTAATTGTAATTTATCATTTTTTCTGCCCAAGGCAAAAAATCTCTCAAGCCTGGGGCTGTTTGAAAAGCAGTTGGACACAAAGGCAGACCCTGGGAACTTTGCCCATGCAGTCAATCAGCCCGACACCCCAGAGCGTTCACACCCCAAAGTCACTTGTTTTTTTTTTTCCGTGGACAATATCAAACAACTTCTCCTTTTACGTTAGATAAAAAAAAAAAAAACATGTAAATAGTAATAAGGCGGTTTTGTCTTGTTTTTTTTTTTCTTTTATTTATGGAGATGGTTGGTGATACAGAGAGTCTTCATGGTCAGAGGCCGGGCAGTGGAGCAGACATCAAAGGCCAGTAGAGGTCTGTGACGGTGAATGCAGCTGGTGTCTGCTGGACAGAGCTTGAGGAAGGGTTTCAGCTGTTCCATAATAAAGATGCACGGGGGAAGGCAGAGTCTTCAAAGCCCAGTCAAATACATACAAGCAAACAAGCAAGCGAAGACAAAAAAAAAAGCTATGTACTTGGAATATTGTTGTCTGCACCATAATATCATGCAGCTTCTGCAGACAAATCATGAAATCCTGCTGTGTTCTCCCCTTTCTTCATCTCCTGTTTGCCTAATTTCTCGTATAATGGGTCTTTGAGCGTCTCTGAATGTGTCACTACATCCTTGCTTATGTGTTTTTGTGACAGCTTTGGTGGCTTCTGTGCAAATAAAGCACATATATTTTTTAATATTCTGCAGGAGCTTTACTGAAAGTGTCTCAAAGTGTGGATTGAAACATACGGAGGGATTTAGGTGCAGATTTTGAAGTTCACTAATTGATATTACTCACTCTTCAGATAATAAAAAACAATTCTATAAAAAAAAGGTTATAAATGTATCAAATGCATGTGCTAATATGTGCACTGTTTAAATATGAGTAAAAAAATATACATACACAAGAACAAACATTAAATTTTTTTGTGTCTCAGTTCTGGATTAAAAGCAGTGATGGGTCATCTGTCGATATGAGATTCTCGAGTAAAAATGTGATGGTTTGACATTAATATGTTATTTAGAAAAATGTAGAAAACAAGAAAATATAATGAAACAGGAAAGCTACAATCATTGACAGCAACAGGTGGGGGTGTGCTGTGCTACTCTTTACTCCATACAGCCTGATCACTCCAGAACTTTCTCTGGCATTCCATTTAAATGTCTTTAAACCATCGGAATGATGCGACAAGAAATTGTAGCAGTTTTTAAACCTTCATGTATACCTGTAACTGGCCCACACTTATTGGGCTTTGAACAGAAGCTATATGTTAAGCCTTCAACTGACATTTAGTAAGTAAAAATATATTACTGATTTAACATTTAGTTTACTATATCTGTATTTTTATTGGAGTGTTAGCTCAACATTTTATTCATTTTAAATAACTTTATTTGTACATGTTTTAATTGCTTAAATTAGTGAACCAGTTGTTTGAATTAAATAGATTTGAATTTAATCAAATTTATTTATTTGTTATTACAAATAAATATAATAGTGGATAGTATAATATTGCATGTATTATTCCTCTTTATTATCTATCTCAGTTTTAAAACTCTTACCAGGATTTTAGAACCTATGTTTCCAATAATTTTTGTGTGCCTCTAGCGTCTTATCCTCATCATCATCGACACTCCTGTTTTCTCACTCCTTCAAACCAACATCTCTTCAGGTGACAACACATTTTTCTACATTTTTTTCCATTCTGTCTTTTTTGCTACTCGCCTTGTCAGTGAAGTTTGTTTTTCATTGCCCCTCCCTTCTTATCTTCTGTGACACTATTATGCAACTTTGTGTTGCCCTAGTTGGGTATGAAAAGTGCTCTATAAACATTACTTTGAGTTACACAAGAAAATAATCTGAAAGACAAAATGTGGAACTCTGGTGGCCTATGGGCTTCAGCCTGACGTAGTCCAGACAGGTTATAACAGTGTCATAGCAGGAGAGCGGACTTAAGTTGTTTAATTTAAGGGGAGGAAGATCAAAATAAGCATTTGCCTTTTATTAATATAGCGATTAACTAATAAAATAACAAACTGTTTCTCCTAATTATCATTTCATCTGCTTATATCGCATCATTGTTTCCTTTTCTGAATAGTTAATCTAAGAGGACAAATTTGAACTTCCCTGTGGCCACACTTCCATAGATAGCCTGTAGAGGGCATGCCAAAACAGTAATCTTGGTCAAGCTCAGTGTGAGTCCGTAGACAGAATATCCTCAGTAGGAGGAAACAGAGAGTGACTTTCATCTGTCTACAAGGGGAAGAAATGGTTTTGGTTGAGAGAGATGAACAACAAAATTGTTTCAGTATTTCTTTGCTGATTTTCCAACATTTTGCAGTGACTGAAACAACTCTTGATTTAATACAAAGAAATGCTGTTGATGATGGAATGATGTCATATCATTTGAGTATGTGTACATTTATTGAGATTATAAAAGCTTGCATTAAAAATGTGGCTCTATCAAAATAACTACTCAAATTAAAAAAAACAGTCATTAGAGTAACGTCTTCTTTTTAAAAATTCCTTAACGGGTTAGAGGTCCTGAATAAAACATGCCTTATCTATTGCAATCACATTAGTCGAGCCATTATTCATTGAACCATTTATTTATTACTCCATTCATCTACATAAATATTTAACTATGTCTTGGCATCTTTATGGACTGCTTGCTCTGCTGCTCAATTACAAGGATCGGTGTCCTACCATGGCCATATGCCTTCTATCTGGTGACATTGTATCTTCACAATTTATGGATCCCAGCCTACAGCAATATCATTCTGTTCACTTTTATGTACATACAGATGTATTAATCTGGCCTTAATGACTGGCAACAATATGCTCCACCAATTGCATCTAATAGATCTATAACTATACATATATATATATATATATATATATGTTATATATATATATATATATATATATATATATATATATATATAGGGCAATCATTTTTGTTGTTCATGAAATTAAATGTGTTGACATGTAGAATAAGGGGGAGTCTGAAGGAATCATTTAGTTTATTCCTCACATTCACACTACATATCATAAGCTCTCATAGGTTTTCCCTCGCACTCCTACAATTATGGCCCCTGCTTACTCCAACCAGAGGAGCATGGAAGCATGCAGGACCGAGGGGGAAGCGGGAACCGTAAACACCCACCATGGGTCCTTCTTCAAAGTGATGAGCAGCAACAAAGGCAGCACTGGTTGTCTGTCGAGAGACACACAAGAAAACAACATTTGACCACCTAGGTGCCCATCATTGTTCTCATGCCGGGTCTCCAGCATGAGTATCAAGAGATGTTTCCTTTAACATTGTATGTGGATGCTTCAACCCAGGACACACAGAGTTCTTCATTCATCTGGACTGCTCCAGTTTGTCTGTTGCCGCTTTAGCAAATTACTTATTTTGAAACAATTAAAAATCTACTACTGCTATAATAATTCATCATTAGAAAATTAATAAGCAATAAAAAAGTTGTAGCAACACATTGGAACAAGAAAAGCTAACATTCTGTGTTTTATTTAATGCTTCCATACCTTTGTGTCTTTGTATGTAAATAATCTAAGACAACAAAATATGTAACAAACAAGATTGGACTAGGACCTGTGTTTAATCTTGCCACCATGAACAGTGAGAAGGATTATAAGGAAGGTTAAAAAAACAACTCCAAAGCTCACAGTTGGAGAAATATAGCAAAGAGTGACATCTTGGACTCACCACATCTCTGTAATTACCCTTTATTTCAAGGCATTTTACCAGGGTGCAAATAATTATCGAGGATGGAGGATGCTGAATATGGTACCAGATCACAACACTTACGTACATCTTACAAATTGGAGAGGAAAACTCCCATTTCTACAACCTTTAAAAGTGATGTAAATAATTCCGTCTACATATAAGGGAACTTTTTAAAATGCCATACTTTCCTATCCCCAAAAAAGAAAAAGGCTGAATCTCCTCCTGTTGCCTTTTAGAGTTCATGCGGCTGATTTAAATTGCAAGACTCTACAAATCAGCAGCAAATCAAACATATCCACCCTCACATATTACCCACCCCTGGATTCTTAAAATAGTCTTTTTGTCAATTACAATCAAAAAGCTCCCACTGTTGTCTCCCCCATCCACCTGTGTCTCTCTTTTGTTTTCCACATACTACCGACAAATCACAGAATGGTGAATTATGGCTGTGTGTGTGAAATTCCTAGTCCTATAATGTTTTAATAATTGCCAGGGTCAGTCATCTCTATTGTGAACACAGTAATTTTGAGTGATTATTAGCAATATCTTGAAAATATGCACAATCTTGTTTCTGTTTACACAGACAGTATGCTTTTTTTATTAGGAGAAAAAAAATGTTTATAGCTCAGACTAAAGTGTTCAGGTAATGACTAAAAGAGCATTGTTTAATTGTTTTTGTGTTGTGGAGCCTTAGAGTCAGAGCCACCTCTACCCATTGTGGCACTCTTGGCAAGATTTTATATGGCGCCCCCTCCATCGGAGATTTACATACGCTTGCAAAATAAATCAAATAGCATTGTTTTTAGCACTGTCTTTAATTTATCCAATTACATGTAACCCAATTTACATGCCTAACAAATTACAAATAAATAAAAACAATATAAATACCATTACCTGAAAATAAAAATCCAATCCAATGGCGCAGCCTTTGTTCCTAATGTAGCATCCCTGGGCTCCTCTGAGGTGGAGGGGACAGAAGGAGTGCTTGAGGCTGCTGAAGTTGTGATATCTGCTGATGGCCCAACATTAACAGAGGCTGGAGTCAAATGTGCTTTACATGTGACTCTTATGTTATCTAAAATGAGAGTGAATTTTTTTCCCGATTATAAGGCGCCCCCTGGAGACTACGCCACCCTTAGCATTTGCCTATATTGCCTGATGGGCCAGCCACTTCTGCTTACAGTTTACCATAAGGGAATTGAATCAGTGTAAGTAAAATATGCCTTGTCTGTACTTTGACTCATACTTACAATTACAAAGTGAAGCTGTCTCCTGTGAAAACGTTTTGACGACTCATTTAAACGGTGATGAATATGATCATTGTTCATCAAGATAGCTACAACGTTCTCAAATTTTTTCACTTTATTTTAGAAACCAATTGGCATGTAACAAGATGTTGTGCCATAAGATCTTTCGATGTTTAAAACTGCACTGTATTTTACGGTGGCTGGGAGGTGCAAACCAACATTACAAAATCTGAAACACTTTTACAAAGTTTGAGACAAATTCACATTTCAGAAAACAATTTAACAAGATGTGAAATACTTTTACAAGTCCTGAAACAAATTGTCAGAAAACAAATTAACATTTGAGAAAACAAATTAACATTTGAGAAGGCAAATTTACATTTTTGAAAATAATTCAACATATCAGAAAACAAATTTAGATTTCAGAAAACAAATGAACATTGCAGAAAACAAATACAAATTTTAGAAAACAAATTTACATTTCAAAAAACAAATTTACATTTTAGAAAACAAATTCACATTTCAGAAAACACTTTAACAACATGCAAAACACTTCCCGAAACACATTTACAAATGACAAAATCTAACGGCAGACCTGGAATTGATAATGGGAATGCTCATGATGATCCAAGATGGACAGCAATAAAGTGGCGTTTGCCCCGTTTTTGCAACTACACCTTCAGTTTTTTAGATACTGGACTGCAATAGGTGTATCAATTGCAGATAGCACTTGAAATATGTGGATGACTAAGAGATCACAAATGCTCGGATAATAAAACATGACATCATGAATATATTTGGCAATTTAGTAAAAGATAGATGGGAAATGTCTAACATTGATGGGCTTTAATTTTGAAATTCCACATCAGATCATGATGAAATTGCAAAAGTAAATTTGTTTTGTGACTTGGAAAAGTATTTCACATCTTGTTAAATTGTTTTCTGAAATGTGAATTTGTCTCAAGCTTTGTTAAAGTGTTTCTGATTTTGTAAAGTTGGTTTGCACCTCCTGGCCCCCGTAGTAAATCCATTAAAAGTGAAGTCTGCTTTACAAAAAACATTCCAGTTCCTGTTAGATGTGACTTCATGTAGTGAAGTCCCTGATAATAAAGGTGGGTGTGTTAAGCTCCACATCCTGTATCTTTCAATATCCATGGGTGTTTTTGTTTTGTGCTTTTTTGTCTGAACATTTATGTGTTCTTTATTATTGTCATTAGTGTAATTCCACATTCCTATGTGTTTAGTTTTTTACTTATTTCTTGTGTGCTTTCTTCTGTGCATTTTGGCTAGTTTCAGGATTTTTTCAAATTGATTTGTAGATCTTTTTGTGTCTAAGTTAAACTCCATGTGTGTTATCTTTTTAATTCCCTCAGTTCATCTGCTCAGTCCTCTCTCATAGCTGGTCTATATTCCCCTGATTAGACTCACCTGGTTTCCATGTCTTTGATCACATCTCTGTATTTAAACTCCTTGGTTTCCATAACTCACCGCTGGTTCTTTCCGTTACATCCTGCCCAGTTTTTATTCATTGTTTATATTAAAATTACTCACCTTTCTTCTGTCCTCTTGTCTGCATTTTTGTCTGACTCAGACCTCACAAAACACAACTCTATCTGTGTTTTTTGTATTTTGAAGTAAGAAAGAACGTAGTTCTTGAGTTATGATGTTTTGTTGACAGTTTCGACTAATAAAGAGTGCTGTTTGAGCAAGCTGACAACACTCAGTTACAAAAGCATCGAAAAAGCCTTCACTGCTTCAAAACTATTTGTGTGGTAATAACCTGGGTACCCAGTCTAAGAATGTTAATGGTGAAAGAGTGACATTGAAGTTAAAAATGATTTACACCTCTATTGGAATAATGTGACTGTCTAAACATTAGACGCAAACAACATTAAAGTTGACAACTGTTTTGGGACATAAAAACAGCCATATACGGACTAGTCAAACTGGAACTGAAAGTTCCACTCTAATAAGATTATATTAAACATAGTGTTTGATTTGTGAGACCTTTAATTGTGTAAACACAAAAATCAAGGTTCTTAACTTTCTCCCCCAAAAAATGCTAAATACTTTCATGAGTTGGACGTACCATTACTCTGCTAGTTGCTAAACTAATTTTGTGTTTTTCTTTCAAAGTATGTTGTTATTTTTTTATGGAATTTGATTGATTCCATTATGTTTAACTGCATTTTTAATCTTCTGAGTAAGATTATTTATGTGTTTTTCTTTCTCTTTCTGTTATGCTATGGGTAGAGTTTTTTTTATTATGTAATTAAATTATGTGATTAAAGTCAATCAAGTAAACCTCAATATGTGTTCATATAGGCTTCTAATTTGCACCAATAAAATCTATAATTTCGACAAAAGATAACATCAGGAGTTCTCAAATGTTATGTTTACAGGTCCAAATCTCACTTTAAGATTAGATCAAAAGTTAGTATCAAGTGATGAGCCAAGTTTTAAGAAAATATACATCAAACACTAATAAGGATTTTGCACAGGGATGTGTTTGCCGAAGTGCTAACCGATGTTAGCTTCCTCTGTGTGTTTTATGCCTTGCTGACAAATTGGTTCATAAATTCCAGATTTTCCCAAAAGTCCAGTTTTGTCTCATCAATCCATAGAATATCTTCTTTGAGAATCATCAACATGTTTTTGGGAACTGTAAGGTCTTTCTGCTCTTTTAGTCAACAGTGTTGGCCTTAAAATTCGCCCATGGATGCGACCTTTGCCCAGTCTTCTTCTTACTAGGACTACACGGTGGTGCAGTTGTGAGCAAACAAAAAGGTCACCTAGGCCCTTTTTCCATGGAGTTTGTGTAAAGCATATCTAATCTTGTTGGCCTCCTGAACTTTAATACACAAGTGTTATATATATCTCAAAAAGGTACTCAAAAATACCTTATTATGTCTAATAGAAAAACTAAAAACAGAGTAAAAACTCTTCTGGAGACATAAAAAAACTAAGCTGAAGCTTTAATTCCGCCAAAAACAAAGTTACAGGGAGAACAAAGCAGTGAGACAACCCTAAGGTTGGCTAAGTTGGGTTTGGGAGACCTCTCCCTATATACGTTCCAAGTGGCACCTCCTTCCCTTTTTTCCTCTGGGGTCACTTACAGCGCACCAAGCATTTAGCTGACTCAGAGCTGAGCTGAGCAGAATACAGAGCAAAGTAAGCACAGATTGCATCATCAAAGGAAACACATTATAGTAAGCACAGGTCTACACACATTCATTCATACTTGCTTGTAAATTCAGGTTTCCTCACAAGTTTCCATGGAAATAACCCCTACCTCTGCATCTACGGGTTCTCTGTGGGTCTGGCTTCCTTCCACTGACCAAAAGGATGCATGTCAGGTTACTTGGTCCCTGGTATTAAAATGGATTAATTAGTCTTTCTTATTGTTGAATGCTGACCTTAACTATGGCAAGTGAGATCTAAAGTATTTCATCTTTGTTCTGGGTTTATTTGTGGCTTTCTAGATGAGTAGTCATTGCTCTCTAGAAGTGATTTTAATTTGCTAAGTACTCCTGGGAAGATGAACCACTCTTCCATGTGTTCTCCATTTATAAAAATGGTTCTTACTGTGGTTCACTGAACTCCAAAAGCCTTAGAAATTGTTGCTTTGAAATGTCTTAATTCCAGAGAATTGCATTTGCTTTTGAGGTATTTTAGCCTACTTTGTGTTGACAGACAGGGTCTGTTTAGGTGATAACTTGACTCTACAAGCCTGGTGGAATCAGGCCTGGGTGTGGCTAGTGAAACTGAACCAAAAAATGCAGTATGTACAGTAAGTATGATTTGAAATCTGAAACATTTAAGTATGACAAAAATACAAAAACAGAATGAATCTTTAAGGGGGAAAATACTTTTTTACTGCACTGTGTATGATACATTCTCTGAGTTAGTACCTTGTCATGCAGTGCACAGCAAGTTGCAGGTCAGGCAATAAAACTTTCTAATTTCAGAATTTAAACAAAAATAACCCCCTTTGCATATAAAAACTTTTAGATGAAAGTACTCACCATGAGGATCTGGATGGCTTCTCTTGGATGCAGTGGCATGTCTGGCATGTCACTGCTGGGTCTTTCTGAAACAACAGCGAGTGACTGGCGGGTTGAGTTTCCTGTGCCTCCAGCCTCTGGAGCAGCTATCACTCTGAGAGGATGTATTCAATCCCCCAAGCTCCAAAGCCCGTGCCTCTCAGAGAGAAGGTCAAGTTTGGCCCATCGCTCACTGAGCAAAGGGCGGGGCCTAGCAGCTGGTGGTCATCAGTGGCTCTTCAGATGTTCAGAAGTCTCAGCTGCACCACATGACTAGCCTATTCTCTATATTTTAGATGTTTTCTACAAATTTGATCTATATGTAAATAATTATATGTTACATGATTTTAAAACTAAATAAAAGCTAAAACTAAGAATATGGGTGCATATTGATTAATGTAAAACAAGTTATTTTGTGAAACAGAAAAAAAACAGCTTCAACATTGCTCTTTGAGGTGGGCACAAACATGTAAGAAAATTTACCCCACATTAAGAATGCCTCTTATACATTGGGTATATGTTTATGCATTGACATATTCAGTGCCATATAACAAGTTCTAAAAAGGCAAACCATAAAGAGGTCAACTGTGCGTTTGCCTAAGTTCAGGTCAGTCAGTGTTTTCAGATGTGCCTACACCTTTACATGTCCTTTTTTCTTACCATTGCTGGACCAACATACACACCATTTAAAAAATAACCCATACGTTTATTGACACACTCTTTCTTTTGTGTTGTTTTAGCGAAAGGGGGAGTGAGCACCAATGGTCTGGAACAGGACTTTTTTTTTTTGGTTTAGGTCAAACTTTGGCCAGGCCTTAAGGCAGCAGCCATTTGATCCTTCCCAATGTGCCTCTGGTTTGAGACCCATTTGAACCTCCACCTGCTGAGCGAACTTCACTTCAGATACATTGTTTAGGACTCTCTGAACACCATGGAGGGGAGGGAGGACATTATGTTAAAGTCAAAACCACAGGATCCATCCACTCTTTTTGCTGGGGTTTGAGGGTGACCTCAGATTTGTGGACCATGTAGAAGAAAGATGAAGTAAACTAACCTTAAAACACATGGAGGGAGGAGAATGCCTTTCCTTCTTTTAAAATTAACTCCTTTTGAACTATGTTGAGCTATGTGCAATGCATCACTATGGGGTCATGGGAACTCTTTGAATTAACTTGGACGTCATGACCATGTCCCTGCAAAGAAATTCTCACTTTCTTAAGACTTGATAGGAAAAAACTACCTTTGTCCTCAGAAGATGATTGGATGGACAGACGGACAGATGGATGGACAGACGGATGGATGAATTGAAAACTACAGCCTACATTTAGCCTCTGTCTTTTTCATTGTTATTCTAAAAGAGGGCACACATACCTTCTTGGAGTTTCAGTGATTACTGTAGGTATTTTATTGTGAGCTTTGGGTCTTTGGGCACTTTTACAGCTCTCCCAGGATTTCAAATATTGATTTCATTTCTGCAGGTTTCACATTCTAAAGCTGGTGTCATACATTTTCTTTCAAGGCACGTGTTTGTGAATATAAAAAAAAATGCCCAACATGGGTGTAAAGATGAAGGAAACAAGAGGATTGTGAAACATCAAGTCATGTCATGTATATGAAGTATGTGTGTTTATTATGATGCACTTGTGTTTTGTACAGAGCATGTGTATTGCAATAAAATGTGTAAAATGTTCACAGTGCTGCTGCTGCAGAACAAAGAAGTTAAAAAGTCTAAGGTTTGCCACCAGTCCCAACTCCACAATATGACATGACTGTTTTGTGGATAAAATACATTGATAGCCTGAGTAATCATGCATTTATTTTAATCTGTGTTAGTTTATACCTTATTCAACATATGACATTGTTGCATTATTACTACATAACTTCTATTTGTGAATGTTTTGCTGACGTTTTTTGTTGTTGTTTTTTTTATGCCTAAAGGCTTTAAAATATATTGTTATTGCTTGAATTGTGAAAAAGAGCTACCCTGGTCACTGAGCACACCAATTAGTAAATACAACAGTTTTCTATTTGTGGCTGGAAAGAGATAAAGTTGCATGTTATGTCATAACCAATTTCATGTCTCCACTTTCAAGCCAACTGGAATTCACGATCTTACACACTGATTGGTTGTTTACATTTCTGCTCCCTAAGAAATAGTTTTAAGTAATCAAAGCACGCACTAGACTACTGACTTATAATATCAGGTAGTACATTTATTGTTGTGCTGTACCTGAATGGCAAGACGAACCAGGTGGAGAAAAGGAGAATGAATTTGTAAGATAAATACTAAACTTTATTGATTAATTGAAAACAGAAAGGAACATTCATAAAAGTCTGTTGTGTTGGTTAGAAAATTGACAGAGAAAAGTTACTTTAGGTTGTTTATCCAAATTATTCTATATCAACCACACTGACACTCTTCCTTCCAATTTTTTTATCACCTAATTTTTTAGCCTGTAAGAATAATTGTGTTCAACAAAGTAATAAAAATATTTATGTAATTTACAATCATATATTAGGATTCTGTGGCAGAACTGGCTATACATTTGACCCACTGTAAAATACATTGAGAATATTTGTTGTGAATTGTTGCAATATTAAAAAAAAAACACCTGAACTAAACAAGCCATACGCAACATTTTTGAAATGTCACATCAGAAATCTTAGATAAGCTGTGAGCTGTATGCCCAATATCACACATCTTTACATAACAATGATGCCACACATTTGGTCAATTGTTTCATTTTAAGTTGAAAAAAAAAAACATTTGGAAACATCTGGTAAGTTTGAATTCTGAATTGAAAAGTCAAAAGGATTCCCACAAGCTTTGACATCATAATCAGATATATAATGAGTATAGCATGTTATGATATCTATAGAATTAAGTTATTACTACTTATACTGGTTTTTGTCTCTAAAATAGTCACAAAGAGCAATGATAATGAACTAGATATGCATGGATCAGAATTTTATGACTGACTAAATTTACTTGAATTGACTTATTTACCCATACCCATACTCATCTTTAATATGAGAAAATTCTAAATATGGTTTTCTAGCCTTCCTGCCCTGAGCAGTCATTGCGTATCTAAATGAGCAGAGATGACATCACGTGTGAAAGAGAAAAGTTGTTTCAAAAGAGTTCTTTGCCTTTTTAAAACAAAAAAGAAATATTACAGGCTAACCATTATTGCATTTACCCCAAGTAGCATTACTAAAACCACATGGATTTTTCTTGGAGAATGTAGATCCTTACCTAATTCTTACAAAAGACTGGTAACGTTTTCTAACACAACATGTTACATGACAGACAACATTTAAAAGCTCAAAAAAATAAAATGGAGCAACTTTAAGACTTCCTGTTACCTGCTGACATATTTTTCCCACTAATGTTCTTAATGACCCACAGCTGCCTCAAACAGTATTTTAATTTGGGGAAGCCTGTGTGGACATACTTCATACAACAATTACTAAAGTTTCTTTATAAAGTTGTATAAAGTTTAGGTCTGTTTACCCTATGAACATATTTCGACCGTATTATTTATTTTCAGAATCAGGTACCTGTCCCTTTTAGAAAATTATTTCATATGACTATAAAGTAATAGTTCTGTTACTGTTTTTTAAATTAACTAAATGCATTACTGTTGGCATGTACTGCTAAGTGCAGTTGACCTGGTCACTAAACTTAACAATTATCAAATCCCATTGGTATTTCATCCTAAAATGTGAACACAGTGAAGTTGGGGGTGACATCATTCCCAAACAAAAGTAACAATTCCTGAGGTAAATAAGAGGCACAACATGTATTTAACAAAAATGTTTACCGCTATTCAGTGATGTGCTGACTATTTAGTCTATTTAAAAAACAACTGACCCTAAAGTGGTGTATTTATTTTGTGCTTCAATCTGAAATCCTGTACTTAAGTGAGATCATGACTTCCTGTGATGACATGCTACATAATGTGTCTTAGCCCAAATGTTACATCACACTGTTGTAGTTATGTTTTATTCTTTTGTCCCCTCCATTAAAATCATCCAGGTAAGCATCCTGTCAGTTGTGTTCACACAGTAGTTGCTTTGGATGCTTTTTCCGGATTTCTGTGTTGTTTTCTGCTTATGCACTCTACTTGTCGGAAGAGGTATGATGAGGAGTCATCCATCTCCAGCTAACAGCCACCAGTCTGGCCCCATGCTGGAGCCCCTGAGAGAGGAAGCAATCGCTCACAGCACAGGAGCACATTCCCCCTCAACACAGGGGGACACGGTCATTTAACCCATCAAGTCCTAGTCGACTTTTCTTTCCAATAACATTCAACTGTGTGTTTCTAAGTCAGTATATCTCTTCGAATGCATGTATCTCCCACTTTATGCAGGTTCAGTCATAAATGTCACCGTACATAAATGCTCTACAAGATCATGAAGGCCAGTTAACAGTGACAATATTATTTTTCCTCCGTTGTCTGAGCACAAACCCACCCTCCACACCCCACCTACACCTCTTGCCCCGTATAATCCGCTGTGTTTATATTTTTCACAGCACCATCCTGTCTTCTGCTCTGTTCTACTGGTACTGAGGCAGCAACCTTGGACATGCAGAGTCTTGCAGTAAAACCAGCCTGAGGTATTGACACTCACGGCATTGTGAGCCCCCCTGCCAATGCTGGTATGAAAGGTGTTTAGCACCTCACCGTTTTTACTTTGACATAGAACGGGACCGCAGCAATCCCCTGGCTATGTGGGCTCACACCAGCTCTTCTGTTATGTTTCCACTGTGGGCACACATCCTCCCTTAAATATACCAGTTTTTGTTGAGGACGGCAGAAAATCTCAATGTGGGCTGGCGTTGTAACGCCTGGTTTTGGAAGCAAGCTTCAGACAGATACAAATGGTTCCAGCATCACGATTCTAGGTGACACAGAGGTGACAATCTCAATCTATATATGGGTAAATATCTTACACAGAAATGTATGATAGAGAGATAATGGTTGACCATGCACCATTACAGAAATAGAGCTGTCCATGAGGAATGAGATGACAATGGCGAAAATTCTGGAAATGAGAGAGCTCTTGCGTGGTGAATACATATACTTTGAAACCATCAGGCGAGAGGGAGACGAGAACTGTATGGGTAGTTAGGTCAAGAAATGAAAGAAAATGGAGTCGTAGAGGTTAGGCAGAATGACTTTTAAACAATAAAATTGACGACCCTTGTCTTTAGAGGCAAAGTGTGGACCCAGTGAGCCATGACCAAAAAGCTATTGTTGACTAACGTCAACAGTGTGCATTATCTTTGACCCCTGTGGCTAGAAATGGAGAAAAACAAGGAAAACGGAGGAAGCAAATAAGAATTACAGACAAATAGTGGTGGTGTGACATTGAAGAGAAAAGACTCATATTGAGTCAATTCTCTAAACATAGCACCGTTTAAGAATCATCAGGCAATATTTTTATATTCATGTGAGAAATAGATGTGTTCTATTTTTATCTTTATAAGCAATGGTTTTCATAAAAGTACAGCAGCATGAGAGACGACACAATTCGAAGGTCATAATTATTAGCAGTCATGCTGCTCCTCGCTTAACAGATGGAGACATCCTGAGTCAGCACTTTCAATTAAAAACGAAAATACAAAAACAGACGGGGGAAGAAAACGCACACTCACACTTGCCTTCAAATACTGACACACAAGCTATAAAAACAGAAATGACCTTAAGGACATGTTACGTCATTAAAAAGGATTTTCCTTGCTTGCGAAAGGGCTAATTAGACAAACCTTTCTTCTAATTAGAGGTAGTAAACATAGTATGGGGTGGAAAGGGATCACATTGTGTTTGCGTTTCAGATAAATATTGTAAAAATATATATTTTTTTGTGGAAATAGCTAAGGTCAGCTGAACTGTAATGAGTCTGTGTCTTGGCTTTGGATTAGATGGATGATATATGACCTCTCACTCTGAACAAACAGTTAAATTTCCATTAAGTAAAATTCAGTAAAATTGGCTCTGTCAGCTTTATGAATCCACCTCATAAGCTGCAACCCCTTAGTCCAATTTAAGGCAAAGGCACTGAAGTTGTTATATTCATGTGGTCTCCCGCGTCTCATAATTGTTTGGAAAATATCCAGACTCTGGATTAGATGATTAACTAATAAGTCATTGGTCATTATAAAACAATGTAACTTTGCCAAATTTATTTTCCACTGTAACATGGAAGTTGTTTTTCCCAAGTAGAAAGTGAAAAACGTAATGTTTTTTTGTGAAAGCTTAGATGCTTAGATGAGAACCCGGAGAGAACCCATGCATGCACGGGGAGAACATGCAAACTCCATGTAGAAAGACCCCCAGCTGGGAGTCAAACCGAGGACCTTCTAGCTGCAAGGCAATCGTGCTACCAACTGCCACACCATTGAACTGCACCAATCCAATTTTTTTTATCAGATATTTTTTATCCCTTTTATGTGTAGTCCTAAATCGGTTACATATCTAATTTTTTCCTTTTTTCTAAAGGGTCATTTAACTGTTCATCCGCCTGTTACATCACAGTATGACAGACTCACAATGATTACATTTGATGACATTTGGAGACTTTCATTGATTATTTGGATAAGTTCAGAGTATAAGTGCGATAGAAAATCTGAGTAATGCACTAACAGTGTTTCTATTGTTGACAGCAAATTTGTAGTTTTTTAAATTTGTTTTTATTTATTCTAAGAATGTCTGAACCTATATATACCTATTGTTTGATTGCTAGTTTGGGTATTTGTCTTTTTGCACAAAAAATACATAGAAAAATAAAGACCTGAAAGTTAATTTGGACTTGAGGTGAAATACTCAAGACTTGACCTGGACTTAAAACACTTGAAACCTCACTGAGACTTTATATATTAAATTTAGTTTAAGAATAATAATTTAAACGTATAACCCACTGAGATTTTGTCATAAGTAGACTAGATAAGTGGTCCTCAGAGCCCACAGTGCTTTATGGTTTAGATGTCTCCTTGCTTGGTGTGGATTTTTATTTTGTAACCCACATGAATGTAGACTAGGTGGCACGCATCTGGCATAAGAATGTTAATTTCAGTCATTAGAGACTTGACTTGGAGTTGCCTCTCAAAGAGTAGGGGCTCAACTTGTCCCTAAATACTCAAGACATGATTGAGTCTTTGGACTTGTCAGCATCTGACCCAAAAACAGGAAGTTTGTTATAAAAGAAAAACAAATCTCTTGCAGCTAAGATGAAAACTATGCTGTAAATTAATTATTCTGGTTTGAAATGTATACAGAGTAATTGCCAAGATTATTTAAAATAATCCTAACTAGTTTGAAGTTTTTAATTATGATGTTTGTTTTTTTTAATAATGCTTAGAGGTTTGGTTCACTGGCCAAAACTGAAAGCAAAACACTGTCAGAAACAGTGAATTTTTTGACTGACAGCAGCATCCTGATAATCATCATCTCAGACTGACAGCCCCAGAAAACTTTCCCAATAAGTGTGACAGCCATCACAGACCAGCACCCACACATAAAAAAGGTTTTTATAGCCAACCCTCTGTGTAAACCTCTACTGAGACAGAAAAGTACATGTTGTCCCCACTTACAAACACAATGGAAAAACAAAAGTGTGTGTGTGCGTGGGTGTGTGTGTGTTTAGTGTGGTAGGACAAGGAGTGCTGATTTAGACATAGCCAACCCAAACACAGATGCCCCAGTCCTTCCTTCCTGTGGGCAACAGAAGGAGACGCAATGTGCTCAAGAGGCCAGAGCTGACAAAGGGATTAATCCGATGACAACAAATGGTGCAATCTCTGGCATGAGTCACAGCAGAGAAATACATATCATATGTTCACAACAGATCTGCCACAAACAAGCAGACACTTCAAAGAAAACCATGCAAACATCCTAAATAAAAAAAGGGTGTAGCTTATGGCTTATATTGGTACATTTCACATATTTTACAACAAAAACATCTCAAAAAATAGTCTTTATTTAAGGCACTTGTCTATCAATGGGTGTTTTTCCCCATCGGGTTCTTTCCCTCTACTGCTAATCTGTCAATCTTTCTATTATCTCTTGATTTCTCACCATTGTTGGTTCTCACATCTCTCATTGTATCTCTTTCCTGGCTCTGTATTTTCTTTCACACCCCATCTGTGTTTTTTTTTTCTCCGTCGTTTTGGAAGGTTGATGTGAACCTGCAAACATCTGCCTGCGATACAGTAGGAGGAGCAGGCCAGAAAGGTTGAAATGAGCTTGAGTTCGCTTGAACCACCTGCAGTGCTGGACACGTTTTGGCTGTCTTTAAATCTACCATCTCGACACTATTGGAGGTTTTACTCTCGCTCTGTCTGTGTTTGTGTGAGCATGTTTGTTTGTTTCCGTGTGTGTTTTCCTAATCCCATGAGAGAGCATTTTTTTGAGGATAAGGAGAGAAAACAGGGAAAAAAATGATTGCAGTGAGGAGAGAAAATGCGATGAAGGGAAGCAAGGGGGGGCTGGAGTAGAAGCAGGAGAAAAGCATTAGTAGTTCCAGCCAGCTGCCAAATGATGCCCTTGATTGCCTCTCTTCTTGTGCAGAAACAGAAGGTGTGAGGGGTGATTAGGCCTGGGCCCGATCCCTGATGAACAGATGTTAATAACAAAGCCCATGTTCATTGTGGTTAATAGCCGAGTGTGCCAGGGCTGGCTGCTGAGGCTAGGGGAAAAATCTGCCTCCATAGCTCTTCTCCTCTCCTCTCCCCTTCGTGGGAGAGAGATAGGTTTCCTCTACTAATGTTTTGGCTGTACACTAACGTAATGAGCATGGTATTTGCAAGAAAAGGTAATGATAATCAGTCACAGGGGCAGGGGGGAAAAAACAGCAAATGATGGTACGTCGCATTCAGGAGATAGAGGAGCTCAGGGTTTATGCTGTTAACTTTTAGTTGATGATAGTGTTTTGATGATATCAGAGATAAAGCCATGCTAATAAAGCCTTACTAATAAAGCCAGGCTGCATGGCTAAAATTGCTTTTGCCTGATTGTTGATCCTGTTAGGCTGTTGTCTTCATACTCTAACGACCACCGCTATAATGTGAAGAGGTATTGGCATAATTTAGCTTTAGCAAAGCTCAAATATTTCAACTCTAAACATAGAATCTAAAGCTAAATCATTCAGGGGTGATGAGTTTTCATTAGCATTTAATGAATGGTCAGTAAAGGAATTAATTGCCTGGAATGTGTCAGAACAGTGTATCCAATGAAGGGATGAGTCCACCAGTACTGCGTTTGGGAAAACCATACATCTTTGATAACAACGCTACTTCAGTTAGCGTAGGAAAAATTAATTGCGTGATTAAGTAGGTTTCAAAGTTACTTACACCCCTTTAACTTTTCCAAATTGTGTAATGTTACAACTAGGCATTTAACATACTTCGCTGGGATTTTAAAAATTTAGACTTTACTGATCTCACAATGGAGAAATTGTCCTTTGCATCTAACCCACCCCTTAGGGAGCAGTGGGCTGCCATCGTGTGTTGCCCAGTGAGCATTCAGGGGCTAAGGGTCTTGCTGAGGGACAGAAAGCAGCAGGCTGTGGGATTCGAACCAGGGTGCTTGTGACCTCTCTGGGATGCAAATACCCTGCTCTCTAACCAGTAGCCCACCACTCCCCCTTTACAGTGACAAAGTATTTTGCAGTATGTTTTTATCAGCTTTTTTACATCTACAAACTGACATATTTGCAATAGGGCTTTCTGCTGCAACACATGACCATTGTAACTTTGGCTATATGTTTAGACTCGTTCTCCTGCTGGAAAGTGAGTCTCTGCCACTTGCCTCAAGACTGCCCCTTTTTCCACTAGTCCCTACTCATCACAGTTCGGTACAGCACTACTCTCTCTTTAGGCGTTTTCCATTAGTGACAGTTATATGGAACCATTACTATTTTTAGTACCTGCTTGCTTGCGATTCTAAGCGTGCTCAGTTGTGCTTAAAATGCAACATCAGAGGAATGTCTTCACTGATTGGGTTGGGGGTGGCATCACTAGTCACAGCATACATATTATAATAATCTTCACCAATTAAATCATTGTACACTGGAGTTCTTGTGTATATAACCACTACAGGAAGCTAGCACTATGTAGCATTAGCTTACCATCACAAGTCCTTTAGTTGTATCGCTCCATGGCTTCCCTCTCACTCCTGTCTTTATCCAGAGTGCTTCGTCATGCTGCCTGCAGCCTTCTCTGGCTCATCTTTTACTCTGAGTCAGACAACAACTATAGACTGAGCAGAAGGTTCAAATCACATCACATTACTTTTTTGTACTGTTGGGCTGCCTTGCTATTGACGATCTTGCCCAAGTTTAGGTGGTACTCAATTGTAATGGAAAACAATTCCATGTAGAGCAGAGCTGACCCAGGACAAACTGCTCTGAGTAGGTACTAGTGGAAAAGGGACATAAGTCTTTTGCTGCCTCTATTAGGTTTAGTTTTAGGATTTCTCTCTATTTAGCTCTATCAATTTTTGGTCAACTTCTGTGTCTTTGCTGAAGAAAAGCATCCCCGCAGCATGATACGTTCACCAACATGTTTCGCTGTAGGGATGGTGTCTTCAAAGTGAAGTACATTATTAGCTTTCCTCAACATGTTTTCCATGTTGGCCTGAAAATTTCACTTTGGTCTCAACCGACCAGAGTACTTTCCCTATATTGCTTGAAGTAAACTGCAGAACTTTATTTGGCTTTCTTCTAGCCACTCTTCTTTAAAGGCCATATTTCTGGAGTGTACCTTTAATAGCTGTCCTTCACCAGATTCTCTTGGATCTATGTAGCTCCTGTAGAGTTAGCATGGACCTCTTGGCTGCTTTTCTGATTAATGTTGTACTTGCCTGGCTGTTAATTTGTCTCGGTAGGTTTGCAGATGTGCTATACACTTTTCATTTTCATAAGATATGTTGAACAATTTTCTGTGAAATGTTTTATAACTTAAACCTGCTTTATGCTTCTAAATATCCTTTTCCCTGACATGTCTACTGTTTTCCTTGGTCTTCATGATGGCGTTCTTTCACTAGCGTTTTCTAACAAATTCAGAGAAATTTAAAGAACAGCCATAACTTCACACATGTGAACTTCATTTGCTATTTAGGTGATTTCTGAATGCCATTTGTTGCACTGGATTTAATTCATAGGCATAGGAGTTATGGTGGTTCAAATACATGCATTTTACTCTTTTCTAAGTTTAAGAAGTTTGTAGATATGTGCCAAAATACTGAGAAGACAGTGTATTTCAACATGTTTTAATACAAAATACTTCTGAACTGCTTTTTCTCAAAATGAACTATGTATGCATCAGTTCAATTTTTCTGTGTATACAGAGTACATAAGGAGAGTCATCTTTCCCTCAAACATCTCTGTGGGGAATGAAAAAAATGGAGAGAAATTGCGAGCCCACTCCTTTTATCCAGGCCATGGAAAGACAAAACATACCCACTGTTCACAGAGAAAATGGAACATTTTCCCACTCTGTGGTTCCTCACATCTTCAAATTGTGTTGTCTAAAATTGACAGAAGGAGGTATAATTAAGGAAGAGAGCCCCAGAGACAAAAAGACAGTCAACCTAGACATTGTGGGATTTCAGCTTTGGGGCATTCTGACTGGCTTGCTTTTGAAAGCATAGAGGGCTGGAAGTTTAAATAAGTCAAATTAAGAGAGGTTGGCCAAATTTGTCTCCATCAATAAGCACTGTGGTGAGAGGTAACAACGTTGGCTGCAGCAACAATTCCTAAGGCCGCTCTAAGGATGCACGCCGTTGCTCTATGAAGTCAAAAATGTGCTGAATGTGAAGTGTTTCCTGTAAGTGTAGCTGACAAACAGGGTCACTGGAGGTTAGGAGAGTGCCGAACTGAAAGGTAAACCTCAAAGCCACATCACCGCCACCATCATCGCCACGACAATGGCACTTTTCTATGCTCACTTTTGACAGTTAAAGATCAGCTTGATAGATTACTGAAAATCTTCCACCATCATCACCCTAACAGCGAAAAATGAAGGCCCACAGATGTTTTCTTATGGGTAATAGGCTCCACAAGAGAAAATATTCACTCCAGGAGTCATATAATTTATTTAGTGAAGTGTATCTGTTTCAGGGTTTCCAAGCCTTCTTTGTTATGTACATGCTATGTACAGGGGTTGGACAATGAAACTGAAACACCTGGTTTTAGACCACAATAATTTATTAGTATGGTGTAGGGCCTCCTTTTGCGGCCAATACAGAGTCAATTCGTCTTGGGAATGACATATACAAGTCCTGCACAGTGGTCAGAGGGATTTTAAGCCATTCTTCTTGCAGGATAGTGGCCAGGTCACTACGTGATACTGGTGGAGGAAAACGTTTCCTGACTCGCTCCTCCAAAACACCCCAAAGTGGCTCAATAATATTCAGATCTGGTGACTGTGCAGGCCATGGGAGATGTTCAACTTCACTTTCATGTTCATCAAATCAATCTTTTACCAGTCTTGCTGTGTGTATTGGTGCATTGTCATCCTGATACACGGCACCGCCTTGAGGATACAATGTTTGAACCATTAGACGCACATGGTCCTCAAGAATGGTTCGGTAGTCCTTGGCAGTGACGTGTCCAAGTATTGGGCCAAGGGAATGCCATGATATGGCAGCCCAAACCATCACTGATCCACCCCCATGCTTCACTCTGGGCATGCAACAGTCTGGGTGGTACGCTTCTTTGGGGCTTCTCCACACCGTAACTCTCCCGGATGTGGGGAAAACAGTAAAGGTGGACTCTTCAGAGAACAATACATGTTTCACATTGTCCACAGCCCGAGATTTGCGCTCCTTGCACCATTGAAATCGACGTTTGGCATTGGCATGAGTGACCAAAGGTTTGGCTATAGCAGCCCGGCCGTGTATATTGACCCTGTGGAGCTCCCGACGGACAGTTCTGGTGGAAACAGGAGAGTTGAGGTGCACAATTAATTTTGCCGTGATTTGGTCAGCCATGGTTTTATGTTTTTTGGATACAATCCGGGTTAGCACCCGAACATCCCTTTCAGACAGCTACCTCTTGCGTCCACAGTTAATCTTGTTGGATGTGGTTCGTCCTTCTTGGTGGTATGCTGACATTACCCTGGATACCGTGGCTCTTGATACATCACAAAGACTTGCTGTCTTGGTCACAGATGCGCCAGCAAGACGTGCACCAACAATTTGTCCTCTTTTGAACTCTGGTATGTCACCCATAATGTTGTGTGCATTTCAATATTTTGAGCAAAACTGTGCTCTTACCCTGCTAATTGAACCTTCACACTCTGCTCTTACTGGTGCAATGTGCAATCAATGAAGACTGGCTACCAGGCTGGTCCAATTTAGCCATGAAACCTCCCACACTAAAATGACAGGTGTTTCAGTTTCATTGTCCAACTCCTGTACATTCAATAAATTAGAATATGTGTTCCGATGAGGCTCATTTGACAGATTAAAAGTACCTATCGAGGACAACAACCTTTAAACAGGTGTTAAATATTGTTTTCATTAGTACAACATTTCTGTATTAAAATGTTTTTATTATTGGTCAGATGTAGCCTAATATTCTAATCTTAAAAGTTGTGTTTTCATTATCTGTAAGTTGAAAATCATTTTAAATAATAGAAATAAAGGCTTGAAACATCAGTTTTTGTGTAAATCTTTTTTTTTTTGTCTTTGTGTAAATCTATATAATGTGTTTCACTTAGTGAAATGAGTTACTAAAGTAATGATATTTTTATATATATTGTAATGAACTGAATGGATATCTGTATCCTGCAGCATAGGAAAATGTCAGAGTAAAGTAGTCTTTTGAGGCAACACCGTAAATTCTGTGGTAGAATGTCGCAAATGTAACACTTCTTAACATCCTTTTTAATAGCAGCACAAAACACAAACTAACAGACTCCTAGTTTTAGCGTAAATTTCTCACTTGGAATATAATGTAACATTTTTCTCTAGGGTCCCACAGGATTAAAAAAGGATGCAGTTTGAAGAAAACACATTCAGTTTGTTAGAGTCTGCCAGATTTCTTTCCTCTATTTGTTTAATATATTCATTGACTTAGCAGTGTAAATACAGTGCCCTGCAGACTTATTGTAACTTTTGTTACATACTTTAGAAAAGGCTTAATAAAAATTCCCATTATTTAAATAGCATAATTCAACCCAAAAATATGAAGATTTAATTTAAGTACAAGAAACACCCCTTGTAAAGAAATAACTTTAGAACATATATAAATGTAACTGAAGCATTATTAATTTTGAATTTTTAGGTTGAGCATAAAGCTCTAGTATCTTTTTATCAACAATCCAGGCCTATTTTTTTTAAGTGGAGCATAAATGTAATGCCAAGCAAAAGCCTCTTTTTCAAAGCTACTTTTCAAAATGAAAAAGACAAGAGAACCTACCTTTTAAGTAAGTCAAATGTGGCTGTTTATTCTAGGTCAGAGAATGGCTAAAAGAAAATAGCTACTCACCTAAACATGAGCATTTCAACCTGGAAAGACTCACATAATGGAGAAACAATGAGATGACGGTTAGAGAGTTTATTAATGAAAGATTATTTCTTTGGCGCTCGGACCCCGGAGGAAGACGTAAACGCTGAGGATGAAGTGGGTTGAATAAACATCTTAGGATTATGAATAGGTACGTCTTCCCCCCTGGGATCCGATCCTGGTGGTGGTGTAGGCCTCCGTATATTTGGAAGGAGTTGGGAGCCTATGGTAGAGAAGGGGTGGAGGAGGGTCGAAAGCAATGCCCTGGGAGATGATTGGCCAAGAAGAAGTGCGGACCTGCCATTGATTAGAGCAGCCAGTGAGGAGTGATTGGACACGGCGGGGGTAGTGAGTCTTCCATGTTGAATTTTCGTTTAAACTCCTTATCTCCTGTCAGAACAATAACTAAGAGCTTTAAAACAATTGGAACTGTGCAAATTAAGGTTTGTGAGGAGGAAAAAAGTTTAATTCACCACCACTCCATGAGGATGATGGGAAGGCAGGTAAAAAAGGGTGGGATTATGCTACTCTAAAATATTTTTTACTGTAATGCTCTTTACACATCTTTACAAGGGTTGCCAAAAGATCTGGAAGGAGCTGTGAAAAATTGAGAAGTTTCTGTTGTATTGAAGGTGCCTTCAAATGCAAGCATCTCATAAAAGAAGTGGAAAGTGAAAAAAAAGGATCTAAGGACTTCTGAGCCTAAGGAAAAGCATTTGACAGTTTTCATTTGACATTGCTCTTGATTTTGATATGTTAATTTTGTACAGTAATCACTCATATACAGGTAGACTTTCTCAGACAGATAATAAATCTTTAGAAAAATATTCAAAATCAGAAAATAAATTGTGTGATTACCTCCAAGCTTTACCATGTAACAGCAGATTCTGTCATCTATTTATATATCAGCTATTAAAAATAAATACTATTCAAACATGATTTATAAAAGAAAAAGGTCAAATTTGTGTACAATTATGTTAAGTTTAGTTTGATCCAAATTTGAAATCAATCCAATACAACCCAGGCATAGTCAGAGCCAGATAAAACTAGAGTGTAATTCAATCAAATTACACTACAACACAGTCAAATATCTCGCAGTGACTGAGTTCAAAGTCTACAAGAAAGGCTTAACAAAAAACTATGGAAACTGTCCTACCATCCTGCTCACTATGTGTGGTGGCAAGATAAATTTGGGTCCTTGTCCACCCTGTGACTAAAAGAACTGGTCCTCTATGTTGTGTCATATGTTTTCACCAAGGAAACAGGAGGTCATGAACTAGTGATTAGAAGGTCCTAGATACCAGTGAATTTAAAACAATAAAGTACACATTTCAAAAATGCTCCGGTTAATTTATTGCATAGAAAATGTTAATATTCTTATTTTAAAGGCTGGGTGTTAATTTGTTTGTGTGAGATTATGCCACTGCAATAAAAGCTGTATTTATTTTAATCCAAATCAACTTTATTCATTACTCCCTTTAAAACCAGCAAGCAGTGACCAAAGTGCTGAATATAAAGGGTAAACTTACTAAAAATATAAAAATAAACCACAGTAAAGTACTTAGATATGGAATAAAATCCAAATAAAAGCAACATTAGGAAAAAATGACATAGACATCAAGAAAACAATGAGATAAAAATAAAAGTAAAATCCGATACTGGGCCAAAAGCCAAACCAGGAGATGGGGTTAAGAACTGTTTTAAAATGGCTATGTTCTTTAATATGGAAAAGCTATGTGTTAGATTTTTACACATCTCTACAAAAGTACCGATAAGTGTGGAGGTTGCTGTATATAGACTAAATTTAAAATGGGTATGAATGAGACAAATTGTTTTGTGTAAGAAAAAATATTTTCATATTTGCTTGACTACATTTTTCCTTTTTGCACAATGGTTAACCATCACCAATATTTATTATTCTTTAGGTTAACTAACCTGCATTTAAATAAACTAAACTGCATTTCTACCCTATAAATATACATTGCCCCTAATAATTCTGCCAAAAACGCTGAATTTGATTTGTTTTTCTTGCCAGATGCTGGTATGTGACTCCAGCTGGAAGGGACAGTTCTACATGAAGAATTGGTGCCAGGGGCACAAAAAGTACATCTGAAAGCAAAAACACAACTAGTGATAAAATCTACTTTAATGAAAAAGGCTATTCACCTTAAAAAACAAGGAACACATAGATGACAGCCCTTGTTCTTCCTTCAAATTGAAAGGAGACAATACTAGTTAAGAGTTATATTCCCAGCAGTATGCTTTTTCTCGCAGGCGTCAAGCACCGCTGTTTAATGTACACTCATGCCCCATCTACCTTCTCTTCCATTATTCCACTCTCCAAACCTCCGTCTCATGCACACTTTCCCCAGACCCCATGCTGTCCCTCACTATTTATTGAATACATCTTTTACTCTGCAACATTTTTCCACCTGAGCTGGCAGTTGCAACTTTTATAGGGGGGGTTGTGGAGGCCCGTGGAGAGTGGAGGACACTCGTATTTTCATTGCATGCACCATGCTCCAGCGAATGAGGACCATCTGAGCTGAAATGAACTAACAGAGAAGATGACTTAGACTTCACCTCCTTTTGTTGTTCTCTTGTTTATATTATTTAAGAAGGAGTGCAGCACTTGGTGTCATCCTCAGTTCGCTTCATGAAAAAATAACAAGTTGATTAAAGGCCGCCAGCTGCGAGGAGAGAGGGTAGGGAATTGGAAACAAAACAATTTATTATTTAGTTCCATTTTTGGCAAAACAATTTTTACGAGGTCCTTATTTACCAGGCAAGTCAATCAGATAGCAAATTTATTTTGAAAATATTCAGGCACCTGCAAAAGTGTCATGTCAACTGAAATGATCAAACAGAGAAAATTACCAACTTAAAATCAAAACTAAATGTTATCTAGGTATTAGGCATAGACTGGTTACTGGGATTGAAGTTAAATGTGGTTTTAAAACAATCAGCAAAAGTACAGCACATCTGTAGTAGTGCATTCAATTAGAGGCCAGAGAAAGTTATGGCTGTATGGTGCGTAGAATAATGCAGCCCCTCTCCCTTCTATTGCTGCCCACCTCTGTCAGATAGCTGAAATGAGGCTACTACACATTTATGACGTTTACAAGAAAGACAAATCTGGCCATTTGGAAATATGTCTAGGGAGAGTCATGGTATGGAAACTAAAGGAGTGGCAACCTGCAAGCGGCATATCCTTTAGCTACTCAAGCGGATAGCCCGCCAAATTAACCAGCTAAAATCTGCTGCTATTCTCTATAAAAACATATTGGCAAAAAGGTATAATATTATGTGCAATAGATTAAGATACACTAATGGGATTAGTGGCTCGCAATGCCTTGCGACATTTTGCCACGTTGGCAGAGGGGCAAACAATTGTAAACATAACACAGCATTAGTGTTTCCTATTTTACATGGAAGCATGAAGGTGGACCACAGACTATAAAATATAAATGTATATGTATATATGTATATTTATTGTTAAAGACCCAAATAGCAACAGGATATTGGCAGATGGAGTGTGGAATGAGGGATTTATAATGGGAAAACTTACAGATATGCACGAGGAACATCAACTCAGAAGGCAGGGCAAGTGCAACAGTAGAATCCAGCAATGAAAGAAAAAAACGAGACTAAATACTGTGCAGATGTGATGAGTACCATGGAAACCAGGTGTGTACAATAAACAGAATGCAGAGCAGCTGGTTGAAGAATCTAACCACAATTTTACACAGCGTCCGTCTCCGCTCTGCTCTGCCACTCCAAAGTGACATCAGGGTTTCCGCTGGTACTTACCCCTCTTTACTACTCCACATAGCCCCACAAGACATATTCAAAGCCTATTGTCTTCAGATTCGCACTCTTAATTTATTTTTCATCTACTTCTTCTTCTACTCAAATGCGCTGCTCTTATGTTACATTCTCTCTTCCTGCTTTTGGTACACTGACCCACCATGCCTTTTCTTTCTAAAATTTTAGAGGAGGTGGCCATCTAGAGCTATTTTGCATTTATGAGAAGTTTCAATCTGGTTTTAATCTTGTCACAGCACTGAAACAGGTCATCTCAGTTTATGTAATGATTTGCTTTTAACTGCTGACTCCGGTGCTTCTGTTGTTTTAATTCTTCTTGATCTCACCGCTGCCTTCAACACAGTGTATCATGACATTTCATTTTCACGACTTGAACAGTCTGTTGGTGTGAAGGGCACAGCATGGTTTGAGACCTATATGTCTGGTAGAAGTTTTTCTGTCCAACATGGACAGTTGTCTTTCACAGAGGCCCCACTTAATTGTGGCACATGTCAGGTCTCCATGTTAGGCTCTATTTCTTTTTCCTCTATTTGCTTCCACTGGGGTCATTATATTGTTATGCAGATGACATACTGATTTATTTACCTTTAAAATCTGAGAGACTCCAGTGTATTGATAATCTGCTAAAGTGTTTACAGGATGGTAAAACATAGATGGAACTGAACTTCCTTTGCTTAAATCAAAATAAAACAGAGGTCATTGGGTTTGGGAATACTGACCGACTTGCAGGATACAGCAGCACTGTTGGGTCTTGGGACTCTTCATGGTGTTCTTTTATGAGGAATCTTGGGGTTAATTTTCATAATAACATTAAATTTGGCGCCCAGTCTAGTTTTTATCATTTATAGCTAATGAGCAAAATCAAGCCTTAACTTCCTCATGATGCCCTTGAAGCTTTTATTATTTCTAGACTAGACTGTACCTATCTTTATAGTGGGATTTACCAGTGTCTCCTCCATCGTTGTCAGCTGGTTCAAATTTCAGATGTCGGGCTATTAGCAGGGACAAGAAGATCTGATCACATTACGCGTTTTTTTTTTTTTTTGTTGTCTTTACAATTATACTCTTGGTTTTTAAATATTTAAATGGTCTGGCAGGTCCTTATCCTTCTGAGCTCCTTCATACTTATCATCCGGGTAGAGCTCTCAGATCTGAAGATCAAATGCTCTTGACTCGATTTGTAACTAGGGGAGAAGGAGCCTTTTCGGCCAAAGCTCCTAAACTCTGAAACAGTCTCCCTCTTTCCATAAGGTCTGCCTGAACTCTTAATAAATTGAAATCTCTTATAAAAACTCATCTTTTTACACTGGTTTTTAACTGCAGGGAACATGATTAGTAGGCCACTCCTTGCACTATATTTTATGTTTTATTGCTTATTTTATTAGTTTAATTGTGTTATCATTTACTGCTTTTAACATTACAATTTAATGTCATTTGTTTTGTACTCTGCTGTACAGAACTTTGGTTGTCTTAAGGTTTGTAAAGTGCTCTATAAATAAACAACAAGATAATATTACCTCTCACTTTTTGTTTACTTGGTCTGATCACAGTGAATTCAAACACTAAAGATGAACCACACCCCCAGATGCACACTATCATACACAGGTCAAAAAAGAAAGAGTGTTGATGTGAAACTCACTGCATTAGATTTAAGCCCGGCTTTGTATTCATGGCAAAAGGCAAAGCTTTCCAAAAGAATTACACCAGCTTTGTGTAAATAAGCAATGAATGACCTGTGGGGTTAAACCCTGTAATTGAAGTGATACTTCAAAGAGGAGACTAACGCCCTCTCTGAGCCGCAAAACGCCACATGGCGCAGGCGTGGCAGACGAGGGGGAGGAGTTGGGGGCTGATGGCTCAAACAGCAAGGACAGAAACAGAAGCTCACCATCAGAGACACAAAAACGGGACGAGAGAAGGAGTTAAAGGGGTGCCCAAATTGGATGACACTGTAGAAGTCCTGTTTCTGTGATACGAGCGCTTCAACTGTCTCTTTCTATACTTTCTACCTGATAAATTGATGGTTAAAAAAGCAAACTGTGTCCAAGCTAAGACATCACATGTTGCATGAAAATGTGATGTCTTAAATATTTTCTAGCAAATTTCCAAGATGGGTTCATTTCAAGCCCCTTTTTTTCACTAATGTTATAAAGTATTTAAAAAAGATTTCAGATTCAGCAATTTCAGAGTATGTGATTTTACTTAAAATATCTATATATTTTTTTCATGTTATATTGTCTTAGAGATGCATTGCGCCCCAGGACCAAATACTGGTCCTAGTTTCAAATCCTGGCCAAACCTTTCTTTGTGGAGTTTGCTTCTTCCTCCCATGCTTCTGTGGGTTCTCTCTATTGCCCCTTTTCCACTGGCTCGATTTGGCCCTACTCGACTCCACTCGGCTCGCCATGCGAGCGTTTCCGTTACTGTTTTTTCCGTACAGGTACCTACTTTTCTGGTCCCTGCTCCTGAGCAGGTACAACCGGGGCTGAGTAGGGACTACATGTGACGTGAACAGACTGCTGTTCACTGATTGGCCGTGGGAGGAGGAGAAATGAGAAGGTTTTTCTTGAGACAGGGCAGGGAAAAATTTATAAAACTCAAGAGCAACTACAATAATATTAAGGACCACAGTGGCTGGAGCAGGTCATACATGTAATTTTACCATTTACAGATCATAAACCATGCCTGAAGGCTGACCGAAAAGAAAAAGGACATATCAGCTTTCTGAATTACACAAAGGCAGAACGCTGTATTTAACAACATCCTAAATCAGCTGATCACACATAAAATTAATTGTTCAGAGGCACAAACATTTCCCCCAAAACACACAAAACAATACCATCATGAAACAACGTGTTTGATTCGGACATTTATTGACGGTCTTTAAGCGAACCAGCGTCTGCAGGAGGAGGGAGCAGGCAAAGAGCAGCTGTCTGTAATCAGACTGCCTGCATCGGACCAAACAGGAGGAAGAGTCCGCTAAATCTGCGGAGCACGAAATATGCAATATCCAACCAAAAACTAACTTCGAAGGTCAAAAGTCCGCAGTTTTGCGCTTTTAAGTCCTTGTCCTCGTTATTGCCATGGATAAGACAAAAACTTCTTCATAAAGCCCAAAATTGTAACTTTATACAAACTTTAGAGCTTCACCAGTCCAGACAGCAGCGTCTCTCCTCTCTGCTTCTCCTGCTACACCCTCCTCACATCAGAACCCCTGAGCCTTCTCAGGGGTTCTGAGAGCCGCATCGGTTAAAACGAGCCAGTGGAAAGGGGGCATATGTTCTCCCACAGTCCAAATGCATGCATGTGAGATGTAATTGCTACTCTAAATTTCCCTTGATGTGAGTGAATTTGTGCATTGAGTGTCTTTGTGTTGTCCTGTCATAAACTGGCCACCTGTCCAGAGTGTACCTCTATTCTCACTAATCAACTGCTGGAAATCAGCAACCGCCCCCATGATTCTGCAAGGATTAGGCGGGTATAGAAGACACATATCATTCCTTTAGACTGTGTTTTTTTTAATACTTTGTGTTTCCAGCAACAAGGGGTATTTACTCTGCAGCTTCACAGCCAGAGAGAAGCAGGTTCAACTCTTGAGTGGGCCTTTCAGGGTGGAGCTTGCAAGTTCTTCCCACTATGGGATGCTCAGGTTTCCTCCCATAATCCAAAAACATTTAAGTTAGGTTTAACTGATGACACTAAATTTCCTTGAGGAAGTGGCATCAGTCTAGAACAACAAACAGAAAACGTCTTCTTGCTAGTTTACTTTCTCCAACAAAAGAAATTGGAAGTGCAAAAAGAACATGAGCTAAATTAATCAGTCATATCTAAACAGAGAGGAAGCAAGTTAGCCTAGCACCTCAGCAAACATCTCAGAGTTCAAAGATCTTTAGCATGATCCGTGACTACTTTAGACGTTTGTATAGCTGGAAGCGCTGAGTCAGATGGTATTTTAAAAGTAAATAATTTTATCATGTTTTGGGGCTGCACGCTGGTACAGTTGTTACTCTACTGCAAAAAGGTTTTGGGTGTGCAATCCCCACCTGGGGTCTTTCCTTCATCAGTAAGATCATTGAAAAAGCTGTGTTTCAGGAGTTAAACAACTTCCTAACAATGACCAGCCGCTTCGATGTCTTCCAGTCAGCCCTCCGTGCTCACCACAGTACAGAGACTGCCCTTGTCAAAGTTTTCATTTACATCTGTATAAATGCAGACTGTGCTGGTATTATTGGACCTTGGTGCAGTATTCAACACTGCTGATCCCTCCATTTTATTAGAGCGCCTGGAAAACTGGGTCGGCCTTTCTGAAACAGCACTCGGTTTAAATCCTACTTGAAGAACAGGTACTTTTTTGTGTCAGTAGGTAACTTTACATCAGTGACCACAAATATCACATATAGCGTTCCCCAAGGATCCATCTTAGGGCCCCTCCTAATCAATATCCCCCTAACTCAGATTTTAATAAACAACAACGTAAATTATCATAACTATGCAAACGACACACAGCTTTACATTACAATATCACCAGGTGACTATGAACCCATTCAAGCGCATGGTAAATGCTTAGAAGAAATCAATGGATGGATGTGCCAAAATTTTTGGACCAAAGGAAGAGTGTTTAAAAGTTAGCACACAGCTTCAGTTAATACAGCTACAAACCACCAATCAGGCTTGAAACCTTTGAAACCTGGGTGTAGTGATGCACTCAGACCTGAACCTTCAGAGGCACATAAAGACAGTAACAAGTTCAGCCTTCTATCACCTAAAGAACATCTCCAGGATTAAAGGACTATTGTCTCCGCAGGACCTTGAAAAGCTAATTCGTGCGTTCATCTTTAGTAGAATTGATTACTGCAAAAGTGTCTTCACAGGTCTGCCTAAAAAGTCGGTCAGACAGCTGCAGTTGATCCAGAATGCTGCTGCTCGCGTCCTCACTAGAACCAAGAAAGTTCTAAAGTCCTTACACTAGCTCCCCGTATCTCAAAGAAAAGACTTCTATTCTCTATAAATCTCTATAGACTCTATACATCACTGAATGGCTTAGCACCAAAATATATTTCAGACTTGTTGTCAGTGTATCAACCACCCAGACATCTAATGTCTTCTGGCTCAAATCTACTCTGCATACCCAGAACCAGAACCAAACATGGAGAAGCAGCTTTTAGTTCTTATGCTCCACGAATCTGGAATAAACTCCTAGAAAACTGTAAAACCGCCGAAACGCTAAGTTGCTTTAAATCAAGATTAAAAACTTATTTGTTTAGAGTTGCCTTTGACTTTCCTATCTAAACATTATTAGTTAAGTTTTCAGTCCAATTTTCCTTTCATTTTTAATGAATCATTTTATCATAAAAAATTTTTATTTAATTTATTTTATTATCTTCTTTTTAAGTATTCATTTTTTATTCTCTTTAATTATTTAATTACCTTTATGCCACTGCAATGTACTTTTCCTATTATGTTTCTTTTCCTTTTTTTTCATGTACAGCACTTTGAATTGTCTTGCTACTGAAATGTGCTATATAACTACACTTGCCTTGACTTGCCTTGCTTGGGTTCTCTCTAGATCAGGGGTCTCAAACTCAATTTACCTGAAGGGCCACTGAAGGTAGACTCTGGGTGAGGCTGTATTCCACAAAACAAAGAGCACAGGGGTGTCTCCCACTTTTCCTGAAATTGTCTGTGCTCATCACCACCCTTTCTCTTCACAGCAGGTTTGAAAAAAGACATGATTAGCGCTACGTAACAAGATTAATATTTATTTCACTTGGTGTCGCTCTCGAAATAAAGTTCGAACTGTCCAACCAACGACGCACGGAGAACGTCATTTCAGCAATGTGCGCCATTTCCTCTCCTTTCAGTAACAACAGTACAGCAAAAAAAGAACAGTGCGGCAGCAGTCGTATTTCTTTTGCGCTTGGTGTTCTTTTCTTTCATGATGACATGGACATCATGGCATTTGTAGATGATAGAAAGTACCGGCAGAGCAAGTGCAAAAAAGGCGACTGCTACCGGGCTGTTCATTATCAGTCGTGTTGTTGTTGTAGACGTAGTAATAGTAATAAGTGAAACAAATTACATTATATAAAAATATCTTTGGAATGTTTATTGTGTGAGGTACTTACTATGGAGTGACATGTTTTGCTGAGTAAATCATTTTCTGCAAATGATTCAGTACATTCCATTCACGTATATATTTTTTAAATTATTTGTCTGTGAATGTCTTATCATTGTAGAGTAAGTGTGAAGCGCATGAAGCCGGGACAGTGGGACACCATTATTTATTTATTATATACAAACCATGATATCCCATTAAAGCATTTTTACTGCCTTTTATTTTCTATAATAACTCCATTGATGCAGCGGGTGCTGCTGAGCTAACGGTGTTGTACGTCCTAGCCAACACCGATGTTCCATTGACTACGTAATGAAGTGGGTAGAGCTGACTAAGTTGCTCTGTCAGAGGTCCACTCCCCTCAGTGACATCGTCAATGGAACATTGGGATTTTGAAATGATTATTTGCTGCTTAAAGCCCAGCCAATGGCCTGGCCCCGGTAGCCATATACCCTACTGTGATTGGCACGTTCATTCAGCTCTAGCTTGTGCAGTAAAGGCACTTTCCATATACCATGCCGTAAAGTGCCATTTAAAAAATGTAGCGGGTTGCACTAACAATAAAGTTTCATATCAAGGTGGGGCCACAAAATATCGTGCCACGACTTTGAGACCCTTGCTCTAGATACTATGACTTCCACAAACTGTACAAAACATAATGATTGATTAAGATGCCTTCCTAAATTGCGCTTAGGTCAAGTGTGTGTGTGTGTTTGTGTGTGTGTGTGTTTCTTTGTCTTGTGTGTCACTGTGTGTCTCTTTGGTGCCCTGTGTTAGACTGGTGCCCAATACAGGGTGCATCCTACCTCTTGACTATTGGCTGCTTGAGATAGAAAGAATTAAGTAGATATAGAAAATGGACGAATGGATGTTTTAGAGCAAGTGGTGTTAGAACACCCCTTCTTTCTAAAACCCAGCTGTATGGAAAATGTAGGGGAATAAAGTATTGGTAGCATAGGTAGAGCAAATTCACAATACTATGGCAGACCATGTAATACTGATGAAATGTAATGAGAATATCAGGTTGTATCACATGTGTGCTATACTTTCATATGAGTTTGACAAAAATCTTTGAAAAAATCTAAATAACTAAAACAAAACCACAATCTCATAATGAATTCATCTGAGCCATTTGGAAATAAGATTTAGACCTTTGAGCATTAAGTTTTAGAGCCCCTGGCCTAGGCTATACCCCATCTGTTGTCTGTTGACTGCTTTGAAAATGTGTAAAAATGTGTTTCAAATAAGGAAATACACACATGTAGCCTTGTTTTATCCATAATTCTATAAACAAATTACTCATATTACTCTTACATTCCGAGTTTTGTCAGTAGATGAAAAAACACACATGTAGAGAAACAGTCTATGCTGTCTATGCTGACTTTATGACCAGTTCTTTGGCCAAACTGCGAATGATGAAAATATGTAGCTCTAGCTTTTGGTAGCTAGCACTTAGAAGGTAAAAAAAAAAAAGAATCTATTGTTATCTGAAGTCAACAGTCTTGTTCTCTCTTTAGTCAGACCTTAAGTCATTCACATTATAATAATAACAGCATTAACAATGCTGTTATTATTATCACATAACAGCATTGTTTTGCCATTACCTAGGTCTAAGTAGGATGTTGTATATTCCCAAATGGCTGTCTGGGAAGAACGATATTGCTCCTTCTGTGCTCTTCTCTACTCCAAAAAATTGGACCACCATTTTTTTGATAGAAAGTTTGATTAAAACTAACTCATCCTCTCTCACAATAGCATAAATACAGCATTTGGTTAAAAACTGAGTTAAAAAAAAAGTTTATTTTTATATTTTAGAATCATAGCATCAAATATAAAAGACATCTGAGATCACAAAAGTTATCTCCAGTTGAAGAAATCCTGAAAACTAATTAGGTGCACCTTCAGAGAGCAAGAGAAGCAATAACACTTTTATATATGAATATATCTATTTATATTTGTTTTTTTTATGGGTATCACATGCAACAAACTAGACTTAATGCAGTTCTTACAGCATCCAGAATCTGTCCGACCCTCAGCCATCCTCATGGTGACAAGAACCACACATAGACTTGATGCCATTTTTACAAAACTAGTCTCACTCTGCCACACAGCCACGTCACTTTACAGCCAGCTCTCTGTGTCGGCAAGCTCAAAAACATTTGCCTCACTGCATTTCAATTAAAGGCTGTAAACAAGTGACAAAGGAAAAGAGAGACAGGCGGGCAGTAAAGGCTGAAAATTAATCAGTGGGGTGGTGGTGGGTAAGGAGAGGAGCTGTCTGTCAAGCTGTGGAGGAGGGAGGGGTGCTGGTGCTGCTGTAATCATTCATTTACAGTAGTGATCACCCTAGTGTAGATGCCAATGCTACAGAAGTGCACAAACCAATATCTTTCTCTTCTCACCCACCCAGCATCCCCCTCCAGCCCCCGGCTTTACACACACACCTCCAGCATCGAATAGCAACCAGCGGAGAGAGGCAGATTGATCCCTGGATCCTGCATTGCTACAGGCCTCCTTCCCTCATTAATTCTGCTGATTCCACCAGATGGGAAACAAAATATTAATTTTTTTGCAGCCCTAGGCACACGGACTGTGTTAAGGTGTTCACTAAATCACAAGGGCTTCATCAGGATGCGCTGATATCACCGCCTGGCTGTAAAATTGCTGTACCAGTGGGTGGGACAAAAAAGGGTACAAATTGTCATAAAATGTAATTAATTGTGTGGCAGGAATGATTAATCTATCAGAAACGGAGGAGCTGTCTTGACTAGCCAAGATGCCCAGCCATGCCTTCAAAGCGCCAGTACACTCGTTTGAATTATGCAAATTAATTGACTCTTTCAATGTGGCATAAAATGCTAGTGCAACTGCATTGCATGGTACATTAGTCTGTTCATCCAATAAAACTGCATTCTTTACAAGTGAATCCTTGACTCTGAGGGCTCTGGGATACAATTCATTTTCAGCACAGATGTGATCGTCTGGCAGCATTTGGCAGAAAGGTTTCAGGCACAAAAAGAGGAGAAAGGATGTGGTTGAAGAGGGATGTACAGTATGAATATTCCTCTACTGACCTCACTTAGAAATCCAACTTTAAAAAGAAAGCTGGAACATTCACAATGTAATCCTTAATGGCTTTGGCAGAGGGCCACTTTCAACTTTTTCTCCCACAGTCAGCCCTATTGTTTTGGAAGGAGATGATAATGTAGTTTGCTGGTCATATTTAAAGAAGCACGGGTCATTGATTTCATTGCAATGTTTCAGCTAGGCCCTCCCACCTACCGAGACCGAACGGAAACTGGCAATGACGAGGCATGCGCTCATGTACAATGCATAATGCACAAGCAGGCAGACACATAAACAAACAAATTCACGCCTAATTATAGGCACCGGTTTGCTACATTCAAACTCCAGTGAAGGATGATGATATCCCTAAAAGGCACAAAATTACAGACATAGAAAATAAAATGAGGGTTTTTCTAGCAAAATTAAGACATGAAAATGTGTCACATCATCCATATTCATCACCATCGAGAGACACATTTCTTTCACCTACTATCTCCCGCACCATAACCACACTTCCTCTGAGCAACAGTGGACATCAGCGTCTTTCACAAAATATTTAAAACTGGGATTGAGATGCCTTTTCTGTGTCGCTCTATGTTTTCTGTAAAGAACCAAGATGGGACAGGGGTTTGAGATGACATGCAAGATCATCGTAGTTTCGTTCTAGAGGATTTATACAGGGGGGAGACGCCTTCTGACTCGAGGGTTTGATTTAGCAATGACAGGACGTATCTGTGACCAGCTGTTCACATAAGTTAAAACAAAGACACATCTGAACATGGGTGGATCAGTTCGTAATGGACATCATTTTTTGCCTTTATCAAAAAATTTGATAGGTCATGCTGAAAGCAGAACATGTTACCGGACCTCAGGACTGGGTAGTTTTTTCAGTAGGGTTAATGCTTGAAAATAAAACAAAACCACTAAGATGTCACACATCATAATGTGCTTTACCCTTTAGAAAGAAAGATGCCCGACTAACAGTTTATACAAAAACGTTACCAAATGACCATGCACACTTCAACTCCACCCTTCCTGCTTACTCCTTGTGCAAAGCTGGCGTAATTATTGAAAGCTGCCTTGGGATGTTGTTGGCTTCATTGTCGGCTTGATTTGTGTTTTCTGAATGACCAGAAACAACTTGATGTTTGTTTCCACTGCAGGAACCTTTTCCAGGAACCAAGGTAGTTTTTTGGTGCTGTTTTTATACCCATGTCATTTCCATTGCAGAAACAAAGACCAACATAGATATATAGGGTGGAAAGCTACACAAGTAGCTTTCTGCCCAACACAATTAATACTTTTTGGATTGAAACTGAATCCGGGGCTGGAGGGGACAATAATCAGTAATGAGTATTTTTGATTGTAAACAGAACAATTAAAGTACAGCAAAATTGTTATTCATCACATTGTTTCATAATGCTTATAATCAGATACATCAGAAAACTTTAGAGGAAATGTTAATAGAGCAAATTAAATGAAGCACAGAATTTTAGACATACGTGGTGGATGGAGTAATAACTTGTCAAGTGATTTTTGGGGATTTTAACCAATATTTTTTCAATATTTTATTTATGTTCCAAAACACTCAAAGCCCCTAAGATTGTGTATCATCTGCTGATTATAAGTTTGAACGAACCATATATGGTGCAGCTGGATCTGTCAGAGCTCTCCTCCTTTCTCATTGCTCAAAAACAAGTATTCGCAACCATCTGTGTCAGCAAAATTCAGACAAAGTTCTTTACAGTTACATCTTTCTAAAAGCTTCGGAGTAACTTTGCACAAGTGATAATATGTGATAGCTGTGACAGAATAATTGTTACGAGTAACATTACTGGACATCACAGCTTGTTTTAATTCAAAATCCCTTTATATTGTCTTTAACACAGGTTTTGGGGAGTGCCCCTTTCACTTTGCTCTTAGACTTTAAAATGGCTTTTTTTAAGACCCCCTTGGGGGTAAAAACCCGGGAAAACCTCTGGGTTTAAACAATTCTGAGGGTCCTTTTTTATTATAGGGGTGGAATCTTTTTTTGGGGCCCCCCGATTGCAAGGGAGCAGTTCCCCCGTAGGTTGGGGGGAGTTTCCTTTTTAGTATTTTGGGAGGAGGGTTTGCTTTAAAAAAATGCTCATGTTTGATTGGGGTAAAAATAGAAAAATTCCTGGAAAATTTAAATACCAAAGGGGAAAAATGGGGAGGGAGTTTTTCCTACCAAATTTGCTATTTAAGGGGCATTGGGAAACAAACCCCCCAATTTTAACATCTCTTTTTATTTCCAAAATTTTCACAACCCCTAAACCCCCAAAAAAAAATCCCCGTTTTTTTAATCAGGGTTTTTTGGGCCAAAAATTACAAGATTTTTGTAAACCTTATGTAAAACCCCAAAAAAAGGGTGTCCAGTGGTTTTAAGGGCTGGCCTTTTCCCCGGTTGGGATTACTGTATGCCCCCCCCCTTTTAAAAACAAATGGGAAAATACACCTTTCAGTGAGGAGAAAGGGGGAAACCCAGGAGTGGGTAAAATTTTCCCAAACCCAAAGAGAGCAACAAAAAACCACTCCCCAACCAAAATCCCCTCCCCCCCTATGAAACCACCTCCTATACCCCTCCAGCCGATCTCCCCAACCCCCGCTTTGATATACATGTGTCAAGGCAAAGTGACAAATAGCACATATTAATTAGGCACTAGGTCGGGCAAGATTGCTGTTATTAACAGTGGAAAGAGTTTTGGGTTTGGGTTTAATTGGGCCCGTTTACATCAAAGTTCCCAAGTGAAAATGGTATTTTTTAAGCCTCATTTAAAATGTTTTTATATTTAGGCCAAGTAATTTAAAATAAAGAACCCTCTAAAAATATAAAAAAGGGGAATGATTGGGGGGGAAAATACCCACATGCCCTTTTTTGCTGGGAGGCCTATGGGGAAACTAAAACATCCCCGGGGCTGATTTAAATTTTAACCCGATCCCCGATGGAAAAACATTGTGGGTTTTCCCCCCGACTTTTTTAAAACCCCTCCCCCGCATCCCATTTGCCATCAAATCTTTTTTAATCTAGTTTGCTTTTTATTCAATTGTAAAGCAGGACCCTGGTTTTAGAGTAAATTTTGGCCCGGTTTTTGGTTTTTTTAAATGCAGTTTTTTGGGGTGTTTTTTTTAAATTTTAGAGCATCTACAAAAATGAAAAGACCCGAAAAAAATGGGTAAAGCCCCAATTAAATTTTCCCCTTTTTTTTTTTTTTACTCCCAAATAGTGTTTTTAATTTCCCCAAGTAAAAGGCTTTTAAATAAAAAAAAAATCTAAAAAGAAAACCCAAACTTTTAAAGTTTTAACAGAAAAAAATTATAAACCTTCTGTGGGTATAGAAATGTGGGGGAAAAGGCCCGTTTTCTGAAAATTTTTTCATGAAAAGAAAAAAAAACTGCCCGTAATCGGGGTTTGTGGGGTCATGATGACTGAAATTTTTTGGGGGGCCCCTATCGATTGTAGCGGGTTTGGGAAATTTTTCCAAAGGGGAACGTTAAACCTCCTGTTGGGCCCTTTCCGGTAAACCCCCCAAAAATTTGACCGAGGGTTGGGGGGCCCCCCCCAAAATTGGGGCTTTCCCCTCCTTTACGAGCCCATACCCCCCGATTCTGCTGGGCCCCAGAATTTCAAAACCTTTTTTAAAAAGGAAAAAGCCCCCCATGGGGGGGCGGGCCCCCAGTTCCCCCGGGGGTTTCCCAGCCCCAAAACCCGGCCAGGCGAAAAATGTAAAAAGACCCCCTGTTTCCCCCAATTTCCCCAGAAACTTTTAACACACCCCCCGGAGTCCCTTTTTTAAAAGGTTTTTGAGCTTTTCTTGGTATGGGGGCGAAGCTAGACCCCTTCAACCAAACTGCACAAACTAATTTTTAATTTTTCCATCCCGGCATGCCAAACCCTTTTTAAAAAAAGGGCCCCCGTTTGGGTTTTTTCCCAAAAACCCGTCCATTTTTGACTTTTTTTGTCAAAACTCCCCGTTACATTAATCTGAGACCCCTGCAAAAGTCCCCGGGCTTATAAAAAAACCATATCCCGTGGTAAAAGTGGCCCTTTTTTAAAAAAAATTTCCCTTTTTTTCCCCCCCCCTTTCTAAATTTTCCTTTCCCCCCGTGCCGGGCCCCTTTCTTTTTTTTTTCCTGCCCTTCCCTCTTTCGCCCTTTTTGTTGGGGTTTTTTTTTCTTCTTCCCCAGTTCCCTTTTTTCCCCAAAAACCCCCCCATTTTTCCCCCTTTTTGGCCCTTTTTTTTCCCCTTCCCCCCCGGTTTCCTCCTTTTCCAAATTCCCGATAAAACCCCCTTCTTTTCCCCTTTGGGCCCCTCCCCTCTTTCCCCCCTTTTTTTTTTTTTTTCCCCCCCCCTTAAAATTTTCCTTTCTTTTTTCCCTTAAAAAACCCCCCAAACCCAAACCTTTCCCACACAACCCCCCCCCAAATTTATTATTTCTTTTTACCCCAGGGAAAATTTTTTAAAAAATCCAAAAGGGATTCCCCAACCCTGAAAAGGGAAAAGGTTTTATTTCCCCCTGAAAGGTCCCCCCCTTTTAAATTGAATTTAACCCCCCAAAGACAATTTTTACACCCCAAGAACCCCCCCCAAATAGGGGAAATTAGGGGGTTTGTTTTGGTTTTTTTAAAAATGGTTTTTTACAATTTTGTTGGGATTTTAAAAACCTTTACGCCCCAAAAAATTAACCCCTTTTTTTTTTTGTGAAAGTGCCCCCTTTTTCTTTTAGCCCTGTATGAAACCCCAAAACCCCTTATGAAAGAAAATTTAAAATTTTTATTTCCTGTGGCCCCCCCCCCCGGGTAACCGTTAAAATGAATTATTTTTAAAAATAAATCCCCTTAAACGGGAAAATTAAAATAAATTGTGTAACGGCCCCTTTTTTTTTCGGCCCCCTGGTTTTTTTTGCCCCCCTTTTGCCCAATTTTAGCAAAAGCCGTCCCTTTAAAAAACCCCCATTATTTTTGTCCCTTTAAACCTTTCAACCCTTCTTGTTTGGGGAAAACCAAATTTTTTAACCCCCCGAAAGGGCCAACCCCCGAAGAAAGGTAAAAATAGGGGTTTTCATAATCCCCCCCACTAATAATATTCCAGATTTGGTTTTGGTTTGATTACCAAAAAAACTGTTACAGCTTCCCCCGAAAAAATTAATTTTTTTTCCGGGGGCCCCCTTTTCCCCAAAAAAATTGACTCATAAAAACCCTAACCCGAAACAAATTTTTTTAAAAGCCCTTTTTTTCCTCCCTTGGTTTTTTAAATTTTGGTTTTTGCTACATGGGCTTTTTTCTGGGGCTATTCAATTTACAACCCCAAGTGAAAAGGCCTTTTTAATTTCCCCCTATTTTAACTACTACAATGTTTTTAAATTCCATTATAAATTTTTAAAAAACACAAAAAACGGGGAAAAAAATTAAAAGAGGAATAGTAAAGCCCCGAATTTTTTCACAAAAGGGGCCCCAATTTTGGGGAAAAGGTTTAAAAAAACCCGGAAAAAAACACCTGTAAGAACCGCCGGGGGGCCCCTGTGGTCCCCTTTTCCCAAAAAAAGGCCACCAAAAATAGAATTTTAAAAGAGGGGGGATTAAAAACCCCCCAACCCAAAAACTGGCCAAAATTTCCCCCCTTTTACCACCCCCCCTTTACAAAACCCGTCCAAAACACACAACACACACACACCCCCAACCCCACACCACAGACCCCAAAAATTTCTTTCCCCTAACAAGGGGGAGTATTCTACTCCAAATAATCTGCCCCCGACACGGAAAAGGGAAACAAAGAAAATCCGATGGTTTCCAGGGGGGAGGGGAAAATTTCCCGACGTTTTAAATTAAAAAAAAATTCCCCACCACGAATTTCCACGCTTTTAACTCGCTCAAGAGGTGGGGTCCAGAAAAAAATTATTTAAATTTTGGTTTTATTTCCTTTTTCCCCTTTTTTTTTTACCCCTCCCCTTATTCTCCCCTTGGTTGATTCACTTCTTAATCTCCTTGACACGCTGTCCTCTCCTCGTTTTTTAGAGAATTTTTCGCCAGGGTTTTGAACTGGCTTTTGAAACACTTTAAAAAATTTTTCACTTTTCCGCCACTTTTTTTTTTTAATTTTTCGAATGTTCCTTCCCCTCGCGGCAGTGAGGCTAAGAAAAATCTTATAGTTGACATACATGTGGTAATTGTCAATGACATTGACACCTTGCTTTGCTCTAATCTATTTGCCCTATCTGACAGACCAAATATTTTGACACCAGACACAACATAAAGGGGCCCCGTATTGTGACCAGTTGCTCTGCTTGCCATGAAGAAGAGCATTAACAAAAAAGAGCCAATACACGACATGACCTAGAAGGCTAAAGTCAACCCCCTCAATCAACAGTAGTGGAAGAAAAGGCCGTCAGACGTTGGTAATTAGCCTGAGCCTCCACTGTGCTGGAGTTACACCAACACAAGGAGTGTAAGTGACACATGTGCTCCATCCCGTATCAGTCCCGCTAATCAGCCAACCTCAAACTAAAATAGATGTGTGACTTGCCAACTTGTCTGCAGACGTGTTGATAAGTGGCACATATGTCAGACCATTATTTGTGATGCAACTGAGAGCGAATGAGAGCGCTTTTTGCTTCAAGCTGTTCTACTGTACAAGAACAAAGAGCAAGAGGTGAGGATGGGTAATAATCTCTCGCTGTCTTTGGGGACCTTTTGCCCATCAGAGGCCTTGTGTGCATTCCCGGAGAGGGACCGAAGAGATGCTGGCAGTTTTTAAGCTGGCTAGATGCATTCTGTCTAATCTGCTGTTTCTCTTTGGTGTCAAGGATGACCTGGACTCCCTTCTGACCTGCCTCCGGTAATGACCATCGTACATCATGCCTTAAGTGCTGGAGCCCTCTTCGGCTGATGTCGCTGGGCTGTCCAGAGCTAATTTCCATCAGACCCACTGAGTCCTGGACAAAAGCCATGGCCGGGAAATTAAAAATGCATCATGTGATTCATCTTCTGAATGTCTCCTGCAGCACAAAGAGAACCTGACCACTAAGGACAAGTCACAAAGCACCACGATGAATATCCTGTCTGTGCAAGTGTCTGCCTATAATCCTGTTACCATTTGTTTGACTTGTAAAGAAAAAAGCGTTATTGTCAAATTTACCTGCAGGAGTCCACCATACAAATACGGTCATTACTGACCAAAGAATGTGTTTTTAAAATATCAACTAAAACCTTTTCTAGACACCATCTAACTGAAGCTTTGAATTTTGCTCATTAATGATCAATAGCGCCATTTTTGCAGACATGTTGACCGTTTTAATTTCTCTAGAGCTGGAGGATGAAACACCTGTCAATATCAAGAGAAAAGTCCACAACCCCAGAAGCTGGATGGGTGGGGCTCCTCAAACGTTATGCTGCCGCCACCTGCTGGTAAGCAGCTTTTGAAGCCTTTACACTCCCTTTCCTCCTGTGCCATTCAAACTCACCAACCTCCCCCACTAAGTGTAACCAACAGTCAAAATCTCTGTCGCCTCTGCTTCACTTTAAAACAAATCCCAGAGCAGGAAAAGTGTTTATTTTTAAGGCTGTAGCAAATAAAAACCTTTTGCTGTGACTGGTTAATTTGAGCAGAATTGTGGGCCTGTGTAACTCTATCAAGCATAAAAGCCTGGGGAGGAATGCAGAGATAAAGGTCAGTGGTTTAGAAAATAGTAAACATGGTTTACAGAACAAGTTTTACTATACAAGTTTAATTACTCCTTAAACTGGTACAGGTGTGATATTAAAGAGGCACAATATGAGAATGCCACATGTGTCTAAAACCACACGCTTGTGTGCGGTACTATAAAAAGGAGTTTTGGAGGGTGTTAAATATCAGCCATTACAATAACTACAATGAGTTAATTTTAATCAAACAAATTAGTTTGTAAATGTTATGTTCCATAATAGTTAAATAAAAAGAACATTAGCTATTTAGCAAATCTTGGCTAGACATTTTAATTAGAATTTAACTGAAAATGTTAGTTCAGTCAGTTTTTGTTATTATAATGTGCGCACCACCCAGCAGATAACGGCAAGGCTCTTCTGCTTCTATGGGTTGTATTATGAATTCATATAAAAACCTAGTGAATATTGAGAACTGTCACAAAACACGTGGCTGAGAAGGTTTCTGTGTTAGACAATGTTTTTAAGTTAAGCCTAAATATTGTAACACCAGACACAATTTTGCTAGTTTTTCAACAGTGGTAATGCTAAAATCAAACTTGCTAACAAGCTAAGTTTGTTAACCCTGAGGCAATTGTTACCATTACATGGTACATTATAGCTGTGGCTGTCAGGGAAAAGGTTTGCATGGCACCATGTCAGAATCGATTTAAAAGTGCCAGGAATCGTGATGACGTGTTAACAAACCAGTTATTTTGTATGCATATGTATGCAAATTGTATTTATGGATTTATTGAACTCATTGTTTAAATTGTAACAGTCTGTTTTATGAACTTGGGTTACACGCTTCTACCCCTGCAACAAAGGGTTTCAGTGGCAGTAGCCCAGGGCTACACACACACACACACTCACACGCATACATATATATATATATATATATATAATATATATATACAATCTCATATACAACAGTATCTTGAGTAAATAGGGGTTCACGCAATGATTAGATCTGTACTTTCTTGAATTTACACAATATGCACCACATACAGACCCTGTATAGCTATAGTAATGTTTGGGTCATTTGTTTCAGAAGACGTTTTAGAAAAGGCATTTACAAAGATTTTAACTGAAAAATGTATGTGGATAAAGCCTAGAAACATTGAACTTGATATGCACCTTTCACTTTCTTGTATTTTGCATGCACAAAATAAACTTGTGTGCAAAAGCAGTTTTTGAAATGAGCGATGTGGCTCAATGCCCAGGGTGCTATTCCATCAGGGTACATCACAGCCTTTTAAATGTTCTGCCAGTTGCACCTAACCAGGCTTTTTTGTTGGTTTTTGAATCTCCAGACAGTTGGTGTTTGGCACCTCCTGTGCACAGTGTAAGAGAACATGTCCATGGACTGCCAGGTGTTTGTAGGAGTTGATGAAGCTCAGGTTTGGTGCTAAGGGGCTATTTCACTGTTTTTAAAGAAATCTGAAATACTTGATGATCTGTAGTTAGGAATTCTAAGAATCCGGTATTAGATTAGTTAAACTTAAACTTGTTAATTCTACACTGAGCAGAGATTTCTTTTTACCACATTTAAAACCTTTATTTTGTTTGCGAAAACACAAAAATAACACTTTAGATGTTATGTTAATAAACTGGTCAAACCTGGACTTAACTTTTCTTTATTTGTGTGATTATTGTCTCCTGTTCTCGGGGTGTTATGTGATTATTCACTACTCTTTTTGATTGTTGAAATGTTTCATTTTTAGTCTCTTTTTATCTTTGTTCTTACTGGAAAGTACTTTAAATTACCCTGTGTATGAATGATGCTATGCATTAATTTTCTGTAATCTTGAAAACCATAGAAAATGTCAGAAATGAAGGTTTCTAAGTATTGTGCATAAAGGTCACAGAAGGGGTGGGATGGGGTCTCGACCAGGGTGACATGCTATAACAGCTGCTGCTTGTGTGAATAGGGGACCTACAGTGGCTTTTTAGCTCTGGGGCCCACATTCTCATAAATCCGGCTCTGCTTGTGCGCATCTTCTAAAGGCCTCAGTCCAGGTCCAGCTAGAAATAGTTATTTTAGCTGTCTTGAACCTATTCTACAAGTTGTCTACCGCATCAGCACAAGGCCAGTTTTTTTTTTTTTTTACCAGAATAAAAAACATTCTCCACTAATGGTCACATCGAACATTGACCACAGGAGGTAAGCCTAACAAAATTAGTATGCAAAAGACGTGCCCATAATTTCCTCGCAAATAATTCCGTATTTGAAGATGAAACGGGGAAAAGGAGAAAAGACAATGGCATTTTGACCGTGCGACGGCGTCCCCAATAGACGCTGCATTTAAATAACTTAACCAGCGACAGCAGGTGGGATTGAATGAAATAAGGTAAAAATGCAAAGCGGAAAGATCCGGGTACTTTCCGTCTTTGATATTTAGCTGATGGACTTTGGCGTGCACAACCTCGAACGGTGCGAGCAGAGGACAAAAACAAACGTCTCAGAGACCGTCAGCTGTAAGACAGCCGGGGCTTTTTGCACGTCAGCCTTCATAATGTGCTGGCTGCTGCATGCTGTGACATCTTTTTTATCGGTTAACTTAATTAAATCTATATCCGCCTTTACATTGTTTCGCCCAGACAGACCTTCAACTTCTAAAAACAAAGCCCCGACACGGCCCACGACGTTGAAAAGAAGCAGGAAAGTTAAACTTTTTCTAATAAACTCCAATAATAATAATAATAATGAAGCTGTAGAAGAAAAATGCGTTTAACTAACTTTGATGAAGCACATCGAATAACCGCATTTATTCGGACCACAAGTCACGGAATGTTAATTGCGCCGTTTCCGAATCATAAATACAAACATTCATCACTGGACAGTGTAATATTATGCACCCAGTTTTTTTTATGTCCCCTGCCTGGTTCTGCTGGAGAACATCCCCATTATTATAAATCACAACCTTGCAGCCTGCAGGACTGTGTCCGCGCACTCCTCACACACAGGCCGTTTCATGGAATTCATTTTAATGCAGATGAAAGATGGACTCGCTCTTCCCATTCTCTCTGTCCATTTTCTAATCACTTGTAATACATAATGGGAATAACGCGATATTAAAATCTGGCCGGGGTGTAATTTCTGTGATATTTCACTGAAATAATCGTCAGAAGGTTAATTATAACAGTAGAAGAAATTATTATTATTATTATTATTATTATTTAAACAGAACTGAATCCTATAAATTTTTAATATTATACTTCTTATTTTTGTTGTCATTATTTTTACTCTGATTATTATCAATAGTAGTACTGGCTCATTAATAATAATGGCCATATCATAATAATTATTGCTATTATAATAATAATAATTATTATTATTATGATTATTGTTGTTATTGTTTTTAGACATTTACATGTTTGTATTTATACATTTACAGTATTTCCATACTATTTTTTTTTTTAATAAATAGGAATTATCGGTTGTTGTTTTTTTTTTATAATAAAATACTATTTCTACTCCACTTCCACTAGGATAAATTGTTCAAATGTATATATAGGTTTTATTCCACTAAATTACTTTCTATATTTTTTCCACCTTTTTTAAAATTTTGTGTTTTAAAGTAGTGGGTGATATTTAAGGGGATAAAATCTATATTTAAGGTTTTATTTTTGGTTTTGGGTTGTATCTATAATGCTATCTTTTTACATAAACACTGCAAACTAAAATTACAGTAAAATGCAAATGCAAATAATAATGATAGATTTTATCTGTAGTATTTTATCTGTTGACAAAAGTGATAATAGCAATGCAACTAACTTTTTCAGAATATTTAACATTCATGTTTGAGTGCGTGTATGTTTGGAAATTATACAAAAATAAAGGCTGAAATAAGCTAAAACCTTCAATATAAGAGAGATTGGGGAATTTAATTTTATACCCTAATATTTGTATCTTTTTATTGGCGCGTGCCTGAAAATACATCTTTAACAAAAAAGCTTGTAAATTTTTTACATTTTTTTGCATTCATCAATACTGAATAGAGAAGAGGAGGTGGCTCCTCAGCCCCCCAGTGTACACATCTTTCTATGTCATAACCTCCATCAGGCTTTCATATTTCCCTCTTCCCTCATCTGTCCCAGCATGGTAGCCTTAATATGCATGTCTCCATATCGACACGCTCTGTCTAAATGGCCACATTCGCACATCTCCTTTTTTTTATTCGCTGTCCATGTCCAATCCCTTCGCAATGTTAATGTGAGTTAATTTCTTCCCTCAAAATAATGCTCTGGCTAATCATTCTTACAAAGTGCTACATCATTTATTGCAAGGACTTTGGTGAACTTCCTTTGAAAAATTAATGCCTTTAATTTTGGCTGATGGCAACATCAGCGCGACTCTGTAAATTGCACTTTAATGAGATTTTGCTACAGGGGATAATCTGCAACTGACAGAAAAAAAGACATCTTGAAAACATCTGTAGACCTATGATTTTACTCTGACGACTCTACCCCCTGTAAATCTCAGAGCTGAGGGATGAGCAGGAAAAATGGTCACTTCATGAGTACAGCTTCATTATCTAAACTGCTTCTAAGTTCAGGCATTAGAGGCAAACTTTGAGTGCGTGTTGGCTCTGAGGATGAGTAAATAGGATAGGAAGCAGATGGTGGAACTTTTTTAATGTATGAATATTTCGGCATGTCTTCTCACACACAGCGATTGTTGTCCAGCCAAACTGGCCAAAAATGAAGAAAACAAATATTCAAAAAAAGGTGAGCCTGTCTGACCAAGAACATTTTTTGCATCTGGTGATCAAAGACAAGTTCCATGCAGATATTTAACATCCAGTCATAAAACCCCATTGCGCTTTTACCCACTGCAGCCAATGGAAGTGGGGCCCCTCTTAGCTTTCCTAGGGGTGTGTAGACAAAGACCCATGGCCCAGTAACTCTTCCACATAGGCATGTTTGGACACTGTCCAATAAAAAGTGCAGACCAAATAATCTGCACACTGCACTGAGCAAAAAGTCCCAAATTAAACCTGACAGATTCAATCTCGTTAATTTGGAATTTGAGCGTTTTAACAGGACCACAGAGCTAATCTCATCTCTTTAAAAGGTTTTCTTTTTTCAACAGCATCTTCCTCTGTTCAGCGTAAAAAGCAGCTGTGCTGAAATATTCAAAGAACTGTGAAAGCTTCATTACACTTTTACAGATGTATCCTATAACCTCCACATGATTCATATTTCTCTTACCATTTCTTTCAATTTACAATCAATTTACTGTCCCATATTCACTCCCTGTATCATAAAAAGTAATACCTCACCTGAGTTATACAGAGTAAGATGTGACATGGTAAGGAGTGTTTGTTCTTATTGAACGTAACATATCTTGGGTGGCTACCAATGGAGTCACACCCAGTTTGGTTTGGCTTTGCTTATTGAAATTGCCTGACATTTATTAGCCCATCCCTATTTGATCTATAAATCGCTTAATGTTTCCAATGTGCAGCTATACAATCCTGCAGGGGAAGAAGACATGTTTTCAGATCTTTCATGGTGAGAGTTTGTCTCCTTCTGTTTTCCCTCAGATCACACAAACCACAGCTATTGGAGGATGCACCCTGCCTTGACAATTTAAGGAAGGAAAATGCTCTATTGGAAGCCCGAGGAGATAGATTTTAGGACTACACAAATAGTGCATTGCAAGAGTAGTCATACCTCTTGAACTTTTACAATTGCATGTTTTGATGTATTTTAATTGGGTTGTATATGATAGAGCTATACAAAGTAGTGCATAATTGTGCAATAGAGGGAAATGATACAAGGTTTTCACTTTTTTAGACATAAAAATCTGAAAAGTGTGGTGTGCATTTATGTTCATCCCCCTTCAGTAGCAATTTTTGCATCAATGGTTCCCAGAGGGTTTGAGCACATTATTCTGCCGCTTCACACACAACCAAGCACACATTTACTCCCAGTAAGTTTATCTATCCATCTGTCCATCCATCCATCAATCCATTTTTTTCTTTTATAAATTGTGAACCCAATACCAACTTCAATGTGCCTCATGGCGCTCCCCTGTGGTTTACTGCCCTCATTAGAAAGCCACATTTCCTATATCAAATCTGCCACTGACCCTCTTACGACAATGGAAAGGTTTTCTAGTCACTGTCCAGACCTAGATAGATGCTCTCCATCTGATCTGACTGAACTTGAGCTATATTGCATATTAAGACTCTAGATGTTAGAAGCTGGTGGAGAGACACCCCAAATATTTGCAGCAAAAGGTCGCCTTACAAAGTCTTGATTCTTTGAAGTTCCTGGTGCTTTGAGTGCCTTGTTGCTGAAAAGCGCTATATAAATTAACTTGACTTGACTTGTAATATGAGAAAATGTAAAAAAACAAAAAAAAGAGGGAGGGGGTTTGGAACACAATATCAAAAAAAATAAAATGTAGCAATAAATGTTGCATCTAGGATGAAATGTGGTGGATATGCCATGCTCTCCGCTTCAATTTTCATGCGACTTCATTCCCAAGAGTGACACAATTAAATCAGCTCCAGTGATTGTTGTTGCGGTCGGTGCCAAGTTTGGGATCACGCTCCCAGCAAGGTTCTGGATCTTCCGCGGCTTGAGCAGACATCTCATGTCTGCTCGGCGGCCTGGCTAAGCTGCTGGGATGGCAGCACCTGTCAGAGCTGGGCGCATCACGCCAGCATCACACTAGGAGCTCCTAAACCCCAGAAAGAAATGACGGCCTTGTGCTGCATAAATGTGGCATCTCTCCTCACTGCAAATGCTTCAACCAGGGAGTACAGCCACTGAGAGCACTGTGGAAAAACAGTACAGAGTGTGCGTGTGTGTGTGTGTGTGTTGTGTTGTGCAAGTTGGTCTGCCTGGCTGTCTCTCTCCATCTCTCGCATGATTTCCCTGACTTGGGCTCCCCAGGGGTTAGTCATCTTGGTCATCAGCTCCACTTGCAGGTCAATTGTAGCAGCAAGTGGTCGGCCAAACAATGCAGAAAAAAGAAGAACCACCACCGTGCTCACATCACCAGTGCATGACAAGATCGGCCCCAGAAAGCTGGCAATAAACAAGCCAATGAGTGGTGTGAGAGATTTGCTGGAGCACTTAAAATGGATGAGGAGGGATGTGTTAAAAAAACAGAGAAACAGAAACCAGCTATATATTTATATATATATATCTATATATATATAGATATATATATATGCATTAAACGTGCCTCTATGAATCTTCAAATGACTGCAGCAGGCAATTTGTTTTCTTCCAAGCCAATCTCCAGTCAGAGAAACCGTCTCGCCAGGGCAAATTAACTCGAGAGCCTTTGCACAGACGCCCGACAGACTAATGAAGAGGCCCAGAGGATATTTGCAGGGTCATACAAAGGAGCTGGTAGAGATGCTCTATGGAAATTGGGTATTAAGCAGGGTGCTGTGGGTTGCTTCAGTCTACTGCAGGCCGTGCTTCCAGGGAACCATCACTTAGAGAGGATCGCCACAGTATTTTTTTATTTATTACATTTTTTTCTCATAAAAATGAGATGATTATTCAAAGTATGTCTGCACAGAGGAACTGTCAGCATTCCTCTTACCCTGCAGACCCACAAGAAAAATTAACATTTATCCAGGGCCATTGGACTCTTACGCTCTCTATATGCAAAGTCTGAAAACCCACAGGAAATTTCAATTTGAAGCCACTTAACTTCATCACTGTTGCAGCCATCTTTAACAATGAGGCGTTTAGGTTTTTAGTGTTACAAGTGAGTCCCTGAATGCCAGTGTCAAACGCTTCAGTGTATCAGTTGAACTTGTTGGCCATCCAGTTGTGGTTTCCAGTGCTGCTGGTTAAATAGGGATTCCTACTGTTTGCTCAACATGAGGCAGAATTAAATATACATTACTGACCTTACACGTTCCCCCAAATCCCACAACCTTTGGTGATTTGGATACCTGTGGTGTGGTATTGCAGAAATTGTGATACTGCATTTCCTCCCTTTTCATATATTTCTATCCCTATGAAGTCATTAATCTTTTTAACTAAAATATGGAAATGCTCTGTAGCAACACATTATTTTTGTTTTTCTCTCACCTGCAAAAAGAGCTTCAATTGCACATTTCCAATAACTATCCATTTACTTGATGAATTCTATTCCACTATGTTGTTTGATAAATAAGGAAATGCGTCAAACCTTTGCGCCACGCATGGTAATTAAAGTGAAAAATACTGTCACAACGTAAATCCTTAATTGGACTCCCAGGGTGATATTGAAAATTTGTCTTTGATAATAGGTGATGACTGGGCGACAGAAAACAAAGCGTGCTGAATGCATACATGGAAGCTCAATCTATCACGAGGTAGAAAACGGCCAATTTAGCACGGCTCTTTCAAGGAAGCACCAGGTAATGCACTTTTTAATCATTTCACTTCAAGATCTCTGTGCAACAATAAAGCAGGAAGAAGCCCCACATTCTGTGAGGATGATGTTTCTCTGGGTGTTGCAAAGTGTTCCCTTCTGAATAGGAAACAGTTAATGAAGAGTCTGTGAGAAAGTCCTTCATCTTTTTGGCTGCACTGGAAACTTGTAAGATGTGAGTCGGGTTGCAGAAAAAAAAGCTTGTGCGGTTGCCATCTACAGGCTGGGTACTGGCCGGTTCCCGGTATCAAGGAACACCAAGGTTTTAATGTAAAGTTTCTTAACCAAATTTGTTCCACCATACCAACTACAGAAATACTGAGATGCCAAGCAAAGTGCTGGAATTCTCTGTATGATGTAATCTCCCTTCCCCAGCTGTTGCTGCAAACTGCTGGTCAGCTGGTTTGTCAAAAAAGCTAACTGGTGCCATTCTGATTGACTTAGGCACTATTCATGTGTCTGTTTAGCATCAATATAAAATGAGATTGAGCTCTCTATGCTGAGGTTGTAATGTTGGCCAAGACCAGTATCAGGATGATACAAGTCTTTAAAAGTTATGGTTCAAAAACCATTAAGATTTTCTGTAAACTATTTCTGTGGTTTCAAGTACTTTTAATAAAATGCCACAAAAAATGTGTGAGTGGCTAAAGTGTAAATTAAGTATTAAGCAGTTAACTGCACAGTGGCTACCTGAGCTTGTTGTCAAAAAATATCATGTTTGGAGAAAACTGAAATCCTCAAAGTAGTAGAAGGTTAACAGCCAGTCAGTTAGTCAATCAGTCAGTCAGTCAGTCAGTCATTTTCTACCGCTTCTTCCATAGTGGGTCGCGGGGAAGCTGGCGCCTTTCTCCAGCAGTCTACGAGCCCATTGCAGGGCAAAACAGACACACACAGGACAAACAACATCACACACACTCATTCACGCCTAAGGGCAATTTAGAGAAACCAACTAACCACACAGTGATGTTTTTGGACTGTGGGACGAAGCAGGAGTACCCGGAGACAACCCACGCATGCACAGGGAGAACATGTAAACTTCATGCAGAAAGACCCCCAGCCGGGAGGCAATCCCAGGACCTTCTCGCTGCTAATCTAAAATGACTCAAACTGAAAATGATAATATCCCTTGCATATGGTAACTGGACTGAACTTATATAGCGCCATTTCGGTCATACCGACCACTCAAAGCACTTTAGAGCCACATTCACCCAATTGCACTCACAAACGCATAGACAATCATACACCGATACACAGATCGGTTGGCAACTTGAGGTTAAGTGCCTTGCCCAGGGTCACATCGCCATGTGGCAGGAGGAAGCTGGAATCGAACTCACAACATTCGGATTGTAAGACGACAACTCCTTCCACAGGCGCCTCAACATATTGGCAAATATTAAAAGTCTTAAATTTCACAAGAGTTGTAGCTGTTTTCCGTAGCCGAAAAACATCCGTATTACTTTGCGAAGTTAGACTAGCGGAGGCTGCAGGGCTGGCCCAAGGTTGTATGAGGCTGTGAGCAGAATTTGATTTGAAGTCCCTCTCCCTTTCAAGAACATCACCACCACTAACAGCGTGTCAATACGAATTTGGCGAGGGGGCGAAGTTTAGTTGGCTGAGCTTAAAAGGAGTCAGTCCTTCAGTCATTTTCTATACCGCTTCTTCCATAGTGGGTCATGGTGAAACTGAAATTGCTTGCTTAAAACCAATCACGGATAATTGTTTTTTTATTGGTATTTGTTAACAAACTGAGCTCAAACACAAAGAAAAGATACAACCTTTGCATCAGATTGTAACCATGTTAACACAACAATCAAACAAGGAAGATTATTTTTTGCACTTTTACCAAGTAAATTTGCCATTTCCTGTTATATTCCTTAGGTTTTTGGTTTTCTTTTGTGTCTCTGTTTCATATTCCTGTTGTTTATTATATTCTAAAACATCTTCCCAAATTAGTTCATTTCTTTAGGTTCAGTTTTTACTTATTTCTTGTCTTCTGTTCCCTGCGTATTGTAGTTTATTCCCTTTGATCAGTTTTATTCTTTTCTGCTTGTTTAGTAGCTTATTTGCATCTTAGGTCAGCTGCCTTTGTGTTAATAAATCCTCCTTCCTCAGTTTCCCTGATTCTATTCTGCCCAAGCTGCTCAATATTGTCCTTTGTTTAACACACCTGCATTCAATATCATTTTCCACTCTTTCCTCGTTATTTGAGCTCTTTGATTGTCATTGTTCTTTGCTGCGTCCTACTATTACTACCCGTTTGCCTGCCTGGTCCTCCGGTGCTCCCGTTGTCCTGCCTGTTATTCTTCTCTTGTTCCAAGTTCTGTTCTTGTGCTTTTTTCAGTAATTTTTCTAATTATTGTTATTAAAGCATCATTATGCTCATCTTGCAGTAACAAGAACTATGTTCAGCTAAGAAGATATAATAAAAATCGAAGCATGAACCCTTTTGAAAGAGTAGATGTTTAATATGTAATTATATAGCATTGGATCGGAGAGGTAGAAACATTTTCAGTTAGAACTGCACCATTCTGAGGTTTTCTTCACCTTTCTACAAACTCATAGTGATATAACATTTTTCTACTACTCTTCACATAACCTAGGTCAACAAAATCAGAAATTTCGCTTTAAATCTGTGGATGCAAAGCTAAATACAGGGGTTGGACAATGAAACTGAAACACCTGTCATTTTAGTGTGGGAGGTTTCATGGCTAAATTGGACCAGCCTGGTAGCCAGTCTTTATTGATTGCACATTGCACCAGTAAGAGCAGAGTGTGAAGGTTCAATTAGCAGGGTAAGAGCACAGTTTTGCTCAAAATATTGAAATGCACACAACATTATGGGTGACATACCAGAGTTCAAAAGAGGACAAATTGTTCATGCACGTCTTGCTGGCGCATCTGTGACCAAGACAGCAAGTCTTTGTGATGTATCAAGAGCCACGGTATCCAGGGTAATGTCAGCATACCACCAAGAAGGACGAACCACATCCAACAGGATTAACTGTGGACGCAAGAGGACGCTGTCTGAAAGGGATATTCGGGTACTAACTCGGATTGTATCCAAAAAACATAAAACCACGGCGCCCAAATCATGGCAGAATTAAATGTGCACCTCAAAAGTTCCACAGGGTCAATATACACGGCCGGGCTGCTATAGCCAAACCTTTGGTCACTCATGCCAATGCCAAACGTCGGTTTCAATGGTGCAAGGAGCACAAATCTTGGGCTGTGGACAATGTGAAATATGTATTGTTCTCTGATGAGTCCACCTTTACTGTTTTTCCCACATCCGGGAGAGTTACGGTGTGGAGAAGCCCCAAAGAAGCGTACCACCCAGACTGTTGCATGCCCAGAGTGAAGCATGGGGGTGGATCAGTGATGGTTTGGGCTGGCATATTATGGCATTCCCTTGGCCCAATACTTGTGCTGGATAGGCGCGTCACTGCCAAGGACTACCGAACCATTCTTGAGGACCATGTGCATCCAATGGTTCAAACATTGTATCCTGAAGGCGGTGCCGTGTATCAGGATGACAATGCACCAATACACACAGCAAGACTGGTGAAAGATTGGTTTTATGAACATGAAAGTGAAGTTGAACATCTCCCATGGCCTGCACAGTCACCAGATCTAAATATTATTGAGCCACTTTGAGGTGTTTTGGAGGAGCGAGTCAGGAAACGTTTTCCTCCACCAGTATCACGTAGTGACCAGGCCACTATCCTGCAAGAAGAATGGCTTAAAATCCCTCTGACCACTGTGCAGGACTTGTATATGTCATTCCCAAGACGAATTGACGCTGTATTGGCCACAAAAGGAGGCCCTACACCATACTAATAAATTATTGTGGTCTAAAACCAGGTGTTTCAGTTTCATTGTCCAACCCCTGTATATGGTAGTGATAACATCATCATAACTGTAATAACCAATTTGTTACATTATTTAGGCAGTATTTGTTAAAATATTTTATTTTTCGAAGTGCAGTTACATCATGTTATACAGTTTTAACATTTTTGTGCAAATACCGGAAAACCGTGGTATAACGCTCAGAATCCTATATTAGCCTACAGCAAATTGTAAATATTTCCAGTGTAATGCATGATAAAGTGTACCATAAAGCAATCTCTTGTTAGCAAAGGTCAATCAAATCATATGTGCAAACTGACCTCACATTCCACTGCTCGAATAAGTTAGAGCGGGCGCACTTGTCCAAACAATCACACATCAAAGATAAGAAGTTTTCTGGTGTTTACTATTCTCCCATTAACAACACTCCCAGCCATCTGTGAAGTGCCGCAAACACACCTGCTTCACCCCGGGCCTGTAATGGCTTTTCTCAATGTGCATGTGGCTCTTCGACTAGCTCAAGGAGAGAGGGCTGTTATAGACCTGTCATAGCAGGATCATCAAGCAGACGCACAGCACCACCTTGTATTCCGCTTGCATAATTATGAATATTGTAAAGCATTCAATTGATCAATTTAGCAGACTATGTCACCGGAGGAGTTATTAAGCCACATTGTGTTGATTTCAATGTTCATAATGTGGCGTATAAAAGAGCTCCTGACAGCGAAGATCTTCAGCTCTTTTGCAGAATATAGACTTTCTACAGCTTGAGGTGAGAATATTTCTCACTAAAAGTATATTAGCAATAAAGGTAGATTTATTTTATTTGCACAAAAATGTTAATAAGAAAAAAGAAAATTGTTATACGTTTTAAGACTTAATTGACACATTTTTCTTTACTTGAAAGGAGGAGTAGCTGTTTTTGGACTTTACAGCTAAAAGATTCATTAGGAATAGGAACTCTCAATATTCTCGCCACCTTTGAAGTCCCACATTTAAACTAACACAGTGAACCCCATCAGGTGCTGAGATGAATGAAGCCCAGCAAATGAACTTTGGCAAGACCCCTTTAGAATCCTTTGAACTTGCTACAGGGTCTGTTTCTAGTCTGTCAGGGGAGGGGTTGCAGCAGTGTGGTCACTCTGTGGTATGGTCATCAGGCTTTGGCCCCCTTGCTGCTCTCTGCCACTGTATCTGTTTCAAAATGGGACTGAGACAGGTCTTTAGATGTACCCTGCTGAGGTCCTCTGAAACCAGAGACCCTTGAAGTGGACGTCCGCCTGTGTCCAGTCTGCTCCCAGAAGCCCTTTCAGATGCAAGGACTCCGAATGTGGCGTGCTGTATGAGGACACTTTGGGCACGGCCCTAATTGGGCGGTATCCCCCCCGACATCTTGGACCTTAACACACCACTTCTACCATGGTAACCACCAGGAGCCTTATGCAGACCAGGGAGCAGACCACCCTGGGATGGTCAGCAACCCCTGCTTACACCTGCCATAAAACTTAAAAGCTACAGTCTCATCCCCCGGCTTTGAAGTGTTCAAAGCAAAGCACAGTGACCTTTGATGCGACTTAGGCTGCAACACATGTTTTGCACCCATGTATAAACGCAGACCTCTAAGTAGACAAGGCAGGATTGTTTACCTACATGTGCGAAACGTAAGGGCCAATGCATGGCAACCATGCATGGAGCCTGTATTCCCACACATCAAGTTCCCCATGGGGAAAACAGACAACTTGCTTTGATTTAACACATTCAAACACCATGTGTTCAGCATTATTTCAAAGCACTTTCTCTGCCTTTTGTGCATTCATGGTCTTTTTAAGTTGGATATGTGTTGCAGTTGTGTTGCTTCCCTTTGACATCATATCACTTTTTCAAAGTCAAAATGAGTGTAAACGGCAATATATCAAATAACTAGGGACATCTCTAAAAGCAGGACAGTGCTGACAGTTTAAACTGACAGAATGACTGTTAATAGCTACATATCTCAGTTGACAGTGTAAAAAACTACAGTTTTACAGTCACATTTTAATAGCACAGTTACAAACTTTAATATCCAGATGTCCATGTCTCTTCTGTTCTATCATTTTAATGCATCTAGTTTCTTGCTAGAATGATAAAATTGACTCTCTATGTTTAACATCTTGCCAAATGAATATGAACACGTTACCAATTTCTTGCTTTTCTGTTTTGCTCCAATTTTTAAATGGTTTGGTTTCCAAACTAAAAATACATGGGCAGGGTTACAAAACTCAGTTGCTGAGCTTGGCACATTACCTGAACTGTGTTCTGCACAAAACATGCATGGAGTTCAGTTTCGATTTATACAGCAGGGTGTGCTACCATGGTTTGGAGATGTTGACAATAGTGTCTTAGGCATGCTCTGTTGAGAATCACTGTGGAATTCTTTTCCTGGACTCAGAAACACATATTTGAAAATATAAAGCCCCACAGCTGTAGTCCTTTTTGCAAAGAGAACGAGTTGATTTGTCTTTTGCAGCCTGGAATATGTTTTCTTCCAGGGTTCCCTTGTATTTAGCTCCTTTCATCTTCCCACAACTCTGACCACCTTCCCTTTCACTGCTGAAGAAAAGTATCTCCACATGGGCTGGACAGTGTTCTCTGAGATGTCTAAACATTAGAAAAGACTTTTTAAAAACTATTTATACCATTCGTTTTTGATAAAGCTTTTACTTAGAGTGGCTTAGGTTATCCTGAGCTGTCTCTGTAGTAATGCTAATATAGGCTTAGGCTGCTGGCAGCGAAAGTGTCCTCTCTCCCTCACGCATTCATTGTGTGCTGTTGTTTCCACTTTTGTATGCTCTCTTTCTGTTTTTTTTTTCTCTTCATACAAATAACATCTGGCCTGGCACTGGCACTTCTGTTTAGCTGTGACACCAATAACTGGTACCAATAACTGCTAACTGTTTAACTGTGACACCAATAACTGCTACCAATAACTTCAAAGCTACCAAAGCTTTTCATCTTTCTACAGATGAAAAGCTTTGCTCTGTCTCTCTGTATTCAACCTTGTCCTGTCCTAAACACAGCAATTGTAGAAGCTATTGCTCTGACTAACTTTGTTATGTACCCTGCCTTTTAGGGCATAAATTTTAGTTTTGGCCGGGAGCTTATTTGTTTAGGTATGTTCTTCCTCTAAATAAACCCACTGAGGGAGCTACTTTTTTTTATTTTTATAGACCAGTGGTTTTCTGTTTTTTGTGTGTCTCTGGTCTGCCTTCTCAATAATTTGGCATATAAATGTAATGTTTTTGTATAGTTGTGCTATATAAATAAATTTAATTGATTGGAATGATTTATTCTATTTAAGAGACCTCTTAGAGCAATTGGTGGCGCTAGATTTCATTTAATGGTATGAAATCCTGGTATTACATTTTATTATCTTTCTATAAACATGTGTTAGTCTCAGGCTTTTGCAAATGAATGTGTTTGGATTGGTTTACCTTTTGCAGCAGGCTTTTTTTTAGTTGGTTGCAGCTATTTAGCCTTTGCAAATTATTCATTAGACATCCAAAGATATGAAGCAGGAAAACACTGTATCAAAGTGTTACTTCTAGAATATATGTTACACAAAAAGTCCTACTGTATAGATAGATAGATACAAGAAATAGCAGTCTGTTATTTTTCTTTTCTTTTTCTGATACTATATAATCCCAGATTTGGTGCTTGATTGACATGGTTTCTTTGTCACATTAAGATTATGTTTTTTTATTCACCTGTTTTTGATTTATTTGTTAACATTTAATACTTATATGTTTGAAAAATTGCGTGATAATTTATCAGCTTATTATTGTACATGTTTTCGTGGTTTTGTAGTAAGAATTACATATTTATTCATTTTTATTGAAAAATATTTCTAAAGTATTTTGGTATATAAGACAACACACTTCATGTTTACACTATGTGAATTTATCTGAATATATAACATGTCTGAGTTACAGTGGAAAGGAAACATTACCGTTAACAAGTTCTTATATTAATCATATTAAAGAGACCAGTCGTTAATGCATAAAACTGAAGGAACTGCTTGTCTTTCCATTGTTAGCTTCAAATCATACATGTACAACAGACACTGCTGCTAGTTTTCCAAGCAATGGAGTGATAACTAATAGCTGTAAAATGCTAATATAAAAATCAAATGGTTAGAACATCTGAAAGACCATGATACATACTGATTGTTTGCTTTTGAAACCAGATTGAAACCTAAACGACAATCTGTCTCAGAAGTGATTGTCATTGTTTGAATCATATCTAAAGAGGAAAAGCACTCCATTGTCATTGATGACATTAAATCTCATCAAAGGAAATGAAAGGAGTTCCAAAATGAACTATTTTAGGTGCCATTCTCTTTAGTTCATATATTTATGATCTTCAAGATCTCTGTCTTCAATTTGGCTTTCAGGTGTATGTTAATGACAGAGATGTGGTTTAGAAAACCAGTGATGTTGTAAATTTCTATATTTGTAGGAAATGTTTTAAACCCTTTTTTGGCAACAATTGTGCACTTATGTTAACTTTTCAGTGATATGTTCTCTTTTGTTAGATTTTTATAATGTCCCTCATCCAGTTGTGACATTTTTTTAACATAACTGATTCACTAAATGTTTCAAATCAGCAAACAAATTTTACTATCAGTAAAATATAACAAGAAAAACGGTAGTATTGAAGTGAGGATTTAATCTATGAAGAGAAAAATGCTAAAATTCACCAAATTTTTGGGTTCAGTTTTTGGCCACGGCCAAGGCCTGATTAATGTCAACCCTCCAGAATGAAGCAATCATTTAAACAGAACCTGCAAGACATCCAGAAGTAGCCTTTTTTTTTCAAAAAGCAACATATCAAGCTCTGATCTAAACTAATTATCAAGAGCACATGATAACTTTTGTCACTGACATCCATAGTCCAGAAAAGGTTGAAAAAATCAATTCTAAGGTTGAGACACCATTAAACCACAATGGAACAGTGGTGAACCTTCCTTGGAGTTGCTGACTTAAGCTCAAAGATGAAATCATGATTTGGAAACCACATGTTATATTTTTCTGGTTATATTTGTGTGATAGTAACATTTATTTGATGATCTAAAACATTCAAGTAAGACAAAAACAGCAAAAAGCAAAATAAATTTGTAAAGGGGTAAATATTTTTTTTCACAGCCTGTATATATTTCTTCCTTAGTCCAAACTGAAGTGTGATGACTTATTGGTGCCTGCTGGTATATTACAACTGCAATCATGTTAACTTCCTCTCACATACAGCGACCTCTCCATTCACTGTACGTTACACATTGTTGACTGTTTTACAAGGCATTAAATATTTGACTGAACACTACATGCTCATAGTTACACGAGACCATTGCTGTGCATAAACGTCAAACAAAGCAGGGTGATATATGGCGAATCGTGGAGTTTACATGTTTCACATGTTAGTGTCTGAATGACAAGGCTCAAGATGATGTAATTATATTGCAAGGGGGCCGTGCGGCGTCACCAAGTTAAAATAGCACACACTCGAGTCTAAAATAACCTGGTAGCAAAACACAGGGTCTCCTTTATTTATGCAAGATTTTTGAAACCTGCTGTGTGTGGTAACCGCCAACGGATCTCCGTTACAAGTTAACCACTGCATACAGAACGAGTTTCAGCCTAATCAGCCAGCTTCTTTCGGCTGAGTTCATCTAAAAGCTGACTGTGCTTGGTGTCAGTCGTAGGCCCCGCTCAGTGGAGCCACAAGGAGCCAGGCTTTTGCTAACTATAGTCTGAGAACTCCCAAGTATGTTTCCTTTTGGCCTGGGGGTGGCTGTGCGGCCCACACAAATGTTGATGTGGATGAAACAGCCTGACTGTGCCATGTCTGCACTGTGAGCTGTGGAATGTGCCTTTAAAGGGGATTCTCAGGCTGCATGACTTTCTCAAAGGGATACCACTCCCCCAGCACTGCGTTGAACTATGTATTTGTTGGTTTTTAACCTGTCCATTTGAACTGAACTCTCACATTACTCACCCGTATTTGCAGAAGAGACAATTAGTATAACTGTAAAGCTTGCGCTTGTGGTTTTATTGCTGAATCATAAAACTTAATACCATGAACACGATGAAGATAGTTTGAATTTGAGCCAAGAAACCAAAGCAAAACAAATACGCATTTGCTTCTTAGTGCAGCGTGCCTATGTGGTGAGTATTCAATTCAGCACATGAAACAGCAATGCCGTGCCAACATAAAAACAGTATGAGCCAGAAGCTGTCAAGTGCGGCTGTCAACACCTCTATTTCAGCAGAAATGACAAGCCTCTTAAAACCTAGATGGGTATAAATCATGAGGCCATTTTGAAACAACAGGCTCATGTTAGATCCTTGCTGAAAGTGCGTGTGTGTCAACATAAACCCTGCCAGCATGGGATTCCTCAGGGGACACACAGGCCTCCGCGTTCCTCCTCTAACAGGCAACATATTTAATATCTAACCTTCTAATCTCACGTATGTTTTGATAACTTTCAGGAGTTATGATCCGTGGCATTTTCAGCACCCAGGTTACCAATAAATCAGGGGTTGGCCAGAGCTCTCAGAAAAAATAAAAAATAAAAAATCAGTTTAACATCAAAATGGGGAGGTATGGTCAATGTGTAGGCAGAAAGGACAATGCCCTTTACTGTTACGCTGTGAGCACTGTTAGAAAATTTGCCCGTACACTGCTAGTTTCTGTTGTATAGTGATTATCAATGTTTGCTTGACACTGCTTGACTAAAGTCACTGAAGATGGTATTGGAATTACAGATGCCTATTTGTGCTATTTTAATTAACAATTTCTGTCTTCTTCTAAGGATTCATGCAAGAACCAGCACTGGATAGGATCCAAAACCAAGCATCAACTATAACCTATTACACATAAAATATATTAAGTGAGGCTGGAATTTATAGATATTTTTTTTTTAAATATGATGTATTTCTGCAAAAAAAAAACCTGCATGCTCTAAAGGACAATTGTTTTCTTCTTATTAAAAGGCGAGTAAACTGCCTACAAGTGGTTTATCCTGCCACTCCATCCTTTTAATTCAGAAGGGAAATCAAGCACAACAACAAAACTTCCGTTCTTTCTCTAAGTCCTGCGACCCTCTTTCATGGATTTCCATCCCCTTCATTCCTTTTACTCCAATGGGACTCTACGGAGGGCCCTTTGTACTCTGCAGATCAGGCTGTGTCCACTACTCCCACTCCTTTCAATGGAGTGTAAGAGGACTGCTAAGGGCTGGAACGACAGTGTTGCCCATGCAAGCAGAACATCCCTCTCTTTTTGTGCAGTGGGTTGGTGAAGGGGCAGTGGGGAAGGATGCGGTCAGTCTGCTCCCTGATAATAGAGGGCTGGGCAGCTGCCTTTGGGGCAACAAAAGGACTAGTCTCCGGTTAGTCTTATGTATTTTAGTGTTGGTTTTTCTTTTGTTTTCTTTTTCCCGTGCTGCCAGAAAAGGGTGGACGGATCAAATGTACACGTAGAATTGAGACATTTCAGTTATCATCTTCTCTGTCTGCTGTCGGGTTTATAGGGAGAAAAATGCAAGTGTAGGAAGTTAAATGCTAATTTATTTCAACCCCAGATATTGCTGCAGTAAATGGAAAAGCTTTCTTTATGTTTTCTTTATTTTATTTATTCGCAGATGTTTGGTTGAAAGTTTAAAATTCAAGGTCTAACACTTCCTGAACATTTCTCATAAAGTCAATACTATTTTCTTTTTGCGCAAAAAGTCCCTCTTAGTCATGCATTTAATGCCTTTGAATTTTCCTGGATTACATCTGTTTTAGGGCAAAAAAGATTATTTGGTCTTTCCATAGAAACACATCCTTTCTGCATGGGAATATTGATGTTTTTGTCCTCACAGGGGTTATGATTTGATGAATCAGAATTTGAAAGCCAGGAACAATACCTGCATTCGTGCTTTGGGCTTTTTTGTGACTTTTTCTCGGGGTCTTGTGTCTCCCCTTGCTCAAATTGTAATTTCTCAAGTGAATACAAAGTGAATACAACCAATATTTATTAAGGGAAATGTCTGAACTGCAGTCATTGCAGAGGTTTTTTTAAGTCTTTGTTCGAGTGGCAGGTTGTAATGCCAAAGATGCAAATGTGGATCTTATTCTGTTACCAACGTCCACATTTCACTTTTATTGTGCCTATATTTAGTCCAGTAGCCTATAAGCTATAAAAATAATTCTTGATGGTGCTAAATATTAGCTTTCAAATTTATGTAAATATGAAACACGCATGTTATTTTGTAGATGCATTGTTTAATAATGGGTGGCTTCAAACATTACCTACTTTATTTTGGTAACAAAGCATTCCCAAGCATTTTAATTAGAATTTAACAAAAGATATAGGCTCAGATAAATGATAATTTTATACACAGTGTGCAGTGTCCAATAGAAAATGCTATGGCTAATGTTAATAGATGTTGTATTAGGAATTACTGTATCAGCTTAGTAAAGGTTAAGACCTGCTATAAGACTTGTATTGGAGCTAGAATTCAAGTCTGTATCCATCTTTTGCTAGCTTAGCAACAGCACTTATGCCTGGTTCACACGGCAGGATTTTCAAATGTCGGCTAATGAGACATTTGAACTAATGAGACACCCCACACGTGACGATAAAAAATCGTAGGTGTAATAGGTTTGGTCCTACACCACACACAAACAAATTTCACTGATAAATATTCAGATTTCAGATGGGAAATCTTGCAAACCCTCTCGAGATCAAACGTGAGTTCAGAGTAATTCCCCTCCGGGTTTCTGTCACCTCGCTTTCTGATTGGCTGCACATCACATTCAACAGGCTGTGTGCTTATATACAACCCAAACAGTAGGACATCAGGGCATGACAATCCAACTTGTTGAATACCCCCGATTTAAGGTCAGTGCAGTCCCGATGTTTTTCTGAGCAGACTAGATCACTCTTAACACACTACACACAACAGAAATATCCCATAAGATTATCTAAAGAACCATGATAATCGGGGCATGTCGGAAGAGGAAGGGGAAGATAAACTTGCTATCAAGCTAAACTTGATAATCCTGAGGCAGTTGTGTCAATGAATGACACATCTTAGCTGAAGATGTCAGGGAAAAGATTCAAATGCTGGCTTAGTGGTATAGAATTAAAAACTTTATTTGCAGCTTTATAAAGTTCAGTGACAATGTTGATACAAAAGTTAAACTTGCTGGCAAACTAAACTTCAAATTAGCAGAATTTCTTATCTGTAGTCGGCAGAGAAAAACTTTAATACACCATTTTATAAAAGTAGATTTGAAAGGTTTGCCTCCTGCTTTAACTAGTTCAGTGAAAGCACTGTTGCTAAGGGTAAACTTGCTAGCAAAGTGAGATTCTTAACGTTGAGGCAGTTATTGCAAATGAACGGCAAATATTAGCTGGTTGCTAAGGAAAGTTTGCCACCTTGTAAGAATATATTTAAAACTATATGGCGCTACTGCTAAACTTCGTCTTGCTAACAAGCTGAGCGTCTTATTTCTGGGGAAATAAGCTTGTTAGGAATAGATTTAGAAAGTCTATTACTGTTTCACTTGTGTGTTCTACCTTAATTGCAAATCTACTCTTATTTTTTCTTTCTAATTTGGCAGGAAAAAAATATGTTCAAAATTATCTTAATAATTAGGGAGCATTTAACAAATTTAGTTTACTGTATCTTTATACTCATGGTTCAGAAAACAGGAAAAAATCTACTCAAATAAAATGTATGCATGTTGTTTTATTGATTAAATTCTAACAGTTGATTTCATTAGTAGATTTGACTTTAATTTGACATTTCTATTCATAAATTACATATACATCCAAATCAAAATATGTGCACTTTGAAAAAAAAAGAAAGAATTTAAAGTCAAGTCAAATTTTGGCTCACTCACATCTATCGGCACCCCGCTGTGGCCACGTCTAGCAACTATTTCCCACCAGACATGGACCGCAGATGCCCCTGGAAGAATCCTAAGGAGGAGAAAGCAACTTGGCTGCAGCTAAAAAGCTTTAGATTCCTACAGTCAGGGGTATTAAATCGACACCGGGGTCCCTTTTCTCAGCCTCTCCTCCCTCTCCTTTTTGCAGGCTGACATGTCTGATAGACCATGCTTTCTCGCTGCATTGTTGCCCTTGTCATCTGAACAATGTACATCTTTGGGACACCAATTTTCGAGGCCTTTGATCTCCGGAGTGAGAAAAAACAGAGTTATGGAGAGGACAGGATGACAGACCTCTTTTTTCTCCGCTCTTAAGTTCCACTTTAATAAAGCTAAAAGAATGAATGTGGCCTTTGCAAGAACTCTTCCCTCTGTCATCGCTCTAATAAATGTCATTTATTTTTGCAAAGCATGTAAGATATAAAGCGCAACAGAATCAAAGCCGGATTTCAGAGGGTCCGGGCCCCAGGGCTGAAGCCAGATTTGGTGCCCTACTCACACAAGTTTCCTTTAACCACTCTAACCATGCAAATTACAGTAGATTAAAAGTACACATCATCATGACTTTAATGCGGTTAAAACTTAACAATTATAAATAAATAAATAAAACACATGGATTAAATTTGACAAATCCTGAAGGAAAAACTCTATATTGTCATACATGCTAAAAGTTTTATTTATTTATTTTTTCTTTTGGTGCTTTGTTTGTTTTTTAATTTTGAAATCAAAAGATATAAACCTTTACAGCCTGCTGTCAATATTCATTTATGAAGATTAGCAAAATATGGTCCATTTTGTGCAAGGTATTGTTAAAGGTAAAGGCAGCATTTGCATCTCTTTGAGAGGTATTTGCACCTTCTGGAAATATCAAGATGATATCATAAAATGACACATTGATATTTTATTTTCTATATTTTTCATATTTTGTTTTTTTAATTTCTTGCATGCAATGTTGAAAACTAAAGCTTGAAGTGCCTTCATCAACTTCAGAGTTTTTAGACCTTGTCCACATGAATATACAGTGTTTCAGACACATAAGCGTAGGGTTCGTGTCAGTTCCTCTGTTCTCGAATTTGTGCTCTCATTTTGTACCCAAGCAATGTAATTTAATTCCTTCTTACCCCCTTCATACTTCATACCTCTAAACATATATATATAACTAGTGTAAATCACTTCATTTTTGTTGTAAATAAGTATTTTCATTAATTATACAGGCCATGTTAATCCTTGTTTGAATTTATTTGGGTCCTAATCCTTGTTTGAGCCTGCTGACCTTCATAAGTACCATTTGGAAAATTACTTAAAATCATTTGATCTCAAAGCAAGTAAAAAATGTATCTGTGCGAGTTTGAATGTTCATCTGGAAAATATGAAATGTCTCACTGCAGATGGCTCAATATTGTACCCAAAATGTTGGATGCCAAAAGTGCGAAATGGTGAAGAAATTTGTTTTAAAAAGACAAAATGTTGCAGTAGCTATGCCAGTCCTGTATGTGGCACTGTACCAAAGTCCCTGGAATACATCAAAAGCAAAGAAGGAGGTATGGCACATGTGCATAAAGCTTGCTGTTACATCAGATGTGCTTAGAGCCTGGACATCTGGCTATGACATCTTCTTCTGCAAACAGTTGTGTATTATGTTCACAAAAATCCTACTGATCGGAGTGTCAGTGGTAGATCAGGCACAACGTATATGCTGAAGCGACATTACTTGATGCAGCTGTCCTAGGTTCGATTCCAGGAGGGGGGGGTTTACTACAACCTTCTCCTTTTTTCTCTACCCTACATCCTGTCATCCTGTCCAGTTACTGATGAATAAAGGCTATTAGTGCCAAAAAACAAACAAAACAAACTAAAAAAAAATGACATGGGCTTATAGGTTTTTTTGGAAACAAATTGAATACATCATTTTTTTTTTTTTTTTTGCAAATTTTTATTTATAAATGTAAACCTATTTTGGACCTATCCCTACGGCCAGTCTAACCTGTAAGTCCTTTCTAAAGCCTGGCCCAGAAATTGCAGGGACAGATTTAGGAGTATGTGGGCCCTTGGCCTAGAACTAGTTCTGGTGCCCTACCCACAGAGTTTTGTAAGCCCTTTTAACATATGTCCTACAATGAGAACTCTTTTTGTGGGTAGCCAAATGAATCCAAAGACCAATAGTGGTGAACCACATATAAATTAAGCTCACTACTGAGTGCACATCTTAATCTTTTAGAAGAGTGACTGATTACAGCAATTTAATTATGGTGCAGAGAGTGAAAATAGAGCAGAAAATGTCTCAGAGAGTGTGGTACTAAAACAGTAACTCAATTTGCAGATCTTTCTGCAGACTAAATGCTAGGATCATACAATTCCACACATTTCCCCTGATCCCTCGAGGCCGAACTCGAGTCTTCTCCAAATCTGCCTTGCCCACTAATTATGATGTTCAGAAATCCTTGCGAGATCTTTAACAGTGAACCCAGTCGAGTGGGTAAAATCTCTGTGCACAGATCATCACCTCCAAAGTAAAAACTAAAAAAAAGGGTGCAAGGAAAGCTGATCTTTAGAGGTCACACTCCAGCCCCTGAAACATTTCACCAAAGGAGGTTGTGGTGCAAATCAGAGTATGTGATCAAACAGGCAAAGCTGTGTTGCAAACACATGGTTGCCAGGGTGTAAAAGTGGAAGATAGACGTTAGGGACAATTTATTGTTGCATAGTGTCAAAGTAAATGCAGCATGAAGTGGGAACGAGCTGGAGCTTTCACTTCCAACCAAAAGTTGACTAAGCTTCATTCTTATGGTGGAGAAAGATACCACTCACACACTGTTCTGGTATAATGTAAATATATATGTGAAAAAGCATACATGGGCAACTCCCCCCTCCCCCTAATCCTTGACTAAAAAAAAATAGCAGGGCAGCTGTTATCATCATCATCATATAGTCATCTGATGTCGCTTCATGATGAAGAAAAAAAAAAGATGAGGGGGGTCCGCTCTGCATTCTCTGTCATCTCATATGCTGCCATGCAGTCGTGATAAATGAACGCACTCCTGCTCCCCTATAGGCTGAGAGCAGCGCCATCATGTCCCCTTCTGTCATAAACAGCGGTGCTTTTACTGCCTCCCTTATAGTGTTTTTCTATCGCTCCCAATGCAACCGTCCCGCAGCTTTCTGAGTGGAGCGGAGTGGAGAAGAGAGGAGAGAAGAGCAGCAACGAGGCTGCGACTGCTCAGAATAAAAGTATGCTACGATGATGTGTCAAAAAAGGCTGTTTTTCTCGTGTTGGGGGGTTGAATGCTGTTACTGAGTGTTGTAGGCTATTTCTGTTTTAATACTCATCACTCACAATATATGTATCTATATGATCACTGGTGTCAATAGCCGTAAATCAAACAATAAACTGACAATAAAGTATTTTTTGACTTTGAATTTTCTAAATGAATTCTGTTTCGTACTAATATATATTTATTTATTTATTTATATTATTTGAATAAGAAAAATAAAATGTGAATAAGGATGAGCTTGGATTATTAAGGGAAAGACAGTATGTGCGCCTATTTCTGATATAATTATTACAATATTGATAATATACGTCATCGTTATGATTTGTTTTTGTTTTGTTTTGTTTTGACAAGATTTGTTCAGTCACTTCACACGGTGTGTGGAAGAATAAAACTGATGGGTTTTATTGGGGTTATTTGCGTCATAAAACCTAAGATTGCACAGAGCTTGCTGTCAGAGCTTGAAGGTGAACTTTTGTTGAGCGATGAACAGCTATCATCAGTTTTGAAATGTCTTGCTGTGTAACGGTGTATGTTTGAGGAGAAAGAGATGAAATCCCACATCTGAGAGCTCCACTGAGAGACAAAACTGGTTGCATAAATAGTAAAAAAAAAACGAAAAAGTTTATGCGCATCCGCTTCAGTTCACACCTTAACAGCACGTTTAACATTCTGAACTGTTTATGTTTATGTTTTTTCTTAATTTGGTCTAAAATTCCAGTAGTCCTAAAGGTTTTTGCTTTTTAGAATCGTTTCCAAACACCTACATGAGCCACGGACGCGCTCTGCGCTTTTGTGTGACGGGGGCGAACATCCATCCGCCTTAAATGGGACGTGTCGCGGGCCGCGCATGTCCCCAAGCACAAAGGACGATTGTGATTTAGACAAACATTGGGGTGGGAAGCATAAAGGCAAAGGTCAAGTCCTCTTTCAGTTCAAGTGTGCTGCGATTCACCTACAACACAACGGGCACAAAGAGTTGCAGCTTTACCTCCGTTTCCAAAAGGGCGGTGTGATTATACCCGCCTCACGCCGAAGTAGGAGGAGGGTGAGGAATAGGAGGAAGCCGCGTCCCTTTACCTGATTCAGATGAAAATTAGAAGAGGAGATATCCACAACTTCGGCGTAAATGGCAAGGCAACTTGACTTCCTGATCCATTCAGGAACTTGTTATAATTGTTTTACCACACATTAATAGCAAAAAATCCATTGTTCTACAATTTAGACATTTGATCTGAATTTTCTTTCGCATCATTATCGCATACTGAATTATTTCCAGAACAGAGGGATTAGAAGAATAAGTAGTGTTAATTGCACGGCAGGTACAACGAGCAGGTCTAATCCCTCTTTCTCCCCGCTCTTTGTATTGAGTTTTGTTGGTTTAATGAGTGGCAGGTAGGGCTGCTTCCTGCTTTCTCACATGCTCAAATAGGCCTCTCGCTGCTTGGAGTCCTGGACCCTGGCTGCGTACAGGAAACAATTGATTTTGAGCATAAAGTTAATTATGCCTGGAAATTAGACAGCTCCAGCGTCTGGGTAAGAACAGAAAGGAAGAGGGAAGGAGAGAGAAAGGGCCGCACTCTCACCTGTCATTTAGCAACACTTACCTTTATCTGCGCCTGCTTTGGATTTGCTTCATTTATTTATTTTTCTATATCCAAAGTGAAGACTAATTGTCTACAGGAATAAATTTAAAAAAGGGGGAAAAAATCCTCCAAGCTTTAGTTCTTCTCTGGTCTGGTCTGGGCAGTTTCCTTGGCTACACAAATCAGTATATGAAGATGGCGCATAAGCTGAAAGAATGTCGCAGTGGTGGGTTTATTATTGAAACCAAGTGGGGGGAGAAAGCAGAAAAAAAGGGAATCTTATTGAAACTTTTTTTTCCTTTTTTTGAACTGACTCACGGACAAGGAGGATAAGCCTCACAGAGCGCCTTCTGAGCGCGAATACTATTAGAAAGTTCTCCTTTGTGTCAGAACCAAGTGTCTGCGAAAACACAATAATAATAATAATAATAATAAAACTAGTTTGAATTCTTTAATATAATAAAGCCACCTAAAATAACTTAATGAAAACATAATAAATAATAATAAAAATAAGGTTAAATAATCCTATATTGGCTTTGATTCCATTACCGGACGTGGAATCGCGCGTTTGTTTCAATATTGCGCGTCTCACAATGATTGACAAAGTAATAAACGCGTCATGCTGCTGGCGAGACATTTGCATTGGACATTGAAAGGGGGGGAATATGACAACCTTGACACGCTGGGGATTTGCTCTGTCAAATAAACACGTCTCCAAGGAGGATCCATATTTGTCGCAGTGACAATGCAGGTCGACATTCAGGGATTTTTGCCTTTTTGCATGGTTTTTGTTAGCTTCTTGTGCATCTTTTTAGCTTTTTGTAATAATAATAACAGTAAATAAAAACACAAAAAAATAAAATAAAATAAAAATACATGACCAGGTGGAAATTAACTGCACATTGGTGACACTTCTCCATAATTGATATCATCCCTCTTTAATCATTTGTACCTCCTTTTCCTCCTCTGCTCTTTTCTTCCCCAGTCCACCAAGTGCCTCTTGACGCTGCTGTAGTGCTCACCCAAGAACATATACGAACACTAACTTCAACAAAAAATTCTGCGTCTATTTTGGACAAAATGCGCCATAAGGGCTGCGTAAAAGTCCCTCAGCGCATAAAAAGCGAAAAAAAGAATAAGTTTCAATTTCTGCCACTTTAAAGAAAGCAATAATGTGTTATGTGATGCTTTTAAACTAGATTGTTCGAAAAATTATCTGGCAGACGTTTAACACTTTTATAGGCTATTGGCGTTATAGATGGAGGTCATTTGGTGTCCCACCGCGGCCCCACCTACAGCAGGTGATCCCCATGTCGCAACGTGTCAGCGGTGGCCTGACATAACTATAATAATAGTTAATAGAGCGTGATGGAGGGAGTGGTATTAAAAACCCAACAAAGACGTGTCAGGAAGCAAAGAAAGAGAAAAAAAGTCTATGTCTTCATTAGCTGCATCTCCAAGGACCGTCGAACATTTCATTAGAGTGTAATTTATGAATGTTTGACAAATATTAAAGAGTATGTAAATACGAGAGAGGCGTAATGTCTTTCCTGCGGGAGATGGCGAAATGACCCAAAGTCTTTTGATACTGCTAGAGTGATCACGGGCATTATACTGCTCCTCAAACTGTGAGTTTGCGCGTCTGTTTGTGCGTACGTTTCCCCATCCAACGTGTGAAATAGTGCAGACAAACCAATGATTCATAATGCTGGCAGCATTTGCATCTCCTAATACTGCGTGTTATTTTGATATATGATGATGTACTGTCTCTTTTATCGATTGTGTGAACGCACTTTGGCCATTATGACTCTGACTAAATCAGTAGGAGGGATCATTTTTTCCTTTTTTGTCCTTAAAACGGTTCATTTCCTTGTTGGTGAAGCACTTCCAGTGCAAAGGGAGGAAATGTGGTATTTTTGTTTTTATTTCAGCAGCTCGTTGGCTTTTTCCAGTTTCTTGAGCTGGATTTGTGCGTCCTGATCATGGGATCATTTGGAGTTTAACGCATGCATAATATGAATAAATCTGCTTCCATAGCCTGTTTTTTTTTCGAGACATAACCCGAACTAAATCTAAGTCATTATGTATAATAATGCTGTATATGAACGTTACCAAATGTTTGAATTACATAAAGTACAAGATACAAAAAAATATAAATTTCTCCTCATAAATCAGATTAGTTCACAACTCTGAGTGTGCACTTTATCAATGTGAAACTTTAAAATGCAAGTCAGTTCATGTTTTATAAAATCTACAATTGTGTTTTGAGTGAAAGTTTCCTTAGGCCTGTTATTGAGCTGCAAGAGAGTTCGTGAGGCAATCCAATACGGAGTCACATGCCCGGGAGTAAAATCTGGCTGAAAGGAGAAAGAACCCAACAACGTGTTTGAAATGTGAAAACATGTCAACAGAAATATAGTTAGTTCAGTTCAGTCCATTTAAGCTTATTTATTTAGCACTAAATTACAACAAATGTCACCAGGATAAACAATAAACACAAAAACAAAATGTGGTTGACAAATGAAAAGGCATCTAAAGACGTCTGTTAAGTTCCGTTTATTCCAGTTTATTTTTATGGAATCAAATCTTTAACAAATGCCATCTCATCCGTTTAATCTAAAGGAAAATGTGATGGAAAGATTAAAAAAATCGTCTAACTGTGATTCCTAATCATTTCCAATTGTATTACAGCTCAATTGTGTAACCCCAGCTGAATAAAAACGTTTTTTTTTTCATAAGATAGAAAGTTAAAAAGTGAAAGCTGAAAAAAACATTTAAAGACGTCTAACGTTTAACTTTCGCTGATAGGTTGTTGGAATTGATCAACGTGGCTAAAGAAGCCTGACAACCTTGGTTTATTGCGACCTTTTTAGCTCTTTCCTGGCCTGATTAAATACAAGGACTGACTGTGATAGACTTAATAAAGACGTCCATGGACGGCCCTGTGTTTTGTCTTTACAGTGGACGGCCCCCAATTCACGCGTTCGGACTGAATAAACTTCGAACTAAACGTCTAGCCCAATTTGAGGCAACAAGTTCTCCTCTTCACGCATGCGTAAAGTCTGCTTGTAGGGGGGGGGGTACAAGTCATCACACGGCTCCTGCTAACTAGATAGTCCTCAGCTCAGAACTGCCGCATCAAATGAGAGATCTCAGATCAAAAGAGAGCAAATAAGCGGGTCGCCCGATTCACTCTCGCAGCTGCATTGAGAGCAGGGCCAACAGGCGTATCGCGGACTGAAAGGGAGCCGCTATTCAGGGTGCAGGTGTGAAGTATGTGGTACATTCTGCCATATAATGTGGAGGGTTGTTGGAAATCCGTGTTCAGGCCCTATATATATGAGCTGCTGGAGGATAAATGGGCCTGACTCACACTGAAGGAGTTCTTAAAATTTGTGCAAGAATGCAGCAGGCTTCTAAACTGCTGATAATCATGAACTGTAAATAGGTAATGTTTCCTGTTTTATTTTGCACATTCTCCTCTACTCACAGCTGATATAACACATGTGCACAATCATCTTTGTATTTTTTGTACATTTTTATATTTTACGTATTTTTTTTTGTATATTGCTGGTATTTGTATATTTCCATTGTTTGTATTATTGCGTATCCTGTTAATTTGGTATTAAAAGTGTACAGCAAAGGAAGAATTTAATTACACAGGGAAGCATGTTTCTTAACTGTGTGTGTGACAATAATCATGAAACTGAAAACTGAACAGAAAACTAGAAGCAGTAAATTGTTACGTTTTTATATAGTGAATTATTTGAATTTGGACTGCTGTTTACAAAGGCGACCGCAGGGGTGTAGCCTGCTCACTCGCCTTTTTATATACACCAAATACAGTTAATTCGGCTTTAAAGGCCGTCATAAATCTTTATGACGGAAGCCCGTGCTGGCCAATATATCATAGCCAACGTGATCACGCAAAATCCCCTTTGGAAACGTAACCTTGAATGGTATCAGAGTGAAATATTTAATATTTGTGACAGCCTTTATGGTTGCGGTTAACTTCTTCGGGGTGCGCGGGTTGGCTTTTGACCTCACCTCTGCGCATCCATCAAGTCCACTAAATAAAAAGTGACGCGAATTTATGAGTACCAGCACATGGCTGTTGACGTAATAATTATAATTTATCTCATTGATCAAATGAGTCCAGCTTTTTTTTTTCTTCTTTCTTTCTCAGATTACTATTGCACCTGTCTCACCCTTGCCTTTCATTGCAATTACCATGCCAATTCCGGCCACTTCATTCCTGATAATTATGACCTGGTTGGTGCTGGAGGTGCTAATGGTTTGGAGTTGGAGTCGGGTATAGGCGTGGAGGACAAGGGGGAGAAGGGGCGGGGAGGACGGGGTCCTTTTACTCCAAGACTGCTAATCCCCCTATTAAAGGGGCTTTGTTCAACAGCGCCGGACAGTTTCCGGAAGTCGGATTACCGCCTCCATTATTTTGCAAAGAAATGATATTTCACACTCAAAGGAGGCCTTGTGTAGAACGCAGCCGTGGCGGTGACAGGCTCCTGCAAGAAATGAAATAGATTCATTTTTTTTTCTTTTGTAGCGCTTTGGAAGTTGGAAACCTCCCATTTCTTTTGAGTTTGTCGAACACCGGTAATTAATGTGGATATGTATTTTCGGTGCAACTGCCCTGCGGGCACAGGTTTCCAGGGACTGTTACTGGCCACAAGGCTCTCTAATACACGCACACACCTGTTTTTGATTCTTCACCCTGAGGTTGTTCTCAGATCAAAGGTCCCCAACAGAATCAGTGCGTAAAGATTCTCAGATTTACCTTAACGGGTCACTCATCCCTCTTACTTTAAGCACATTCAGACCTTTAGTTTACATCTAGATATATTCATTGATATGTTACAAAGTTTGCACAACTAGTTGTTTACCGAGTGAAATACATATTGCTCACAAGTTAAACCCTAACATAAGAAATAATAATAAAAAAAAACTCTACATTAAAAAAAACAAACTATAATTTAATTTGCTTTTAAATATCACCTGGATTGATCAAAATTGACACGTAAAGCATATGGGCGATGTATTTAAACAAATAGGAAAAGCTGAACTGTTATTGGATAGATTAGACAATTATGATTATGTATTTGTTCAAACTCCGTGGTTTAAAAATATACGTGTTAATCTGATTCTTCTGATATTTTTTTATGTTTTGTTTATTTTATACAAATGTGCTTCTCTTTCCTGTATCATAATGGATACCTTAGATGTTTACGGCCATACATGTATTTAAATTCAGCATTTTAAAAACTGGACTTGCTCGTAATGAAGCAATATTTGTGAAAAAACGCACCAGGATTTGTCTTAGTATCATATTTGATACGTTAGGAATTGATTGTCATGTATTTAATTAAATTACACGTGTTACAAATGTCTGTTGTCAGTTGGATGCTTTTAACAAAGGTAGATTTTAAATAAATATCACCTAGATTTCTCATTTTGTATCATATTTGATACATTAGCCATTTATGGTGATGTAATTGATGTAATTGTAATTTCACAACCAATAATATACATAATGTATCGACAGAAGCAACATATATAAAATATATATATAAAATATATATATATATATATATATATATATATATATATATATAATATATATATATATATATATATTGCTCCGTGTAGCCATTTCGGACTTAGATCTTCAAAAAGAGGGTTATAGGGTATAAAGGTCACCAATCCGCTGCTGAATAAGCATGCACAAACCTGCAGAAGAGATTCTCCATCTGATTCTAGTTTGCTCAGTCTAAATAAAAAAACATTTTATTCAAACTACAAAAACTGAATCCAGAAAAATGACTCGGAAGTTTGCCATATCTAATTGGCAGCCGCCCACTCCTTTTGTCCAAGCTCGCCCTCTTACTTATTTTCTAACCAAACAACCTTTTTTAAAACGTCGCACATCCTTTCTTTCTGCACCACTTGCGCTTATTGTTTTCTATTTTGACGCTCGGAGTTGAAATAGAGTGAGACAGGAGCCCGGCAAATCAGTGACAAAAGGCTTTCCATGTCATCAACGTCGTTCAGACGACCCAGAAGGAATCTCTCTGATACTAACTCCCCACTTCAAAGAATCGCTTTCAATTGAGATCCAACTCTTTTTTCCTCGGTCTCTTTCTTTTTGCACAAACTACCGCAGCTGCAGCAGAGAGAGAGAGAGAGAGGCATCCTCCTTCGCCGCTTTTGAACTGCTTTCTGTCATGAACTTAACAAAACTCTATAAAAGTATCAGTATTGCCCCCCCCACCCCGGTTGAGTCAAGGCCAGAGTGAAACAGAAGTTTTCCCAGAACAGCTGAGCTCTACTACGAAATACTTTCATTACAATTTCAAGAAAAATAAAAGATCTCTTACATACGTCTGTGCAGATGATAATTCATTTGCCCCCTTGCAATTAATTGTTGTTATCGCTTGTGCATTTCATGTATAGACGCTAAAATATGAGTTTCTTCTTTGAGCCTCTTTTGACAAAAGGAGTCTATTATGGCGAGGAACAACTGCGCTGTAGCGGCTCCTCCTTTGATTTTCTTAAAGTAGGCCTTAAGCTAAAGAATATATTTTTTCCTTTCTTTATGCCGCTCTGGTCTGCAGCATAAAGGACGTAGATTACCGTTTCCTACCCCATGGGAAGCAAATATTACATTCTTTGGAGCCGGCTTTTGAGTCCTTGGGACTTGGCCCCATATCATTTGAGTTTGACTTGGCTATTGCTATAGAAATCTTAATTCACCATGAGGATTCACCGTCGTGCAAAAAAGAAAAAAAATGGTTTCTTTGTGCAAAATGGCTCTTTGAAGTCTGGATCCGAATATTGTACCCTTTCATCAAGCTCGCAGACCATAGTCTGAGTCAAAGCAAAGTGGAGCTGAGTAAGTAAGATTTAACACGAGTAGAGCACAATGCACAACACCTTCCCCCTTCCACTGCTAAATAAAAATAAAAGCTGTTAGTACTATTTCCAGACGCTGTGTGAGTCTAAAACGTTTTAGATAAAAGAATTGTCTCGGTCTAAAAATGAGCAGATATTATATTGATACAATTTTTTACTTTACATTTTTGTTTACAAACGAAAAATTAGAACACAAAAATGTTAATTTTTTGCTTATATCCTTTCAAAAAGTCTGTTTCCACAGATCTGAATAGCTCCAAAGGGTTTCACTTTCATACAAGATTTATTCCAAATACTCACAAAATACAAGGCAGTTCGGTACGCATTTAGTGCTTGATTTTTAGATAAAACAACAACAACAACAAAAAAACACTGACAATGATACAAAAATCACCAGATATCTTTTTTTTTACTTTGATAAAACATTTATAATTGACGTCATATACGAAAAACTTTAAGCTTATGAAACAGCTGAATTATTTCGTTCCTTTTTGCACAATTTCATTAAAAATAAAATAAGGATAAAAAAAGATGTAAACCGCTCCTAACAAAACAAATCAACATCAAAACACATTGAAACTTGTACAAAATTTACAAATGTACAATCTGCTTCGATTTTTAAAACATGCACTTTGGTTCGATCGTACAAAATATCTCCATATCCGATTGAAAAATAAATTAAAAAAACATACTGAAGGCAGAAATGACTTTTTTTTTTTTTACAAAAACGTGTTGCACACCATCATGCCTACAGCCTACAATAATGTACCACATAGTCTAACGAGATATACACGTCTCTCTCCACAAGTAGAGTTCGCAGGAGAAGCACCGAGCCATCAGTTTTGGATGAGCTTAAAATAATAATAAAAATATCAGTTCCTGTTAGAAGAACCCCTGCCTGGAAGGTTTGCGCAGTTTCCTTCCAGTAGAGTTAAGTGCGTCTCTTGGCTCGGAGTGTCTGTCTTGGTGAATTATTCAAAACAAAAAAGGGAAAAGGATGGACCAGAGGGCCCTCACAGGTATATGGCAAACCATTTCAGGAGTTGAGCTTTTGAAAATGTGTGCTGACGTTGAACTCAGAACGCATCCCTGGGTTGGGGGTTCCTGTAGGGAGGTTCCTCCGAAGGGTCGGGTGTGGAGTGGCCGCTGGGTGGTGTATGGCCACCGCTTGCACCTGAGCTGTGGCACACGTACCACTCACTTAAATTCGCTGGTTGCTGCTGCTGCTGTGAGGCCCCCACCGATGGATCCGACAGAACCGAGGTGCCCCCGGCTGGCTCCCGGCCCAAGTCCGATGAGGGGGACACCAGGGAGGGAGTGGACGACTCATAGCCCGAACTGGGCGGGGGGGACTTGCAGTGAACCTTCATGTGCTTCCGTAGGGAGCTGGGGTGAGTGTAGGACTTGTCGCAGCCCCGAACTTTGCAGTTGTAGGGCTTGTCGCTGGTGTGCACGTGGGAGTGCTTCTTCCGGTCGCTACTGTTGGCGAAGCGTCGGTCACAACCATCGAACTCACACTTGAAAGGTTTCTCACCTGTTGGCAGCAATGGAGACCCAGTAAGATGTTAAACACATAAGATATTTGATGTTTTTATTTCCTTAACAGCATTGCTTGTTATTTTTAAATACATGCATTCATCTGTTTACGCAGGAAGAGATCTGCTGCAAAGTCACTGTCTCATTACTCAGTCTCAGTATTCAGGTAGACTTCCATAAATATAGGTAACTTTTTACCACTTAGCATTAACTACCTTGACAGTACTGTTATATAATTACAACTGTATCCGAATCTGACTTTTTAATGGCATGTATTGGTAAGAAACTGATTGATTAATCAGCCAAAGATAAAGCCCTTGAATTGCTGTTATGGACGTTTTCCGCATTTTTTTTTCATATGTATTTTAGGAATTTTATCTTCCCTGAATTAACTTATCCTATCTTTGTAGTTTTGTCTCATGACTTTTTGTCATGACTGTTATAATGATGTTCCAAGACGTTAGCTACATAACTGGAAATGCACCTACTTATATTGTACAGTGCCTTATGATTATATGTGTTTTGAATTTCAACTGTAAGACACATAAATAAATTGAATTAAACTTGAGCTCACATTTCTTGATTCTAATGAATGCATGAGATATACCACTGTAATATTTTCCATGAAGTGATTTTATGCTTGCACTGAGGTAAAATAAACAATGCATTCACAGTCAACGACTTTGATCCTTCACAAGCCGAATGGGACATGTTTATGTTCTTTGGGTTGTTGCATTGTGGGGAATGTAAAATATTTTTCCAACATTTTCATTGCAACTTTACTTTTTCTAACGTTTACATCTATTAATCGTGCACAAAGTTGCATAAATATAAACGTTTTCCCGGAAAATGGGTCTGTGGCGAAAGGGGGTGGGGTCCTGCGTCCATGCTCTCCTGTGACTTTATCTGGCCACAGCTGGGTCAAAACTGACTGAAAACCTGCATGCTTTTTTTTTCAAGCCCATCAAACGTGGTCTGAATCTAAATTCGATTTTTATTATTAAGTATTTCTGCTGAATTTGAGGGGAGAAGTCAGGGAGAAAGAGGTGAAAAAAGACAATCTGAATAAATTAGACGGAAATCATCCACCGCTGATTTTTTTCTCCTTCTCCTCCTCCGATTAAAGCTTTTGAGAATATGTAATTGCCTCTGTCTAATTACACTTGCGGGTTGAATATCAATTTGACCTTCAGCTGTTGGGTTGAGAGAGCCAATCAAGGATATTAGTGTAGTACAAGAAACCGTTCGAGGAAACAGACCCCAGGGGCAGACCCTAGTCATAACCACACTTTCAGCTTGGGTTTTAAACATGATACCAAAAAGACCAGGCCCCTCGGGAGTCAACACAGAGAAATAATTTAACAGATTTGTACTTAGGTAATGTGAGCAAATTATATGAATAATACATAGAGGGGTGCAGGAATGGAGCAGATGAAGGAGGGGTTGTGTGCGTGTGTGAGTGGATGGGGGGGGGGGGGGGGGGGGTGCAGTCACTGTAATCATTTACAAGTCTGACTCGACATTTTGAGGCCTTTATTTTCCTTCTGGCTCACAGAGGCAGGCAGCCATATTGACCCATTAGTGTTTCTTTTTTACTGCTAAGTCTGCACTGCACACACAAACACACACAAGTCAGCATGCAAACTGCGTATAAGCTTGTAAAAAGCTCTGCTCTGGTCTGCACGAGTCAACTTGTTGCATTTGGCTTGCAACCTCTCAAAATCTTCATCATGAACAGATGCAATCCTGTACATTAAGGTTGAAAAAAAAGCGACAGAAATTGACTCTGGACGCAAAACGCTTAAAATCCACCGTGTAATCAATTAAGTAATCGCCAAAACAATTGGAATAAATAATAATTAAATCATAAAAAAAAAAAAAAAAAAAAAACATCACCGCAGTTAGTGTGGGAGATGCAACTCTCTCCAACTTTTGCCATCCAGTCATGGTTTGGCACGCACTGAGCTGCTCAGATAAGATGTTATGTGGGCCTCTTTCTTTTGTGCCGCGACGTAAACAAGAGGTTTGAACCGTCAAACGCCTGAGTGAGCTGTACCATAATCCCCCCCCCCCCGGCCCCCAACCCAACCTTTGAGAAACTTGCAACACACTCTAAATAACAGGTGTCTTTTGGCGTGCAGGTTATTGCAACGTATTCAAACTCGTAAAATTGGGATAATATTTGAAAATACTGCAAAAAACTATTTTAGAGAATAATAAATTATTCATGCGATTTGATCATTTTACTTCATGCACTTTCAATATCTCGAATACATAACTTTGCCACTCACCTGTGTGCGTCCTTTTATGAATTTTTAGATTCTCGGATCTTGCAAACACTTTCCCGCAAGCAGGGAAGGGGCATGGAAACGGCTTCTCCCCGGTGTGAACTCTAATGTGATTCACCAGCTTGTACTTCGCCTTAAACGGCTTGCCTTCCCTCGGACACTCTTCCCAAAAGCATATGTGGTTCGCCTGCTCCGGTCCTCCGACGTGCTCCACCGTTACATGCGTGACGAGTTCGTGCATGGTGCTGTAAGTTTTGGAGCAGAGTTTCTTGGGCGAGTGCTCCGGCTCCAGCCACTTGCAAATAAGCTCTTGCTTTATCGGCTGTCTCATGTAGCGGAAAAAAGCCCCGGGTCCTCCATGGTGGTGGGGGTGGGGGTGATGCGGGTGGTGATGAGCTCCGAGATTCATGTTTAGATTCAGACCGCCGTAGCCGTGCAGAGGCGAGGCGGAAAAGGGATCAGCCCTGGAGCTTGCTACTTGACTTAAGTGATCAGACCGAACGTACATTTCTCCAGGTAATCCTAACCTTATTTGTCCATTCAGCGCCTGGCCACCCGGTGATCCGCTGGAAGGCTGCTCGTGGTGGAGTCCGGATAAGAGGGTGGTGTGGTTCCCTGCGTCAGGGTGGTGACCATAGTGTCCGGGATAGCTACCTGTTGTTGAGACAAACATTCCGTGGTGAGAGGCTGAACCAGCAGTCTGGTCAGTCAGTACTGGCATGGCTTGAGCCGTCAGATCTCTCCTGATGAGGAAATCCCTACCTGCGGATAGAGCCTGGACCGTGTGGGGCATGGAATAAGGGACCGACGTCGGCTGAACCGGGCCAAAAGCTCCCGTTTGACTGGAGACCACTTCACTGTGGCCTGCCATATGATGATTGTGGTGGTGGTGGTGATGGTGGTGGGGATAATGATGGGCTGGGCTGATTTTGAGGGCCGCGGAGTGCCCCATGTGTTCTGGCCCGAATGGACTCGGCCCCAGGCGGGGTTCCGCAGTAATCTCCCCAGGGTGCGAGTGAGCCATTGAGTGTGGATGGCTGCCGAACCCCGGGAAGCCTGTCACGCTCTGAGGGGTATGGTGGTGATGATGGTGATGGTGGTGAGCCCCTGCCAAGTCAACTAATCTCAGCGCCGTGTTCCGTTTGGAAAACGCAGGGTCCATCACGGGGCTTCCCAAAGCATCCACGCTCATTACTTCCTAATTTTAGAATAACTTGACAGCAGGCAAAATAATAATAATGATGGCAAATATATTTTAATCGCAATGAAAAAAATTAAGGAAAAAAAAAACTTTATAAAGTTAAGTCTATCTGCAGACAACATGGAATCCCATTCGGTTGAGAGGCAGCAGCAGGACGCTTTGATACTGAATAGAGATTCATGGTAGGCGCTGAAGCCCGTGGAGCTAAACAATCACCCCGCGCTCTAATTGGTCAGAGCTCTATGATTGACGTCACCGGTGACAGTTTCCAAAGTGATGAAAAATGTCTTAGTGACAGCGAGTGGTCAGTGCGCATGCGTTGTGCGAAAAAACAGTTATGCAAAGGTTATTGCAGAATATAAGTATTAAAAAGTGTATCTGGATATACCGTCGCCTTGTATGTCGAGGCAGCGAACAAATGCTGCAGTTAAAGGAGAAGACCCCCGCCCCCAAATTTCTTTCCGTGGTTACATGAAAGAGTATGTCTATTGCCACTATATATATATATATATATATATATATATTATATATAATATATATATATATATATATATGTAAGTAATCCTGATCATAAATAATGCAGCGATATCTTCATGTTTCACCGCAACGTGTTCAGCCACAACTTTACGCGCAAATTACGCACAACTTTACGCACGTAAAAAGATCGCTGAGAGTCGGGGGGGGGGCGTGAGAGTTGTGCAAACAATCCACCGCGTGTCGACTTTTAAAATAGACTGAAGCAAATAGTCAATAAGCGCTGGGGAGGAAGCTCCGTTTTAAAATATGCAGCCGTCCATGCCCTGCAACTCCTGCAGCGGAGTTGACTCGTCGCTATAGCCCCGTGGAGATCCGGATCCGCGTGTGTTTGTGTGTGTGCGTTCAGTGGCTGAACCAGGCGGGCGAGCCACGGGCACTCTCCCGACGAGGATGAAAAATGTAATGGACGGGACCTGTTGTTATGGTCCGGGTCGATTTTTTTCTTCGCTTTAGACCTAAGGACGGCAGCAGATGAGGGTCACAAGAGGTGGTTCCGTCGAAGACTTTAGTTCCAAAATTAAACTGTGCTGTAAGTACCAGAAAGAATAAAATTCTCTTGTATGATCATTTCTGCTTTGGTCTGAATACCCTAACAAAGATAATACTTTAAGATGGTAGAAATTGTCTTTTTGCAACTATTGGTGACTTTCTGTTTTCATTAATATGAAAAATGTGATCATATAAAAAGTAAAATGTAATAATTACCAGATTTTACTTTACACGCTGATAGTCCTAGAGATGTATGACACAGTGCTGCAGAATGCTTACCAATTCCCTGGACAGTGGAATTTGGAAGATCTTTATTCTTATCCAAAACTTCCATTAATTATTTGTATTTTAAGCATACACATTTTTTGAAACTCAAACTGTTTAAACGCCTCGCGTTTATTTAATGTATAAGTTTAGAATCTTTTGATTAAAAGTCATATAATTAAACAAAAAGTGATTTAAAAGGTACGTGTACACAGAACGGACACCTTTGATGTTAGTTTTATTCCTGAAAGTTGTGCTTGAACATTGGCGAGAATTTAAAAACAATCATACATTGCACTGAACTTCTAGATACTTTATGTTTGCACGTTTTATGACTAAATGAATCATTTTCGGATAACTGAAATAATGTATTGGTATAATATTAATTCATTGTATTTCCTGGGTTCATTGTCATTAATTATTATTGCAAATGAAAGTGCAAAGTCAATTCTATTTTCTTTTTAGATTTGCAACGGATTGATCTGTCAGTATCTTCGCTGACAGCATCGCGTTAGATCATGGATCAATATTTGCAGACCTGGCGGATCCAGAAGAGGTTTATTAAAAGGCCTTTACGCGCGACCAACTCGCAGCAGCAGAATTCAGAGAGTGGCATCGCAGCAGCAGTGCGGAGTGTAATGCAAAACTTGGTCTGGAAGGGGCTATTTCTGGTCCAGGTTGTGCATGCACTCACTCAATGATTCACTGAGTCGCTCTTGGCGACATGTAGGCAGGAGAGCTGTGCAGGATCATAAACATAAATGTTGCATATTGCAGCTAGATCTCATAAAACGGCGTCGGCTTTAAATCTGCTGTAAATCCGTGACAATAAACTTGGTGGTGACATATAAATTCTACGCGTTATGGTTGCTACAATAAACAGCCAGTATTCTTTTAAGTAGGCAACATGCTTTACGCCTTAAAATTAGATCTGTTGGAGTCAGTTCAATCACTTTTGTCCAAAAGTCTGTTTTTTGCCACCCGATTCTATGTTTACCATCACTTGTTGCTCATCACCTGCAGTTCTGACTCCTGTATTTTTAATTGTACCGTCTTTGAAAGAAATTCCTTTGAATTTTGCAATGCATGCATGCCTTACGAAAGTCTCAAGGACCTGAAAATTCTATATCTTAACCTGACCCTCTCTCCTTGGGTTTCCAAGATTGATTTGGAAGATGCAGTGTGCAGAATAGAAGCCAGTTTGAGTGATCCATAATGGCATGGTCTGGTCCGTTTTTTTTTTGCTTTAAACTCCATCACCCGGAGGTTCCTGCAGAGCGAGCACCGCAAATCCCACTTGATAACTTCGACAACCCCACGGACTATATGCACCACTGGTGCATATTAAAATGGGGCAAGTTGCTCTACCGCAAGCCGGCAAACCGCGACGGACGCATTAAGAATTGTGGTATAGGTCCAAGTTAAACACTGCGTGTAAACCTAAATCGCAGATGCTCCAGCTTTCAGAGAGGTAGACAATGTATTCAGAATCTATTTTCCTTTGAGGTAAAGGGATACTTTCATAATAAAACGATCTTAGGTAGTAGCAGTGGTCAGAAAAGATTGCCCGTTGGGCTTTCGAGAAATACATTTGAAATTGAAAAGCCACTAATTTTCCTGCAAAAGTAAAGAGGGTTTACTTGAGGAAAATGACTATCCTGACAGCTACCAGCCCATCCTACATAATAAGGATTTGACTTTTATGCAACATGGACGGACAGACTTGATAGACTGAAGTCAGCCCGTCAGTCAAAATGCTTAATTGAACAAAACGTTTTCAATTATGCATCAAAAGGCTGAACTTCTTAATATAATATGGTTGACAAAGACAACGTGGCACTTTCTCGTTATTCTGGTACATATTGACTTTCTGTCCTAAGGTGATATTTTTTTTCTTTCTACTATTTAACCGTTTACTAAATTCCCACTCAGCAATCTGAAAATATATGCGACTGATGATGTCAAGAGACATGGACGTGCGGGCCCCAGCACGGCGGATTGTTATTTGGTGACTGCATGTTATTGGGGAGGACCAATGAACGAGAAGCTGCAGCCCCCACGTGACCGCCCCTCTCCTCTCCCATTCATCAGGGCTGGACTGTGTTGTCTTTTCAATTCATTTATCTGCAGGAATGATTGCGACTATCAGTCTAGAGCTCACCGCCTGACTGAGGAGGTGAAAGTTGCGCCACAGGAAGATAAACCGCAAAAAGACAATATTGCATGTAGTAAATACATGTTTTTTGCGAGTGCGCATCAGATGAGCGGTGCAGGGGAATTCCTCGCGTCGTGAAAGAAAAAAAAAAGTAAACAGAAAATTCGTTGGATTCGAGTCCAGAAGAGATAAGCCACAGAGCGAAAGGGAGGAGGAAGAATATCTGCGCGTGTTTTCTTTGAGTTCTGCGCTCAGTCGTCTCGAAGAGTCAAGACTGAAGATGCTCCTGGACGCAGGACCGCAGTATCCCACCATAGGAGTCACTACTTTCGGCTCCTCTCGGCATCACTCAACAGGAGAGGTGGCTGAGCGGGAAGTGGCGCTGGGGATCAACCCGTTCGCGGACGGCATGGGCGCCTTCAAAATCAACCACACCTCCCACGACATCGGTTCCGGGCAGACGGCGTTTTCCTCCCAGGCTCCCGGCTACGCGGCGGCGGCCGCCCTGGGACATCACCACCACCCGACCCACGTTGGCTCCTACTCCACGGCGGCGTTCAACTCCACCAGGGACTTTCTCTTCAGAAATAGGGGCTTCGGGGACGCGGCCGGGGCGCAGCACAGCCTGTTCGCCTCCGGCAGCTTTGCTGGGCCGCACGGACACTCGGACGCGGCGGGGCACCTGCTCTTTCCGGGGCTCCATGAGCAGGCAGCGAGCCACGCGTCCTCCAACGTGGTGAACAGCCAGATGCGGTTAGGCTTCTCGGGGGACGTTTACGGCCGGCCCGACCAGTACGGTCACGTCACAAGCCCGCGGTCCGAGCACTACGCGTCCACGCAGCTGCACGGCTACGGCCCTATGAACATGAATATGGCTGCGCACCACGGAGCGGGGGCCTTTTTCCGCTACATGAGGCAGCCCATCAAGCAGGAGCTCATCTGCAAGTGGATCGAGCCGGAGCAGCTGTCGAACCCCAAAAAGTCGTGTAACAAAACTTTCAGCACCATGCACGAGCTGGTGACCCACCTGACAGTGGAGCACGTGGGGGGGCCCGAGCAGACGAACCACATATGCTTCTGGGAGGACTGCTCCAGAGAGGGGAAGCCCTTCAAAGCCAAATACAAACTTGTAAATCACATCAGAGTGCACACCGGAGAAAAGCCCTTTCCGTGTCCGTTCCCCGGCTGCGGCAAAGTGTTTGCCCGATCGGAAAACCTAAAAATTCACAAAAGGACTCACACCGGTAAGAAATGACAAAATCCCCTGCCAAGTCGGTGCTGACAAAATCCTGTCTGAAACATGCATGCGATCCGGGTGGTTATTTACTACAGTAGGGCAGCTGGAGTCTGCTAACTGATATGTGCTGCTCTGCAGCTGTCGACAGAAAAAATTTCTCTGCAAAAGATTTTTTAAATATTAAAATGTTATTTTTAATACTGCTGAATTTTATGCAAGTATTTGCAGTGCATAATTGTGGATCACAGCCTGCAAAAAAATATAATTAAATCTAAATGTATGCATGTTTTTTTTTCACAAAAATGCATATTTTATTTCCCGCATTATTTAGGTGAGAAGCCTTTTAAGTGCGAGTTCGACGGCTGCGACAGGAGGTTTGCGAACAGCAGCGACCGCAAGAAACACATGCACGTCCACACGTCGGACAAGCCATATCTGTGCAAAATGTGCGACAAGTCTTACACCCACCCCAGCTCCCTTCGAAAACACATGAAGGTAAGAAAGAAAATTGGTCTGTAAAATGGGTTAAAATAGTTTCTGTATACATATATATATGTATATATATTATATATATATATATATATATTATATATATATATATATATATATATATATATTGATAGGAAGTTTTCTGTTGCTTTACTTTGCAAAAAAAAATATGATGAAACTCCTTTTGAGCAAATTAATGGATTGGAATTTACTTCTCCATGCCTATTTTTAATTCGATTTTTTACATTCAGATAAAACTATTTTTATTTTGTGTTAAAATGTCTTGTTTTTTTTTGTTGTTGTTGTTTTGAAGAAAGAGAAAGTTAATCCTATTTTTTCTCATGCGCAAAATTAGATTAGGATCTTAATGAGAATAATTTGGCTCTACTTTGTTTTCGATTTGTGCGCATGTCCAAACCAGTCATGTCAGAAGCAAAATAGCACCTCTTCCCTGCTTTTTGCATCTAAATAAAACAAGTGTACCACATTTCCCCCTTCCTTTTTACTACCGCAGGTCCATGAATCCACCAACCCCGGATCGCAGCCTTCCCCAGCGGCCAGTTCAGGGTACGAGTCCTCCACGCCTCCCACCATCGTGTCACCGTCCACAGAGAACCAGAGCAGCAGCTCCATATCACCAGCAGCTTCAGCAGTCCACCACACAGCCAGCCACAGCACGCTGTCGTCAAATTTCAATGAATGGTACGTGTAAATAATTTTGAAAAACGCACAAAAGACAATGGGAAGTATATGAAAAGAGGAGAAAAAAACTTCTACAACGTTTCTAAACAAAAGTCAGAAAGATGGACTGAGAAAAAAACACGGGAGGTCAAGTTAAAGACTGTCATGATGCATGGACAGAAACATGGACAGCTCCTCCTTTTACTGAGAGACTGCACCGAAACAGATCTCAAAAGAAAAAGCATGCTGTCTCTGGGTAGAGGCCTTTTTTCTTTTTCTATTTTATTTTTTGTAAATAAGGATTTCACCGAACTGGAACACACAGCAAGAAAGAAAAAAGGAAAAGTAGTATTTTATTTTGTAAATATCACAGTTTTAAGGGGGAATTTGTGAAAAATGTCATGGTCCCTTAGATAAATGACGATGGCATCTAAGGTTACTGTTGGGGGCAAGAATGTTTCTAGTTGTGTACCAAAATGTGAATTATTCAGTATTACTACAGTCTACACGTCGATCTAACCGACTCTTAGTATTAATGTGCTTTTTGTAGCCTATCCAGTGCAGCATATTTTTATTTTTTTATTTTTTCTTAATTTTTCGTCCAATTAAGGTCCAGTTTGAATAGCACAGAGTATCATTGTTGTTATTTAATGTCATGTCGATGAATCGTGTAGTGAAAAAAAAATCCGTGTCAATCTGTTTATGTACGTGCTAAATATATATATAAAAACCTGTCAATTGCTCTGTCTGAGAGGAAGTATTATTCCATGTAAAGTAGCTGGATTTTTCCATATTTATCCGCATGTAAAAGGGCCGGTAACATGTTAGAAAATGATCGGTATTTATGGAGAAATGCGCTCGTACAGTATGTCAAACTTTAGTTTACAATAATATTAATAATAATAATAATAATAATGAAAAAAATGTTTGGATACATTTCGTACTATATTAAAGGACTGTAAAAATACGCAAAATGCATTTCATTGGAGGTTTATTGGGGGTTCATTTTTTTTACATTCATTGAAATTAATTACCAAATTAGACCTTTTTTGGGTTTAGTTATTTATTTACGTGAGAAGAATTCTCACCTAAATAAGTCGAAGTCTTCATTAAAGGTGTGTGTGTGTGTGTGTGTGTGTGTGGGTGGGTGGGTGTGTGTTGGTGTGTGTGTGTTAGAACTTTCCTGACACTCGATAATAACTACTAAATTCACTTCCCCCCTCTTTTTTCTCTTTCTGCTGCTTCTGGATCTTCTGTTTATACAAAATTAACATCCACCGCTCTGCCCTCCAGTAATGCGCAAATTAAATCGATTAATCACGGCTGTTGTTCCTCGGTGGATAAAACCGGAGTAAGCTATTTTGCGTTACTTAATTGTTCGGGAATCTAATTTTCAAATCTAATTTATTTTCTCTTTTTGTTCTTCTTGCGTTTTTTTTTTTTTGCCGGATTTCCTTTCTTAGATTAAGATAGAGAGAGAGAAAGAGAAGGAGAGCCTGGGAGTCAATGTGGGACCCCCTCCTCCCTCCCCTTCTTCACCCATCCCTCCTTTTTCTACACACACTTCATTGTTCCTGGCTGCAGCTTGCTTGACCGCCCCATTAGGCAGAGTTCACATCAGCAGCCGCCACTGATCATGGTTAACACTGCCAGGGCGCACGGATCCGCCGCGATCTGTCAGTCTGCAGACACATGCAGCCGAAATAGGAAAAATAACTAAAATGTAAACCTTAAAAAATTAAAATAAAAAAACAAGAAGCTGTAACACATAAAAGCAATGCAAGCTTCATCTCAGATGATTATGCTGAAAATGTATTGAAATGTATTCATATTTTCTTTTCACGGACTATTACACGTGGAGATAAATGAAGGATGGCAATAAAATGACTTTTTTCGACTCTATTTAACACTATCTATCTATGTGGTCCCAGTGCAGATGCGCCAATGACACACCGCGACAGGGTGAAAAAGGCGCACTCTCCAGGCCACTTTGCAGCTTTATAGATTAAAACAAACAAAATGTGGACGTTTAAATAGTTTAAAGTGGACGTGTGTATTTTGTTTAAATTATGACTGACAAATCCAGCCAGAATGTCTTTAGTTGTCATTCAAATCCAGCTCAGTTGCTTTTATTTAGAAAAAGAAAGCTTTGGGCTGTTAAAGACTTTCCAAGATTATGGTAGGAGTTTTGTTTGGATTCATCTCATTCTAACTTCCTATAGCTCCAGATTTGAGTTGATTGTTCTTCCTTAAATGTGTGCAAAACCTTACAGCGAACCAAGAGCAGATTTACAGGGGCGATGCTAGATGTTATTGGGTCACAATATCAGAATAGAAACAAATATTTTTACTTATATTGATCTTATAAACACCAACGTTTACTCCGATGGTTTGTTGTCAATGTGTACATAAAAACAGCCAGAAGTGAGCAGCACATATGGAAAGAAAAACACTTTTTTAACTATTCTTCAGCACAAGATGATCCTTTTCTATAAACGTTCTCATTTGGAGTGTAAACGGAAACTTTTGATACACTGTAAATCATTCACTGTTTATATATAAATTGCAGCTACAAATGATTACTGTAAGTCGTGGAACAGTTGTGCAACCTAGTGGATTTACTGGAATGAGAATGTGTTTCTTAGCACGTGTAATAATTAAAAAAATGTCAATCAATGGGAAATTTCCCATTTTAGTCAAGAATAGCATCCTGTCTTTTTTCAGAGTGAGGTCCTGTTTTCTACTCGGTTGGTTAATATTACAGTGAACTACAGCGGACCACATGGTTTTCAGATGGTGTTTCAAATCTACAATAAAACGATGTAGTCAGATTATATAACACAAAATGCATTACTTTGACTGTGAGCTCTTTCCATTGTTCCAACAGTAAATATTTTTTTTAATTAAAACAACAACAATATTTTACATTGTAACTTACAGCTCCCATGTTTAGACATATATAAGCAACATTTTATTAATTTTCCCAAAAGTTTACAGTGCCTTTTTTTTAATAAACAAACAAACAGCACTGAGTACAGTTACATTATCTCTTATTTTTATTTTCCAAGCACTCGGAATGTCTTGTAATCAGTTAGAGTGGATTTTCAGGCAGTTTATTGTTTAATGTTCGCAACTTTTTGTTGGATACTTGATCGGGGAATTTTTACGAGGGCACGGACCCCAGTAAAAGGTATTCTAGCAACGCCCACGGTTCAGCGTGCCAGTTCGACTCGAAGCAAAAGCCTGAGCATTGGTTGATTAACGTATAAGTTGAATTCTAGCATTATTTTACACATTAAGCCCCCCTACACGCACACAAACACACGCACACACACACACACACACACACGCACGCACGCAGAAATACACACACATACAAAAAAGAAAATAAAAACCTCGTAAAAAGATGTGTTGACGACAAGCTGCTCAAATAATAAGGTGGTGAATAACCCAAAACATCCACTTGAGATGTATTTACGCGTACGCCAGGAAATGACAACCGGTCTAGATAACGGAGAAAGCGCAAGCGCCACCGTCATGAATATTTATCAGGAGCACTTCACTTGTGGCCAGTAAACCGAGCCTGAAGTGTGTGTTACCGAGGTACAGGCACAATCTGCAGCTTATCTGCGCATCAGAATGCTGCTGCTGACACATTTAGAGACCGGATTGTATGTTTGACAGCAAACAACAGTCGGCGCATGGGTGCAGGCTACTATGGCACGTTTAAAAAAGAAAACATGAGCGGATTTGTTTGTCATGCACATTTTAGGTTCTGATTTCAGAGCGTTATAGCTTGTCTTTGCAGCATTTGCAGGCATGTTTTTTTTTTTTTGTAAAGCGTGCAATGAAATTTTCCAGATATTCCAGGTATTTTCAACTTTGCGAGGAATCTTTTTAAAAATCTAATTATTGCACCTTGATAATAGAAGCGACAAATTAGAAATTTGCAGTCGGTTTTTGCAGAAATGCAATTTATAGAGTTTAAAAAGTTGCAGCGTTAACATATCCTGTTAACTTTATCTGCCGCGTTCAGAGATCCATACAGAAAAGGTCAAATTCATGTCAAGGGTACTTCACTTCGCTTTATTGGCGTGCAGAGGTTTATTAAACCGACGCTTTTTATACATTTCCATCCATGAAATTATTTCACATGGCAGAATCTAATGGTGCAATCTACTTACAGCAGTAATCCAGATGCTAAAATTAATTTACTGTCTTAATTTTAATAATTTCTTCTATATTTTCCCTTTATTATGTCATAACCATGACTCACATGCAGAAAAAACAATATAATTCAATTGGTCTATTTATAATTTTAAACATGTACTTAACACTACATAGATCTCTGACTGGTAACTACTATACTTCATAATTGTTTGCAGCATTTCATTGGTCTTTGTGAAGCAATCGTGTTTATCACATAACTATGAGTTACACATCAAAACGTTCAGCACTCTCTCAGCTACATGCATGCAGAGGTTAGTTTCCAGGACAGACCGATGGGATAAAAAATATTTGCAGCAATGATTAAAAAACATAGGTTTTGTCCATTTTGGTAGAAAAAACAGCAAATCGTCGAATTATGTTGCTTCAAATGGTGGAATACGCTGTCGTTTATAACATTCATCATAATATTTTCAGTTTGTACAAACGTTATGTTCGTGAAAAGTCACGTTTTAGTGTAAATTAGAATCTAATTAGTCCAACAGAAGAATTTGTATCATCGTTTAACAACACACACTGTGATTTGTTGTATATTATAGAATCCACTCAAACTCATGGGCTGTTTTTGTTTTGCAGCAGAATTAATCTATAAAACAAAAGGAATCCAATGTAAAACAAATCTTTCAAATGTTATTTTTGCGTTTTAATGCTGTGTGATACCCACAACTGTGTGCTCTCCTTTTTTGTATTTAATTAATTAATTTTATTTGACCACATCACTGATTGGGATATTAATCTCCACGGCCACAACCTCCTGGCACTGCGGTGCCAGGAGGTTGTGGCCGTGGAAGAGAAGGGGTTCGTTATAGTGAAACATAGGCTCACGGTGACCCCCCTCGCATCAGTTGTGATGTCTGACACGCCATTAAAGTTGAGAGCGCGCGGGAGATTTGTGGAGGCGCTGACACGGTGTCGTCTTGACGCGTCTCCATTTTTTTTCTTGACGCGTTGCTAAATGAGGCCACTCCAATTAGCGCTCTGCGGCAGCGTGGGACCGCTGCACACCTCTGCAGCCCCACAGAAAACACACACGCAGGTTCATACGTTGCCTGTTTGTTCTGGATAAACATGGTGAAAGGAAAACCCACTGAGCAATAATACAGACTTGAACGTTGAGGATATACCTAGAAAATGTAGACACGAGTCTGTGATACGTCTGTACTATCCTGCTATATTATTAAGATCCAGACTTATTTCACAAGTTTTTTTTTCTACTAGTGAATCTAATCTTATTCATATACACTTGGACCGCTAATAAACGTATAGCCTCGTTTAGACGTCTACAACCGTTTTACATTGAGACCAAATATATCCCAACTGGAGTCTAGACGTCTATCGACTGTTTGCACACCGTTTCAGAATCAGAAATCTTTAATAATCCCCGCAGGACAATTCAAGGTGAAGTACAGCATCACAAAAGCATCCCAACGACTTCTAAAAGAGTAACAATAAAAAAAAAGGACGGGGAAGGAAAGTAGCTTGCAGTAGTAGAATGTATTAAAGTAAGATAATGGAAGCAGCAGTGAATTAACATAGACATACGCAGCTTAAATTAGTCAGTTTAGAGTTATTTTCAAACAAAAAATGCTCCGTGGGTTGAACTAACATTGTGCTCGAAACCCGGAACAGGGAAATAGGTCTAGTGCTGTTTAAATGTGCTATAAAAGTGGTTTGGGTTGATCAAGATTGCTAACCAAGCCTTTCTAGTAACGTCTTTGTTTAGGATAAAACTAAATAGGACAAATGGACATCTGCCACTTTAAACCATGGAATCAACTTAAAACAGTTTTTTGCACTTTTATTTTTTTCAAATCAAAATAAAGTTTTTTACCCCCAACCATTAAATCCCATTTAGGACCTAAATCAAGCCCACATCTTCATTGTTACCCTGTCTTGGTGCTGTGAGTGGGAGCTGAGATCGTGGCAGTTTCGCTTTTAATGAATTCATCATTAACCCATATTTTGATTTAATGTACATATGGTGCCTTATCGCCGTTCAATGGAGAATAGGTCTTCTCGCTTACGGAACAGCTTGTCGACATCTGTTTATGTGATGAGTCTAAAAATTACTCCTTTTTCTGCAGTGAGAATGACCAGCCAGAAATATTCAGGGACAGCATTCCACTGATCCTTCCCACATCACCATGCGTTTTTTTTTTTGTTAGATTAAAGGTGCCTTGGAGGAAAACATAGCTGGAACCAAATCCTGCAGGATTTAATTGTATTTTGCAACACCTAATATGATTTGTACAGATCTTATGGCTGTCACTGTGTTGCAAACCCTTCTTTTAACAATGAGTCCAAATCACCCCGTTCAGTTTAGTTCTGCATTTCATATGTGGTGTGTCAACTATTTCTCTCTATTAAAGAAGCAAACAAAAACAGACCTCTAGCTATATGAAAATGTCATATTTGAAGGTTTTTAAGTTTTAACCGAATAAAAAAAGCACATGTAATCTGGCAGCTACTCCCTGACTCAGTCTGAACAACATGCCAGCAACTCAAACAATCTTTCTATCCACTACATGAGCCCTTATTCCTAGGGTTGCATATCCTCTTCTGTTTTTTTTCGTCTTTTTTTCCTATGGGCTGTGGCCCAAAGCCTTGCAAATAGTTTTCAAAGACAACGAGCAATAAATATAAGTTGTTTTGCCTGCCTTGTGTTTTGAGTAAAGATATTTTAAATAAAACGAATTGCATTTTCTCTCTCCCTCGTGGCTGAACCATTCCAGAAAATAGAGTGTGCAAAGAAACAAACTGGATTCATAATTCTTCTGGTTACTCGGTGTGTGCAAACACAACTTCAGCTATTCTCTGCGATAATGTCAACAAATACTTTCTTTTTTTGGTAGTGTGTGATTCTTTGAACCTGATAAACAGGTTTTACAATAGATCAAATCTTTATTGGCTATGTGTTTATTTGTCGTGTGCACGTTTGGATAGTTTCCATTCCTTTTTATGAAAGGTTTTCTGATCCCGAGCTGGTTCAAAATGGAATAAAATTGTTAGTGTCCTCAAGCCAGAACTCAATCCCCCCTGCCTTTCGTTGTAAAATTTTATGACTTGCTGGAAGTGTGCAGCAGAGCTGGAAACATATTTTCATTCCACGTTTGCACTGACCTTTCAGTCATTCTAACATCTTATCCGCAGTATCACAACTCCGCTTAGCAACATATCAACAGCAGCCAGCTGATGCCAATGCCTCAATCACAGTATATCTCTTCAGAGTGTGTGTACACCCTTTTATAATTATACCAGCAATGCAGAAAGAGAGCGATTAAAGGTAAAATTTGGCAACTAAATGCGGAAATCAAGGTATCATCAGTGTAACGGAGCGCTTGGCACAAAGCTTTTCTCACCAGCTGCATCAGCGGGACACAGGTGGAAATCCAAGGCGAGTGGCTGTGAGAGCCAGGAAAGACTTGGACCCTGAATGTGTCTGTCTGTGTGGGAGTGTTTGTAGGACTTTGCACCAATCTAACACAGCCAGGACATTAGATATAATACGGTCAGAGAAAAGATTTGGGCATCCAAACCCAAACTGATTCCAAGTGAAGAGGAATGCAGAGACAACTTCAAAACCAAAAGAAAGTAAATAAAACTGTGGAATAGGAGGAATTGGTTTCCCACATGAAAGCAAAACCAATGAAAAATGCTCCAATTTAAGGAAGATGCCAATAACTCCAAACTAAGTGAGATGTACTAAATCCTTCTCAGCGAGGCCCCAATGTGCAACACATGGCCCCGATCTGTGTGCAGCAGCGGGCTCCAGCTCGATTTTTATATCCTCAACTCTGATGTTCTTTGATCCCACAGTTAACCGAGTGATACTGTGTGAGGTTTTGGTGAGAAGGGATAGAAATCAGTGATGTAACAGTGTCACATTGCTCCCAGAAGCTGTGGGGATCACCATGATCTCCGCAACGGGGATGTGAGAGAGCACCTCTGTGACCCCAATTCCGGGGGGTTTAAAGTGATTCTAGATGCTGATTAACACACAAGAATTTGATACTGGAGTTAATTGGAAGAGGCACAAAGGTAAAGGATTCAAAGTACATACAACTCATGATTGAATTTTGATGAAAATGACAGCTGCAACTGTGATCGTTAAATTAGCAAATATTAATTTATGTAGAAATTGTTTTCTGCATTGCAATGCTTGTATGTTTTTTTGCTTCTTTGTGCTTCCCTCTAGCTGCCCGTTGCTCACTCACAGCTTGATTGATAACGATTGGCCCAAATCTGCTTGGTCCAGGTGTTTCCTGTTTATTATTTTCCCTCATTGTCCAATTAATCACTAATTGCTGTTTTCCACCTGCGATGGAAATTATTATCTCCTAACTTCTGGCAAAATCCTCACAGCCATATACTTCCTGGGAAGGGTAAATACTAAAACGCTTATTGACATGGTTTTTGGGTTTTCTTTTTTCAAAAGAAGAGAACATATGAAACTATGAAGAATTTGATTGACATGGTGAGAAAAGAAGGACGAAGTCTAATTGGATCATTTTAGTTCAAGAGGAGTCTCTCTTGGCTGAGGTAAGTTCGATGTGATGGATTTTTATGTCGACATGTGGAAGCACTTTGCTGCCAGACTGGAATGTATTTGAATAACCACTGCAATAATAAAGACCTTTACAATAAAATGTGTCACCTCCACGCAGAAAACAGGAAAACATTAAGCTTCTTTCATTACTCCAACTCATTTGAAGATGTTCCCGGTGTTTTTTGTGAGGTTACTGCTTGAACGCCTGTGTGGCGGGGCTCTGCTTTGCTGTTGTATAATGAAAGCACTCCAACAAAAGGGCAAATAAAATGTTAGCGCTCATGAAAGGTCAGGTCGTTTCACAAGATCAAGTTCTGAAAAACAGCAAGGCTTTAAACAACTAACAAGGTCTGAACCTGCTAAAAAATGAGAGCTCTGTAGACCCACCCTGAATGTAAGTTTATGTTAGAGCAAAGTGCGATTCTTACATCAGAACAATAGTCAAAATATTCCCTCACCAGTACTGTGGTTAATGGCTTACGAAGAGCTTAGCAACAGCTGTGGTATTTCAAAAATGCATGTTAGATTTGTCCAGATGAAACTTTAAAGGTTTTTTTTATTATGACAAAGTTCACTGCAAAAGTATATATACCCCTACAACATTTTAATATTTTGTCAAAGTGTAAACATAAATTTTAATGCAATATTTGCAGAACTTTGTTATGCAGACACAACATAGTGAATATTTGTGAATAGAAAAAAAAAGTGAATAGAATTTATTGTTTTCCATTTTTTTCCAAATAAAAATTTGTAGATGCTGGTGTGCTTTTGCATTCAAAAGCACTCTGCTCTCTGCAACCCCAAATAAAATCAAGTACAACTACTTCCATTCAGAATTCACCTATGAGTACGGCTACTTGTACTTTGAACCCTGGATAAATGCAAATGGCAAAACTGCAAACCTACCAGACGTGGCCGTCCACTTAATCAGAGATACAGTAAAGAGGTTTCATTGTAACTCTGGAGGAGCTGAAGAGATCCACAGCTCAGGTGGTACAATCTGTCAACAGAACAACAATGAAGTGCCCACTGCACAAATTTGGCCTTTACTAAGAAGAAAGACTTTGATAAAAGAAAAGCACAGGTCCTGTTTGCAGTTTACGTCAAGTGAACAAAGCAAACGTGCAGGTAAAGGGGTTCAAGTCAGATGAGATCATAGATCAGTTTTTTGAACTGCATGCAAAACACAATGTATGATAGTAAACTAACTCTGGACATCACCCTGAACACATCCACAAGGTGAAACATGGTGGCAGCATTATGCTTTTCTGTAACAGGAACAGGGAAGCTTTTCAGAGTTACTGAGAGGAAGAATGATGTTCATACATGGCGATCCTGGAAGACAATACTGTATGTTAAAAGTTTCTAAAGACTTCAAATTTGGGCAGAGATTCACCTTCTTGTGGGACAACAACCCTAGACACACAGCCAGAGTTAAAACAGAATGGAATGAAAAAAATATGTTCAAAGTGGCTCAATTATGCACTACTACGTGTTTGTTTATCACAAAAAATCCAGATAAAGGGATTTGTGAAGTTTGTGTTTGTAACATGACAACTTGAAAAAGTTCAATGGATATAAAAACATTTGCAAGCCCCTGTACTAAAACCATGGTTTCAGTTACTTCGAGTGCCTGATTACTCCCACCGCTGTAAATAGCACGATTAGTGTTTGGCTGTCGCATAGCTTGTCGTAATGTTTTCCTTTTTTTTTTGTATATGACAACCCCCTGCCCTGCATCCACACTTTACCATTAGATACATGACGCCACATGCAGCAGTGGACCCTGTTTTATGGACAAGCGATAAGAATTCTCTAAAAAGAGCAAAACCCCCAAGTTGTTCCCAATCTAATGTGATCTTGCTGTTCATCTGTCATTGCTTCACAGAGAACTGCAGCTCTGTCATCATCATACAGATAAATGGCTGCATGTTGCTTACCTAATGGTGAGTATAGGAGGATTGTTTTGAAAGCAGCCATTTCTTGCAAATTATTTCAGCACTTTTATGTTTAAATCCCCCCATAATCAGTCTGTGTATGTGGAAAATCTTTAGAAATGATCTTGTTTATGCTTGAAGTCTCAATCTGTAATTGAGTCTCACTGTTTAAACTGTCACTGCCCTGCGGGAGTTGTTTATGCTTTTAATTATGCAAGTGATGAGTTTTGTAAAGGTAAAAAAAAAGAAATGAGTCGGATGTTTCAAGCCCACAATAAAGTGCCTAATCCGAATGTTTTAGGACTTTTCTTCCTCCTTTTGTTGAATAAATTGAACATTTACCACTTTTAGTGACACTTTCTCAGGCAAATCTAAATATTTACCTTAATGAGCAAAATCCAAACGAGAGAATAACATGCTGTCTATGTATACTGTGGGTCGAGGCTGTAATAGTGCCCAACCAAAGAAAAAAAAAAAAAAAAAAAAAAAAAAAAAAACCCAAAAAAAAACAACCCAGCATTGCTTACTGATAATACCAAGTATAAAAGAGCACGCATTATCGTTGAAACTGCAAAAATGGTAGTGTCTTTTACCCTGCCTTTTTTTCTCACCCCCTCTATTTAGTACTTCCCACAGGAAGCTAGATTGAAACCAGATTAGAGCCCATAGAAACACATCTTTAAAATAGTGTTCGCATCAGGCACTGCAAGTTAATTATAACCGAGGCCAAGGTGTCAAGTGTGGTACAACGGAGGACCCCGGAATGCAGACAAGCAGGCAGCATGACGGTAAGTAAAAAGTTTTAATCTTTGAATAACAGAAACTCACTCACTAAAAAGGCAGGAACAAAAGCAAGGGCAGGCTAGGGCAAGGCATTGCAGAGCCAATCAAAGACAGAGATGTGATGTTTGGCACGATCAGAACAGGACAAAAGTGGGGTATAAATGGGGTGGTAACCAGGTGACAAATCAAGTAAGCTAATTACAGATCAATGGACCGAGTGACGGCTGATTGAGACTACAGACAGATGCAGGAATAAAAAACAAAAACGTGACTGAGCCAAAAACAGAAAACGCAATAAACAAACTAATAGCAACATAAGCTAGAAAAATCATGAAACCAAAGCATAACGCAGAAGCCTCAATGCGCAAAGAATCTACAACTTAGGGGGGGCAAAACATGAATACAAAACTAAAGCATGACCAGGAAAACAGAAGCATGATTCAAACCCCAACTAAAAATATGACCAACAAAAACCCAAAAACACCCACAAATCATAACACAAGGAGAGTGTGAAGGATTAGTGCTCTGATCCCGAGGCCTGTTAAACAAAAAGGTGACACACTGTAAAGGGTTTGAACAGTTTAGTCTACTGGTTTATTCTCTATATTAGGGTGCTGCAGCTTCTGTCATACCGATGTGAATCATAACTGCTACATTAACCCTTTAAGGTCTGATACCAGAAATAATAGTTTAAAAATTATTTTTCTTGGTTTGCTCAATTTGTTTTTGTATCATCGTCAGTATTTAATGTTTCAGGTCAGGTATTTATCCTAAGCAAAAAGATGACAAACTATTACAGTTTTAAAAAAAGTTATTAAAAATTTATTTCAGACAGATTTTGTACATCTATCCTAGATAAAGAGAAAAAAAAGGAAAATAGGATTTTTTTTTTTTCATAGAGTCATGTCTATCTAGTCTATCTATCTATACTATCTATCTATCTATCTATCTATCTATCTATCTATCTATCTATCTATCTATCTATCTATCTATCTATCTATCTATCTATCTATCTATCTATCTATCTATCATCTTTTGTTTTTTTACAAATACCCTTTATGTAGAAGAATAAACTGCATTGAACTTAAATGAGATGGAGTATTCGTGTCAAAAATGTGGTGTTTAAACAGAGCTACTGTATAAAGAAAATGCTGTAACTTTTAATGATAAACTGGGTTTAAGCTTTTACCATGCATTTATATGATGACATAGATTGATGTGTTATTTATAAACATGTTTTGGGAGATTTACTCATGCAACCTCACCAAAACATGCAGATTTTCTGGCATCAGAGGTAAAAAACTCTAAAAAGCCTTTAAATAGATGCACATTTTTTTGCAGTAGAGTCATCAAAAAAAATCTTAGGGTAATAAATCACTGTTTATTATAAAATCATAGTTGCAAAAATAATTGGCATCACTAAAGACTCCTATAAATGTGACTGAGGCATTAAATAAATGTATGTATAGCTTTCATTTAAATGTTTGTTTTACTGGAGAATGAATCTGATGTGACACAGGTTTTTTTTTTCTCTTAGCCACTCTTTAAAATGGTAAAGACATGCGAACATGCCTTTTAAGAGAAGCAAGTGTGAGTCGATCTTTAATAAGTTAGGAAATTATGACAGAAAGTAGCTTCTTGCCTAAAAACCTGAGAATGTGACCTCACCAAAACCACTAATACTCTCCATGATTACAAGCTTATATCCGGTAAGGACATGTAAAAGCTTTCAAATAAACGCACCTTTTATTCTAATAGCAAAGCACAAGCTTGTTTAAGCTTGCTTATTTCTACAGTGACTTTATTTTTTTAGGTAAAGTGTTTAGTACCTTCTAATTATTTCTCAATGATCCCTGTTTCCCTGGGGGTAGACATAAAAAAATATAAGCTCATCTCTTTAAACCAATCTTGAAAACAGTAAAGAAACGTGAACATGCCATTGAGGTGTTGATCTTCTTAAGTTAGCAAATTATAATAATAAAATTGTCACTTGCTTTTTTTATATTTGGTGTTAGGAAAATTAATTCAAGAGTGGAGAGGGCAGGCTTCAATGAGCTGCAACATTTTTGTTTTTTATTCATTTGTTGTTTTTATTCATATATGCATATATTATTGCTACCCCACGCTCTTCCTCTTACCTTCCTAAATAACAGCAACATTATAAAACTGCAGTTCTCTGATTGTATTTGATTTTAGGTCTGCCACGCCAACATTATCAGCAGCCCTCATCTAGCCATACCTTCAAAAACTTCCTGGATGAAGGGTGATGTATAAACAACTTCCCCTGACTGGTTTAAAACTACTGGTGGATAAACACAACCATGCTTATCAAAGCATCACTCACCGATGGACCTGTTCTAATCCTAAATATCCAGTAAGAAATCTCTTTCTGCACCTCCAAACATGAGTTTCACAACTTCCAATCTAAATCACTTTATTTTCTTCTCCTTAAAATGTCTCTTTTTTTAATCCCCTCTCTTTTGTAGGCAATTACGTTCATTCAAGTGGAGGATTGTTGCATGTGCAGATGGTATTGGTGAAGCATCAATCTCTGTCAGCTGCGCAATAATGCAGACATTCCATACTGGGACACTTCATGAGCAGAGGAGACACATGAAAGAGGGAGGGGGGAGCTGCCTAAATCAAATAAAGACTTGTGTTCTGGCTAAAGCCTGAGAAGCAGCACCCCAGTGAGGATGCATTGGGAATGAAATTATACACCGTCCCCCTGGTTACACCGTTTGCATTTTTATAAATTACTTTTCAACAAAAGCGGCAGAGATTTATCAAATAAATGCAGCATGCAATAAAATGTTAATCACATGAATACATTTATGAATTTGAACATTAATTTAGCCTCTGAAATCATTGTATTAGAAGATTTTAACCTAACAAACATAAATAACAGACAAGTCTGTGCACAGATAAACAAGTTTCCCAAAATCATCCTAATCTACAACAAACCTGAAGATTCATCTAATTCACGACCTCATTTCTTCACCTGATGATCTCGGATCCCAAAGGCATAAAACACTGGTAGCACTCCTGATTCAACTCCCCGTACCCCCCTTGACTTTGCGTCCGGACTTGATGTTGATATCAAATGAGGCAGATTCTTAGGAATAACACGAGGAAAGTATTCAAGGGGCTGCAGGGAGACATGGGATGGAGAATGATAAGACTGGATGCCCTTCATCTTTCTCTCTGAATACAGGGCCTAAGTCAATTTTACTCACAGCGTGAGACTTTCTCCAGCCCCAAGTTTTGAGTAAATCCAATCAGCTGTCCGCAGGATTGAGATGTAGTGTGTCACTGATGAGAGAGTTTGCTGTAAGGCGAAGATGCAGTCCAGCATTTTTAATAAGACACTGCCCTATGAGCTTCACCTGAAGTAATACCATGTATTAAAATAAATTATGCTTTAATACTTAATGTAAGCCATCAAGCAAGCACGGTGAGCATTTAATATGTTATTAGGATGACTGAACTAGCTTTGGATGATGGGGTGAGGAACTATAACATGTTATAGATTCCGTCTGGTTTTGCTTCTTCTGTCACAATTATTGCAGATCAATTAACACATTTTAATATCAGATTATTTCACTTATTAAGGGAAAAGGGCTATCCAAACCAACCTTTTGTGAAAATATAACACCCCCCACTTGTTATTTATTATTTTGACTAGCCAAGTTTTTTTGTTTCAATTTCACCTGCCACACCCGAAAGTGATTCCTGTCAAACCTGTAAAAAAAGAAATCACTGAAAAAGAACCTGTGTTACAACACGAAGTAGACTGAAAGGACTTAAAAATCAACAAATTATGCCCCAATCAGAAGAAATTCAGGTACTTATGAGAAACAAACTCACTTCTAATAATCTCACATTTACACATGTGGACAAAATTGTTGGTACCCTCGGTTAATGACAGAAAAACCCACACTGGTCAAAGAAATAACAGGATCTTTGTGGCTTGTCAACATGTAGTTTGGCAAATTCCAGTCTGGCTTTTTTATGATTTGTTTTCAACAATGGTGTTCTCCTTGGTCGTCTCCCATTAAGTCCACTTTGCCTCAAACAACATTCGATGGTGCAATCTGACACTGATGTTCCTTGAGCTTGAAGTTCACCTTTAATCTCTTTAGAAGTTTTTCTGGGCTCTTTTGTTACCGTTCGTACTATCCGTCTTTTTGTTTTGTCATCAATTTTCCTCCTGCGGCCACGTCCAGGGAGGTTGGCTACAGTCCCATGGATCTTAAATTTCTGAATAATATATGCAACTGTAGTCAGAGGAACATCAAGCTGCTTGGAGATGGTCTTATAACCTTTACCTTCAACATGCTTGTCTATAATTTTCTTTCTGATCTCCATAGACAACTCATTCCTTCGCTTCCTCTGGTCCATGTTGAGTGTGGTACACACCATGTCACCAAACAGCACAGTGACTACCTGTAGCCCTATATATAGGCCCACTGACTGATTACAAGAATGTAGACACCTGTGATGCTAATTAATGGACACACCTTGATTTAACATGAACCTTTGGTCACATTATTTTCAGGGGTACCATCATTTTTGTCCAGGCCTGTTGCATGAGTTTATTTTTTTAAATAATTCTGTTGAAGCATATTTGAAAAGCAATGTCTGATTTTCATTTGTTAATTTTCATACAATTTTTATTCATTATTACCTTTGTCAGATTCAAGTTATTTCTGTGACCGTTGTGGGTTTTTCTTTAATTAACAGAGGGGTACCAACAATTTTGTTCACGTGTGTATCTGTGTGGAAAAGGTTAGAAAGCATCTAAGGCTTTGAGACTCCAGCAAAGTGAGCCATTATCTGCAAATGGAGAAACCATAAAACAATGTGAACCTACATAAGAACGGCTGGCTCACTGAAGTTACCTCAAAAGTGCAGAGAAGATTCATCCAGCAGGTCACAAAAGAACCAAAGACAAAATGTAAAGCATTGGGGGCCTCACTTGCCTCAGTTAAAGTCAGTGTTCATTACTTAACAATACCAAAGAGACTGTGCAGAAACGGCATCCATGTGAAAGTCTCAAAGATAAAAACACTGTAATAAAACACAAAATATAAAGATAAAAACACTGTTGAACATAAGGTTCAAGTCCATTTCCCAAATACCGTCTTATTGATCCCCAAGGCATTTGATAAAATATTTTGTGAACTGACAACACAAAGCTGGGAATGTTTTGAAGGTGTGTGTCTTGTTACCGCTGCAATACAACTAATACAGTGTTTTAGAAAAAGAGCTTCACATCAACAGTCATATATTGTAGTGACAGTGTGGTAGTCTAGGTCTGGTTTGCTTCTTTGGGACCTTGAAGTTTGCTGATGACTGATGGAAAAATAAATGTAAATTCTGAGAAACAGACAAAATCTCCTTCTTATTTTTTTATTTATTGCTTCTCTAAATCAGTAGTAGAAACTGCTCACTCAGGAGGAACGAATTAATCCATCTGAAGTTATGAAACATAATCATATAACTTACTAGAATAAATAAACAAGTGGACTTTTTTTACACTAATAGATGCAAAAATTGGCTTTGTAATATGTAGACATTGTTCTTCACCAATTTCTCTTCTTTTTTGTCTACAACAAAAAAAGACAGTGTTTTTTAATAATTTTCCACATTCTAGCTTAAACCCTAAACAATTCTGTAAATCAAGCCAAATTTCTGCGAACTATTTGGGATTTACAAGTCCTCTGGGAAGTAGATCAATTTGACACAACTCTCACCAGGAAAAGCATTGATATTTATGTCCTCTTTGTCATGTTTTGCGTGTGGCAAGTAGAGAAATCTGCTCCGAGTTCAGCTCAGCTTTGCTTGAGCGCCTTGGCATAGCACATAGCATGAAATCCCAGAATCTGCCAGGTGCGAGCTCCTAAATTATACTTCCCCCAAATGTGCATCAACAGTTTTGACAGGAGGGACTGTACACTGCTATTGTGTACTCCAAAAACACAGAGCACACATACGTCACATCTTCACCGCAGCCTGTGCACCCAAACGTATTACTGTCTTTTATTTATCTGTTCTTTTTCTTTTGGGCACCTTTCCCCCTTTCTACACCTCTCTCATTTCTGGTATTGGCTTCATTCCATGCTCATTAGCATGTCCCATTATCTCCTGGAATATTCAGGGGAATGTTTCCAGTTGCTGCCACTCCAGTTATTATAATATACAACGCGGTTCATGACATTCAAGTTTCTGGAAGTGCTTCAGCTTTTTTGTCAAGGTCCTCAGTCACACATGAGGGCTGTGGATTTTTCAAGGGCATCTGTTCAAAGCTGGGCCAGAAGACAGACAACACAGCAAGGGGAGGGGAGTGGAGGGGGTTATGAAATGGGGAGCTGGGGGTGAGTTGAGGGGGGAGGGGGTCTTGGCGCAAGCAGGAATGATCCACCTAGAATTTGTTGAATCAAATCCTTGCACCTGGATATAATTGTCTTGCTGCTGTGCTGGGAGTTGCTACTACCAGAATGGGACCAAATTAGTGGCCTGAAAATGGCGACCTGTCAAGGTTCGCAGCTTCACCTGGTATCATATTTTACCGAGACAGAACTGTTCGCTTGCATTGCTGGGTAATGATTCTTTTGATTGTTTGATCGGATAACTGCACCGCTAAGAATTACTTCCAAAATTAAGCTGCTTAATACCCGACATCACAATTTGTTTGTTGCATAAACAGATCTATGTTGCAGTTTACATTGCTTGAACTTTTCTGCATTGTGTTGCGTTATATCCATATTTACTTGTTATTTTATGTGATAGACTAACACACAACATTGTATAATTGTAAAGACATGCCTTCTAAAAGTTTTCCAAATAAAAGTCTGAAAATTGTGGTCTGGTTTAGTTTTGAGTCAATCGTTTTTAGAACCACATCCACAGACGTCAATTTTTGTCCATAATTCTTTGTACAGTACCTCTAGCTTAGTTATATTGGAATAAGAGTAACTGTGAACATCCACTTTCAAGTCAATCTTCTATTGTATTTAGGTTTGGACTTTGATTGGGCCATTTAAGCAGAAGAATATGCTTTAATCTAAACGATTCCATTTAAGCTTTGGCTGTAAACTTTGGATTGTTGTCCTGCAGCAAGGCGAACATTTGCCCTAGAGTATTTTACGACAGGTTTTCTTCCAGTATTGTCATGTATTTTTCTCCATCCATCCTCCCATCAATTCTGACAGGCTTCCTTATCTCTGCAGAAGATAGCATCCCCACGGCATAGTGTTTAGAGGGGTCGTTCAATGTAAATTTTCCACCACAAATAGTGATTTGAATTTAGGCCAGAAATTATTATTTTGGCTTCATGTGATCAGAGCAACTGTTTCCATGTGTTATCATTCGTATGCCACATGGCTTCCGAGAAACCGCAATTGGGACCTTTTTCAACAATGGCTTTCTTGCCACTCTACTATAAAGTCCACATTTGTAGAGTGCACTATTAATAGATGTTCTGTTGATTGATTCTCTCACCTGAGCTGTGGATCTCTGCAGCTCCCCCAGAGTCATCACATGACTCATGCCTGCTTCTCTGATAAATGCTTTGCTTGCTCAGTCAGTCAGTGTAGGTTGGCCATGATGTTTTAAGCAGGTTTGCTGTAGTGCCAAAACACTTTTCAAATCTTTATTTAAAAAAATGTTCTACATGCAATCCAAATAAAACACAATGAAGTTTTCTTATTTTAACATGACAAAATGTGCAAAAGGTAAAGGAGCATCATTGCCATTGGAAGGCAGCGAAAAAAATAAACTGCAATTCTGTTTTACAACTTAACTGGATTTTATAATTTAGCCATTTATAATTTAAAGAAATTGCAAACAACTGACTGCAGAGCTCAGTATATGGATAATCAAACTTTTGTATTCTTGCCCAACATTAATAATATCACTTGTGTCCGTACAGATCAGTAATTTAAGCATGCCGAGAAATCACATGTATAAACTCACTTGTGTGCAGTTACTTTCGGTTATCTTACAGCTTGTGTGAAAGGAAAAAGAATGATTCCTTCTTCGCTAAATTATTCAGTTAAGACGGTGGCAAGAATAAAGAATTGCAGTTGTGGGGGGTCTGGGAAATAATTTCTTACACTGATAAATCTTGTAGAACATAATGCCAAGCCTAAGCATTCCCTTAAAAAAAATATTAATGGCACATCCACTATTTATATTCCTGCAGAAACATCCCAGGTGTTTATGAGTTTTCTTGCTATTTATCACCAGCTACAGACAAATTACCATTTTTTTACATCAAAAAAGTTTTTCTTAGTGAAGTTTTCATTAAAAAGAAGAAAAAAATCACTTTAATATGGTATGTTTTTTTAGGGACACAATTAAATTTTAGAAAGTATTGCTCATTTTGGAGACCAGCTACTAAAGGACGACTTATCAAATTTGAAAAAACCTGCTTTTCTCTATATCAACCCCCAGACAACATGTACAGCGTCCTGGGTTTTGACCCAAACAACAGATGTATTTGACTTGGCCTACACCTTTAGTAACTTTGACAGTTGTATATTTCCCTTTTTGGTTACATAACAGATTTTAACATTTTTGCTACTACCCAGTGGAGCCAGTGTACAGTGCTAGTGTACATGATGTCTAGCAAACTTGTGTGTTTCAAACTTTATTGTCACCTTAAAATTAATAAGGAATATACAGACACTGATATTATACTTATATCTCGCCTTGTTTACACGTTTTCTGGTGAAAACTGAAAAGTTTAGTTGCGTTTCTACTGTTCGTTTACACAACAATGGCGCACGTTTTCTCTGAAAATAGCACAATTTGAAAACAGCCACCAGAGTGTAATGGTTTAAAAACGGGTCCCAGTCTTGCTTGGCGGTTTTCGATGTGATGAAATGAAACTTTTACTTACCGGGGACACGCACTCGGCCACGTCGCAGACTAGTATTCTAAATCTTTGTAGAAATGAATCGCGCCAACCCCTAACGGCGCAGGACAGTTTAAAACCCACAGAAGATGAATATATCAATAATAACAATGGTAAATTGCAAAGTAATTACTTGTGCTGCTGACTCTTTTGAATCTAATTCTCCAGCAAAGTGCTCATTGCATGTTGTAGAGTTTTACAAGAGCTTATCCTACGTCCTATATATGGACCGCCGTCGCGCAATATTACCCCATACTTCACCTCTACTGTTGCAGCTTCCGTGATACAGAGATTGTAATTAAAACATTGTCGTCTAGATGTGTTAACAGAAACAGAAAAAAAAAATTTAATGTTCTAAACTAGATCAAGCGTGTACAAACACAGTGAGTCCCAGTCAACTATCAGTTTTTCTTGTCAGTGTATGATAGTATTTTACAACTGTTGGGGTTCTGTTATCTTAGTTATGCAGAGGAAACTGATCCAAATTAATTAATCGTGAAGACATTTATGAGTTTAAAAGACTTTTTTATTGCAAAACCACATTTTCAAATATTATTATTTTATTTGCAATAGCACAAAATTAGCTAGGTTAATATCAGCATAGTAACATAAACACACATGAAGTTGGTAAAAAAGTTCTCCCCTCCCCATAGCTAACTGCTTTTAACAGTGGACATAAAGTGTGTGTTTGGCATTTGAATGGTGGTATGTCCCAGAGTAAAAGCAGTCTTCTAAATCTAAATCTTCAAAGCCTCAAAGTTCGAGTTTCAATTTCATTGCAGAGGTCCTCAGGACGTCTGAGACTGTTCAGCAAGCACCAGGACTGTCTCCCACAGAGCACGGCAGAATGGTGTTGACACCAGTGCAGAACTACAGGGGTTGGACAATGAAACTGAAACACCTGGTTTTAGACCACAATAATTTATTAGTATGGTGTAGGGCCTCCTTTTGCGGCCAATACAGCGTCAATTCGTCTTGGGAATGACATATACGAGTTCTGCACAGTGGTCAGAGGATTTTAAGGCATTCTTTCTTGCAGGATAGATGGCCAGGTCACTACGTGATACTGGTGGAGGGAAACGTTTTCCTGACTCGCTCCTCCAAAAACCACCCAAAGGTGGCTCAATAATACTTTAGATCTGGTTGAACTGTGCAGGCCATGGGAGATGTTCAACTTCACATTCATGTGTCATCAAACCATACACTTTGCGTCACCACAGTCTTGCTGTGTGATTCGGTGCATTGTCATCCTGATACACACGAGCACGCCTTCAGGATACAATGTTTGAACCATTGGATGCACATGGTCCTAAAAGATGGGTTCGGTAGTCCTGGGCCCATGTGACGCGCCATCTAGCAAAAAGTATTGGGCCAAGGGAATTCCATGATATGCCAGCCCAAACCATCACTGACTCCACCCCTATGCTTCACTCTGGGCATGCAACAGTCTGGGGTGTTACACTTTTTTGGGGGGCTTCTCAACCCCGTAACTCTCCCGGATGGTGGGGAAAAACAGTAAAGGTGGACTCATCAGAGAACAATACATGTTTCACATTGTCCACAGCCCAGAGATTTGCGCTCCTTGCACCGATGCTGAAAACCGAATCTGACGTTTGGCATTGCATGAGTGACCAAAGTTTTGGCTATCGCAGCCCGGCCGTGTAATATGCCTGAGGAGCTCCCTGACGGACAGTTCTGGTGGGAAAACAGGAGAGTTGAGGTGCACATTTAATCTGCCGTGATTTGGGCAGAAAATCTACACAAAAAAAAAAACACAAAAAGAAAAAAAATAAATCAGTGGAGTTTTAGTTTTGGATAAAATTCCCGTTAGCACCCGAAAATCCCTTTCAGACAGCTTCCTCTTGCGTCCACAGTAACACTGTTGGATGTGGTTTGTCCTTCTTGGGTGGTATGCTGAACATTCACCTGGATACGGAGCCTTGATACATCACAAAGACTTGCTAAAACTCTTGGTCACAGATGGCCAGCAAGATGTTGGCACCAAAAACAAATTTGTCCTCTTTTGAACTCTGGTAATGTGTCACACATAATGTGGTGCGTTTCAATAATTTGAGCCAAAACCCTGCTCCGTTACCCTGCTAATTGAACTTCACACTCTGCTCTTACTGGTGCAATGTGCAATCAATGAAGACTGGCTACCAGGCTGGTCCAATTTAGTCATGAAACCTCCCACACTAAAATGACAGGTGTTTCAGTTTCATTGTCCAACCCCTGTAGCTCCATACTGGCAGCGGGTCAGTGTGACAGCATCTGTACCCTTGGTGAGGAGGAAACTTTTGGACGATGATCTTGTGACAAGAAGAGTGGTAAAGAAGCTAGATCTGTGCAAAGAAAATATCAAGGAGAGGCAAACATTCTGTAGGATGAAAAGCCGGAAAATGGTGCAAAGCTGTCTTCTTTCTGTCCTCCCAATTGCTGGGACATCTAAATGATCCTTTGTTTGGAAAAAAAGATGACATATACAATAAATATGCTAATGCTGATGCATCCTGATAGTAGGTATGTTTGACATTGCTTCTCATAAAAGGAAGTTGACTTACAATTCTGTCCAACAAATCTGTCATTAATAAAGAGTAAAATCAAAATGTCCTACAAGTTCTTCCCCATTTGGTGACAATCTTTGTATTTTCTAATACATGGAGGACTGTTTCAAAAAAGTTAAAGTAATAATAAAGTGCTTTAAAGATCATACAATTGAACATAAACATTTAGACATGTAGACATTCCAATATCTTCACCCCATTTCAGTCAAAAATCTGACTTCAATTTTCAAAAAGTGGGTAAATAACCCCAAACCAAAAAATGTGATGAACTCAGTTGTGTTTTATTGATTCCAATAAATAAAGGTTCCACTTGAATTCCAAATGAAAATCTATTTTGGCTTTTCTAATTGGTGTGATCATAGTTTGGTTGCCGGTGCCACATGCCACTGACAGATTTTTAGTCTTTGAATTTTGCAAAGAATGAGATGTCTGAGATTTTACAGACAGAAACAAGTCCAAATGTAAGTGACCCAGATTGAGCATGTTTTTCCCTGACGGTGTAATGAATTTCCACTCGTTCATGATTTGTTTTTTCTTTGCAAGATTGATTACTTTCACATACAGTGCCTTGTAAATGTATTCACACTCTTTGTTACATTACAACTGCAAACTTTGCATTTTATTGGGATTTCATGTTGCATTGCTATTACTGAGAATAGACTACAAATCTTTTTTAGATCAAGAAAATAGAAAACATCTGACAGAAAAATTTTGGAAATTGTTTGATTTTCTTTTTGTAAAGCAATCATGAGAGACCTGAACTAGTTTTCGGATCTACAGTGATTCACAGACACTTACTTCAAAAATCACATTGCTTTATTTAATTGAAATATTCCATTTTTAGTGAAATAAAATTTTACAATAAAACTATTTTTGCATTAAAAAAAAAAACAGTTGTGTCAGTGCCCTGCAATGGACTGGGGACCTGTCCTGGGTGTACCCTGCCTCTCGCCTGAGACTGCTGGAGATAAGCACCAGCTTCTCCGCGACCCACTATGGAATAAGTGGTAGAAAATGACTGACTGACTGACTGAGTTGTGTCAGCGTAGCACTTTCATCCTGACAGTTTGTCTGTATGGCAAACAGTTTTGACACAGCTGACCTCATTCTTTTGGTCCAGGTTTTATGTTTAGGCTCAATGATCTGCTGGAAGCTGAAGCTCTGGCCCACTCTCAGGTCTTCTGCAGCCTCAAACAGGTTCCGTTTAGGTCATATCTGACTGGAGAATTTCTTTCATGTTTGCTGTCACAACTACAATGCTTATAGCAAACTGCTGAGAGTAATTTTTTGACTTTCTTTGAATAATTTAACAGTTTTGCTACTCTTCCATTGAGGCCAGATTTAATAGCAGAACAGCTGTATTTATACTGATTGAATTTCAAACAGGCAGGCTTTATTTAATAATTAGGGGAATTCTAAAGGCAAGTATCAGCACTGTATTTTATTTTTGGTAAAGGTGGTCAAATACAAATGTCATCCTTTTTTAGATTTTTATTTGTAAAAAAATCTTTATTAACCAGGCTTCATTTTTCTTTCTAATTGTCAACGATGCAATACTTTCTTCTACTCTCTCACATAAAATCCCAAATAATATACATCCTGGTTTGGGGTAGTAACTTGACAAATCTATATGTTGCTTCCTAATTTGACTTCTTTGTTTCGTGTTGCAAACATTCTCAGATACTTATTCCACTATGTACAGAAAAAGTTCTCCAATGCATAGAAAATAAATATTCAGTTCCGTCGTTTGCGCTCATAACAGAGCTGTTCGAGGAAACTAGAGCTAAATTTGGTGTAATCCATCACAGGTTTATCAGCATCTGCACCTGGATGGTCAGGAACCCCCTCATGGGACGGGGCCTGTAGACAGTGTGGCATGTCCTCTAATGGGTGAATCAGCTGGCAGGTGTGCCCCAGAAGCTTCTCTGCCACCTGCACGCTGGGCACTACATAAATGGTCTGAACTGTTTTATTGCTTAGCTAGACAGAGAGATACACCTGGGCCTGGTTGAATTAAATGCTTAATGGTTTGGCTGGCTTCAGGAGTTGATGATCTTTTGTTTACAATCCTGATTCTCAATGGACCTCGATGAATATGAAATTGCGCAAAAGATTGTGCTAAATTAAGCCCATTTGTCTTTCCGTTGACCTTTTACCTACAGAAAGAAACTCAAATAAAGATGCGAGTGGTGAAGAGTAAATGTGTTACTAGGCTTCTATTTAGATCACTGACAAGAGTCAGAAAGAAGTTGATATTACTTAATGTGGAAAAGAACGGAGCAAAAAGTAAACCCTAGAGGTTTCATCATCTTCTTAATTAAAATCTTTATCAGGAGCAAAGTAGCTGTGAAACTGAAATGCCCTGTAGCACTGTGATGAAAGCAAATTCATGCAGTGGAACAACTGAAACGAAAAAATTATAAAAGTTTACAATATTGAAAGCAGAGATAAGCTCTTCCTAACAAAAACTTTTTTAAACAAAATAAAAAACCTGCTGCCATCTGTTTCTACCAATGTAGAAACATTGCTTTATTTGTAATTTGTGTCTGATATCACTATACACACATCTGAATATCTAATACAAATATCAAACATTAAAAGGGGTACACTCTGAACAGGTTGCCAGTTCATCACAGGGCATTTACTGTATTTGGAGGTCCACTTATCAACCCACAACCTACTAGTGTCCAATATATAGTGATACACTATGAAATTGCAACATTCTATTAGTCTGTATCTATTTATAACGGACAGCATTTGGGTACACTGTATTGCCAAAAGCATTCACATGTCTACCTTCCCACATATATGAACCTGAGTCATATCCTATTCTTAAGCTGTAGGATTTAATATGTCAACCCACCTGTAATGGCTAACAACTTCAGTTCTTCTGGGAAGGCTTTCCACAAGGTTTAGGAGTGTGTTTAAGGATTTTTTTATTTTTATCATTCTACTTGAAGAGCATGTTTGAGGTCAAAATCTGATGTTGTACGAGAAGGCTTGGCCTGGCTTGAAATGTCCACTCTAATTCATCCCAGTGGTGTTGTGTCAGGTTGAGGCCAGTACCAGCACATACGAAACTCTCCCCTTAATGTCTTTATAGGTATTGCTCTGTGCACTGGTGCAAAATCATTTTGGAACTGATCGAAATTTTGTTTAAAAGACATAGAAGAGACAGCTTTGCCTTCTGTTTTATGTTTCATTTTATCAATGCCTTTTATTAGTTCTATGATTGCCTTATTTTTATAAATTATTTAAACATATTTTAATATTATGTTTATTGTATTTGCCTAAATCCAGTTAAAAAATGTATGTTTTGGCACATCATGGACTCCGTACTCACACTCAAACACACAGATCAAGCGTCGCTCATTCAGTTATTTAGTCAGTAAACTATTTCTACCGAACTCCTGATGGCAAAACACAATATATTAATTTTTTGATAGGAAATCAATGTATTATTTCACAGCACAGCTAATTATTGAACTTAAATTAAAAATCCTGTATTTACAATAATTAGAGTGTAATGATTGCAGTCATTTCATTTCATTACAGAGATGACATTACTGTAATTTAGCCATCATTTTTAACCTAATAGTCTCATCATACAGCTCATATTTAACACTGATCAAAAACTTGTAAAGCTTTCTTATTCACAAATATCTATCTTTTTAAATAGTGTTGTTTAATATTATATAAATACATTTTAATAAATTGTTTTTATTTTTTTTTCTAAAAAACATTCATTACAATTAATTAAAATAAAAAAAACATTATTTCTTACTCTATTTTCGACCATTTTTGTTATTAAGTAATTTATCTAAATATTATATTTTGCCCCAAAAGAAATCTGAGATGTGAGATGCTTTGGAAACCAGGCCGTAGTTCTTTTGCACTCAAAAAAAAAATGTCATTCATGAAATCAGATGTTACTATTTTCTGCTGATTTTTTAAACTCAAAACAAATAGAACCACGATCTGTATCTCAGTTGCAGACCCCGCTCCAGCTCCCAAGTGTCTTCTTTGAGTGGGCCAACCCCCGTCGGTGCTGCATTACTTTTTACTTCTTGAGATTTAAACTGTGGCAGCAACATATAGTGTAACAGCTCCCTGGAGAGAACCAGTGATTGCACTCCAGTGCACGAGATGATATTTTGTTTAATGTGTCGCTTTAGTCCTTGAGGGGCTCCCAACATCTGGCTCAATTTTAATTCCTCAAATGATCCCTTTTCTGAGGCTTTCACATCTCCGGAGAGTAACCGGTAAAGACTGAATAGGTCATTTTCTTACAGTGGTTCTATTAAAGATACATGGAGACAGTGCTATGAGAAAGTATTTGCTTCCTTGCGTATTTCTTTAGTTTTTGCTTTTCTGCAAAACATTTCATATAATCAAAGAAACTTTAATATCAGACAAAGATAACCTTAATAAACACAAAATATAAAAAGTTTTCAAATGATGCTGTTTTAAAGGAAAAAGCTATCCAAACAAATTTGTCCCTTTGTGAAAAGTAAATGTCCCTAAACCTAACATCTGGTTGTGTCTCCCTCTGTGATGACATCTAGACTTTGTCATAACTGGTCATTAAAGCCTGTTTAAGGTTTTAAGGTTTTCAGTGAGATTTAGGTCTGTACTTTAACTAGGCCCCTTCAAACCCTTAATTTTGTTTTGTTTTAAATTATTCAGAGGTAGCCTTGTTGCTAAGCTTTGAATATTATTCTGCTGCATCAGCTAACTTCACTTGAGCTGAAGGCAACTCGTCCAGGTCCTGAAGCAGTAAAGCTGTCCCAGATCAACAGACTACCACAACCATGTTTGACTGGCAATATGATGTTCTTTTTTGAAATTATGTCCTGGTTTTACATTAGATGTACATTTACATATACATACAAAACATTTTTGGGCAGTCTCAGTCAATACAAGATTTCACAACTTTCTTTCACAGGGCCACGCTGGGTTGAAGGGCTGTTTTACTTTAGTAAAGGAAACCATAATTCACAAACTCCATTTTGTGTTAACTCTGATTATCTTTCTGTTATCGATGTGAAACATTTAAGTGGGACAAAAAACAAAAACAGAAGAAATCTGTATGTGACTAAATCTTGTTATGCTGATTAACTTTTAAGTAATTCTTTAAACAGTTCCTCTTTCAACTTTTACCCGATGTCAGAGGTATTACAGCTGTCCTCTACAGACCCACTCGGCTGTCATCTTTTAGGTAGTTGTCTCGTATTAGAGGCCGGCTCCCTGAAGTAAGAGCCCATGCCGGAAACCAGGTTTGATTTGTTGATGCGGGTGTGCTGAGGGCAGACTGGGGGCCAAGCGTTAATGGGTTCGAGACAATAGGCCATCACTAATCAGAGACCTCAAGGTTGCCATGAGGTTAATTGTAATGCAGGTGGCCCTAGGAGGAGGGGGCGAATAAGAAACGTCAACTCCTTTGCTGCCTCAGCGGCCATTGTGTTCTAACATTAAGCCCCGGGGCAAGGATTTGGCTTTCTCTCTCACTCTTCCCCTGTGTCTTCTGTAGCTTTTAATTTCTTATTATTCACTGATTCCTATTCAACCTCGGTGGGTTAAAAAAAACCTTTTTCGCCACGTGTCAAAGGAAATGTTAATATTGAGCCCGTCTTTGCTGTTGTGATGCATGGTTAACTATTGTGGGGCTCCACTGGTGATTCAGCAGTGTATTTACCATTCACTGGAAGCACTTGTGTTGCATCATTATTTGTTTAAACTGACAGAAACAGCAGAGCCTGCTTTCTTTTGTGTTAGTAAAAAACACCATCTCCAAACAAGAGCTTGGTCATGAATACATGAAAAAGTTGCCTTTTGTTGTAGGTTTTGTTGTTTCTGCCAATCAGTTTTCCAGTAGGAAGGGCTTTTGTCCTCCACTTTTTGCTTTTTCAAGTTTTTACAATAAGATGAATTTTTCATAGACAGAAATATCAAAAGTCATAAACGGTTTTTATGAACCTGTATGTATTCATTGTGTATGTTGGAAGATAACAAACCTGTCGTCCAGAGATTATTTTAAATAGGATTAATTATATTCTGAATATAATACAATGCCATCCAAATTATGTTGTCTGTATGATGACAGAATGTCTAAAATAACCCTACTAATAATATTTGTTGGACATGTTACTTTAAGAAATGTAATTAGTTATAGTTACTTCTCCCAAAAAGTAACTGAGTTAGTAACTGAGTTACTTCACTATAAAAGTAACTAGTTAACAGGAGAAGTAACTATTGAGTTACTTTTTTAAAGTTTAAATATGTCTATGAATTTAGATTTTTTTCGAAGGTTTCACAAACCAGTCGCCATTGTTGCAGCTTACATCTGCTAGTTTGCCTGAGCAAGGCTGCTGTGTGCGTTTGTGGTTTCTGTATATAATGAACACTGCCTCTGATTGGCTTAAAATGAAAGCTAACTCTACATTGGCCATTCATCATCACTTATGCGAATGTCTCGCCCCTCACTCCTCCCTTCACCAAAGAAAAAGAAGCTTAGCTATTGTGGCTGTGAGCCACGACAGATGACAAGAGCTTCAATGAGTAGCTTTAGTTTATAATGCGCCACATTTAATTGTCAGTAATGGCGTTGTAACGCTAAAAAAGTAATTAGTTTGATTACTTGTTGCTGAAAAAAGTAACGCTGTTAGTAACGCTGTTTATTTTAATGCCGTTATTCCCATCCCTGCTAAAAATTTTCTTTCAAAAAAAGGTAAAACTCTTGCTAATTGAACAGAAATGAACAGTACGGAGTACATAACTAACATCCAAGGTGACAATCTCCTGCTGCCTTTGACAGAATCTGTGGAGTCCGTGATGCCAAAAAACAGACACTGACAATGTTGTTGAATGTTTGTTTTCAAAAAAAGAAGAACAATTTGATAATCTCAAACTTTGCTTTAAAAGACCTTTATTCACTGTAGAATTAGCCAATTCCGGTATTAAAAGAACATGAGAAAAAGTAGCATTAAGCATCAAATAAGAAGCTGTGAATAATTCACCAACTTCCACATCATTAGCTAGGTCACTAGACAGCCATATTATCTTACAGTGATTACAATGTGCAGAATGGTGATGATGAGGAGGGGTTCTTAACCCCCTGCCACAATAACCTTTACATGTAAATAAATATCAACCTTGTACAGGGTGCAACGGACACCTATGCTGACCCTGGGCCGTGACGCCCTGGGTTGTGAGCCATACTACAGTGCCAAATACTTCATCTCCTGCAGCTGCAGGTAAAAAGCCCTTTCCTCTACACCAGCTGGAGTATGAAATAGAAAGCGCATAATATTAAAATACAAAAAGCAAAATGAAAAACCATAAACAATAAAAAAATCATGAATAACTAGGGATGGACTGAACAGAGATTTTGCAGGCCAATTTATGATTTTTGTAAAGCTCTGGGCACCGAAATCCAATCTTAGCCATGACGATTACTTTTTAAGAACTATAACATTTGAAATTTATTTGGAACTTTCTGGAATATTTGGAAAGCTTATTATTTTTTCATTATAATGTTAAGGTTAAATACAAAACATTTTTTCTTAAAAACATTTACTATGTTGCCAGTGCATCTTTATCTATTTATCTCTGAAGAGGGGTTCTACCGGGGCACAGTTAATGTCAGAGCCGCCACTATAGAGTCCCAAATGTTTCTCAACACAAAATCTTTTATTTCTCACCATCTGTCCACTTGAATCATCTCTGTGCAACTCCAATGCTGGACAGAAACAATTTTATCACTTACAAAAACGTATAAATGTCCTTTCAATACAACACACTTTGAGCTGCCATAGATTTTAATGTTGTTATTGAAGTCTTCATAGATTGGTTAATTAACTCAACAACTATTATTTCAATCTCTGTGTTGTTACACTAAATCATTTTAACTGTGTTTCATCCTATGTAATTTACTGTCATACAGTATTTTATGTTTCTCTGTTTGTGACAATAGTTTCTCTGTTTGTGACAATAGTTTATATCAGCAGCCTATGTGCATCATAGTGACTTGTTCAGTGATGGATTCTCACCAACTCACCTTTTTGTTTGAGATGAGAAGGGGGTGAACTGGAGGGGAGCGAGAGAAGAAGATTGCCTTGAAAGACCAAACATCTCAGTGTCTGCCAACCTGCAAATGGCCCTTGTGTTTGTTCAGCTGAGCATTGGACAGCAGCCAGCCCATCATACTCCTTGCTTCCACGGCATATGTGAGGGCAATGCATTGAAGTTTGCATTTGATACATGACAAATGAGATGGTATTGCACAGCAGGGGGGACTGGTATGGCATAGCTCAATGAGCTACAGGGAGTGGAGTGAGGGGTAAGAGGAGGTATGGTGGCCCCATATTTTTTCCAAGAGCTTTCTTTGTCAGACCATCATCCTGAAAGAATTGTGTATACTGATATTTGTAAGTAAAATTGTTGCAGCAAACGTACACAGGATATTCATAGCGCAATGAATACATATGTTCATGTGTTAAATTAAGTTAAAGCATAATGATTTGAATTGAAAACCTGCCACATTTTTGTGTTTTATGCAAACTAGATGCCATGCATTTGATGTCAACACGTTATATTCAGTCACTTGACTTTAACTTGTAAGAAATACTTGTAAACATCTATGTCCTGCAGGAAACATCACTAAGACCTGAAAATTCATAATTTAACAAACTAAAAAGATCATATATATTTTTTAGCAAATTTAGCTTGTTGCTGAAGATCTTTGAATCTGTATATTCCATTCTGCCTTGCTCTTCTTCACAAAGCGTTTCTGTGTGTTGGTCATCCCATTTTCCTATAAACCAAGCAATGTTCTTACATGTGTTTTGCTTTAGCCATGCAGAACACAAGAAAACAGTTGAAAATTTGGAAAAATCTGATTAAAACGTGCAAATTAAAGCTACAAACCAGAAAACTACACCTGAGCTATACAGAAGAGATACAGCAAAAGGCCTGGTGTCTTTTGTGATGCCACCAGAGTCATTTGCGCCTGGAATCTTGTTATTGGGAGGGACGATTTTATCCAAATTAGGCAATGATGCCAAGAACAAAGCAAATAAAATGACCTGTTGCTTCACACGTGACAAACTAGATCTAAAGTAGTTTGACTGATTTTGTAGAAAAGTCTGGTAGATTTCATAATAATGTGAGCATCAGCACCTTATCTGCTTTTGTTGCATCCTCTGTCCCATAGTGTTATTGCTCAACAAAGCTCATTGTCCAAAGAATCACTACACGGATAAGCCCTGATCACGCGTATGTGTCGAAAATGCTAATCATTCTCAAAGGAGCAGCCTCTATTTCATAAAGCCTTTACATCTCGCATGCAAAAATATGCATTTCAGCTTTATTTTTAATCCTGGAGTTTCAAACTTGCACCATCCAAATAGTATTAACCCGGTGATTATACAGTACATTGCCGTTAAAAATTCTACATATTATGCACACCTTTCATCTTTCACCCACTTTCTGTGACCAAGACCTTGGTCTGACAAAAGCAGATAAAATGGCATTATTCCAGCTAAGAACTGATTTTTAGTGCATTCATCTGGATATGTGACATTGAGAGGGACAAGCAGAACCAGCAGGGCGATTAAGGCCCTATTATCACCTGTGCCTCCAAGACATCCGTGACTTCGTCACATATCCACATGGGCAGGAAATCTGTCGTGCTGCAGACTTGCATGACTTTGAAATCAACCTCTTATGATGAGTTGCAGTGTGAAGCACTTTGAAAAGCAAGATGGTGCTTACCTGAGTAGATCATCTGTTGTCACTGCTCGTCTTTGGGGAGGGATTGTTCGATCGCCTCCGTCAAAGTGTTTAGGAGGTGTACATTTCAAGCGGAACATTCTTTCATCTTGCTTAAAGAGGAGTGTGGCATTTATGCCTACAGCTAAGCTCTGTACTGACACCTCGGTCCTGATCGGTTGGCCTTAACTGGGGGTTGATCAGCAGCTCTCAAATTTAATCAGAGTGGAACCTCATGTCAGTGTCAAAGCAGTTTTTTTTAATCCATGCCTATTTTACTGCAACTTCACATAATTTTTTTTACTGAAATCCCACCTAACAATTAGCCTATAACGCTAAAGCAATAAATCTGTAATGAAAGTAAAACATTCTAGATATAAAAATTCATCTTTACAATCAAAAATCAAATGTATTTGCAGCCTTATTATTTATAAGTGGTACTATGTTACAACTAGTTAAAATAAAAAGGTTCTCAAAGAAATGACAAATTCTATCTATATCTATCTATCTATCTATCTATCTATCTATCTATCTATCTATCTATCTATCTATCTATCTATCTATCTATCTATCTATCTATCTATCTATCTATCTATCTATCTATCTATCTATCTATCTATCTATCTATCTATCTGTCTTTTGTGTACAGTACCCAGTTGTTTGTGTAAATAAAATGGTATTGTTAAGCCAGTACTCTTTCAAAATGCATCATTAAAGTTCTGACCATTTCATCACAAGGTAGCCAAAACATCTATTTTAACTCTAAATGGGAGTATGATTTTTCAAAAACAAATGGATTAAAGAAGATTTGAAACATGATTCATCATGAAATAATTCATTAATTTTAAAGAATGCAGGTAAAGTGTTTATTTTTATTCTGTTCCATGTATTTGGTGCACCCTGGTAATAAAGCCAGACTCCCAGAGTAAACATTTGTGTTTAAAAGTCTGATTAAAGAAAAAAACAAAAAAATAAAAAATAGTGACAGCATCATGTTGGTTGCATGCTTTTCTACAACAATGATAGGGAGGCTTGTCAAAGAGAATTGGAAAAGTAAGGTGAAACCTGGGTATTCTGGAGGAAAACATGGTAGCATTCCTTATGTGTCCCAGGGAAAAAATCTCAATTAAACTTTAACATGTTGTGACCAATAAAAACAATAAAGTGCTAGGAGATTTACTCTAAAACACTACAAGTGGAAGAGATTACAGAACTATTTACAGAAGCCAACTGTTTGTGCAATTTTTAGGGCATTATGAAGCCAGTTTTGTTCATAAGAATATACAGTAAAACATTTCAACCTTTAAGAAATGTTGCATTTATCCAAGCTAGGATGTCATTAGTTAACCAAATTATCTGATACAACTATTGTTTTACAAAAGCTTGTTGCACTGAAAATTTGAGGCCTGTGATTGAGGCCATTAATTCATTAGTAAAGCAGGTTACAGAGTTTTTTTATTGTATTCCATTGGGCAGTTGAGGTATTATATCTGTTTGGAGAACATTTATAACAAAGCCAGACTGCTGGATCTGATTTTTTATGTAAAATACTGGTAAAGGAAAGAAAGATAAAGGGAAAACACCGTGGTGGCAGCATTATGTTTTTCATTTACAAGAAAACGGAAGTTTGATGGAGCTAAATACATAGAAAATATAGAAGAAATCCTGATCATGGCTGCAATAGGCAAAAGTCTCCTGACTTTTGTAAATTTTAATGTTTAAAAAATATATCATGACTAAACGTATTATTATTAATATTATCAGGATTATATTATTATTATATATAGATTTATCTTTTTGGTAGCTTTATACTCCCAAGAATCTGGTAACAAAACTCATCATGATTTGCCTTCCCTTCAAACCAACATCATATTCTCAACTCTCATATGAGATCTACCACCTAATAAGGAGTATCAATTGTCTTAAGTGTGAGCGTGAAAACCTTTTAGGTTTACTTGAAGGAAAAGTGTCTAAAATTCCAACTTTATGGCAGGCTTCTGGCACCTACCTTGTAGTGTGGATCCAATGGCTTAAGGTAACTGGCATTGTTATATATGCTGGGGCAGCAAGCATGCATTTAAGGTATAAAGCTGGACTGAAATTAGATAAATAACTTAGTTTGTGGTATTCAAAAATCTGACAGTAAAATAAAGAATTAACAGGAAAAAATATTATTTAGCAAGGCAGTATATTGCTACCTGTTTTTGTACTCTGTGCTTATTCTTTGATTACAGCACTTAATTTGAATACATAGACTATTCTGTAAGAGTGAATATATCTTTTTTTAGAAGGACTTTCCCCTAATATTGATCAATTGACCTATGTGGTTTGAAACTGACAGGAGCTGTTATTTTGAACTGATCAATAATTTTATTCAGTGCATTTTTATTTCAAATATAAGAATTCAACACTTGGTCTGTGTTACTTTTAACGATGTGCATGACACTTTGCAAGTTGTTAACACAGAACAGTGGGGCACTTGCAAAATTGGCTTCAGACAAATGTTTAACTCAAAAAACATCCTCAGTTTTTGTGAAACCATATAACTGTTTAGCACATATTGTGTTGTGGATGTCTACCTACGGCTCAAAGACATTTTGCAACTTCAAACATCAGAGGTGAAATTTAAAAAGAGAGATGCTAGGGTTTAATGGTACTACAGTAATACAGTAAGTAGGTATTGCTTTCAATACTATTAGAAAGGCTGCTGTGGAACCTGCTTATTTTATAGCCTAAAACATGAAATAAAAGTGTCTGTAATGAGAGAACTCTTTTAAATTATACAAGCCAAATCTAGCAAAATAAAATTGTCACTATGCATTCGTTACCATTCTGTTTAATCACTTTGTTCCTTGATAGAATAGCAATAAAAACTAATAACTAGATGTTGCATCAAGCTGTTTTAGACAGACATTAATAACTCACAGTGCCATGAAAAAGGATATGATCTCTTACAGTTTTTTTTCCATTTTTATCTATCATCTAACTGATTATGCTATGAGGCAGATAACCTGGGTAAAAACATAGTTTAGTTAACAAATGATTAAATTTATTAAGGGAAAAAGCCACTTAAACCAACATGGCTCTTTGTAAAAGAGCAAGTGCCCTTTAAACCTAATTAGTTGTGCCACCCTCGGCAGCAACAGGTGCCATCAAGCATTCACAACAACTGGCAATAAGTCTTTTACATTGATGTGCATGACTTTGTTGGCCCATTCGTTTATGCAAAATTGTTTTAATTCAATCCCATGGGAGTGTTCAGGAGCATGCATGGCCTGTTTAAGTCATGCCACAACATCTGACTACTCTTCCCACTGACCCAAAGCCGCCTTCTCAGGGCCATTCAGGAGTGGACTTGCTGGAGTTCTGTGATAAATTCTCCAAGTGTGCTTGAGAATAAGGTTGCACATAAATAACCGGACACTCTGCTTGAGGATTTTCCGCAGAGCAGATTTAATGGTTCGACCAATTATCGCATGTTATCCAGGTTATCCAGGTCCTGAAGCGGTAAAGCAGTCCCAGTCTATCATACTACCACCACCACGTTTGACTGATGTTCTTTTTCTGAAATTCTGTGCTGTTTAAAGGTAAGGAGATGAGCACCTTCTAGAAAGTTACACTTTTGTCTCGTCAGTCCGCAGAATATTTTCTCCCATTAACTAAGGCAAGTGAGGCCTGAATGACATTTTTGTTGTTTTGTTCTACATTTTAGATACTTGGGGCCTGATCTTCAAAGATCCCAAACAGCGGGTGCTGATTTGCGTTTACTATAAATATATTGCATGTGTAATAAGTGGACTTGTTGGGTGGGATTTTCGAAGATTGCGTGTGCAATGCATAACAGGTGCAAAACAGCTGCAGATCGCCCTATTTAAATGAGGAAATTATGGGTGCTACTGGCTGGAACATGAGGAAAACCAAATAGATCCTCTGCTGTGTTGCTATAGAAATACAGTATACAGGGATTGTTACACTGCATCATTATACATGATCTAGTTGCTGATTTTTTCCTTTTGTTCCTTTGGCCCCTGCTTTTCTGGACTGTTACAGTTAGTTAACTTTTGTTGTGCTACTCACAACAGGTTTGTCATCTGCCCTAATGAGATTATTTCTCTTATCTTGCTTGACGTAACTCGCGACAAATTGGCCAATCAATATTAACAATATAAAAGACAAATATGTCTGTTAATTAATTTGTCTCCCTTGATCTTTTAATTATTTTCGGAGACTCACCAGGTTGTGTTGTTTTTTTGAAAGTATATATTTGAAGAGTTTGGAGTTTATCATAAGCAGCCACAATATTTAAGCCTGAACGTAATATTAGCAACATAAAAATAGATTGTTGTAGAAGTCGTTTTGAATATTCATGAAGGCAGACACGCTAAAAAGTTTGCGCCCACAGTTCCGCTGATTTTGCAAAGGCAATCCTATGAGGGAAATTTACTGCTAAAAATCATGAGCACATATTTTTAATTTGAGAGCAGGATTTCATTCTGCTTGTACTCAAACTTAGTAATGCTTGCACTCAAAATTAAGTAATGCCTGCACTCAAAACTTCTGCTCCCTTTCAAATATAGTCTGCTCTCTCTCAAATCTTTGTTTCTGCGCTCTAATCTAATGCTTTTTGCATAGATAATTCCTCCTCCTGCTTGCTTCATCCTCCATGTGCGCAAACTTGCTTTCTGCTCGGATCAAAACTGCGCTCTCAAGTTTCTTCCCTGCTCGCAAATTATTTTTGCTCTCTCTCAGATTAAAGTCGTATCATCTCCTAGCAACCATATCAGCCAATAGGGTGACAATGTGCAACTGCTAGGTCACATATATATATATATATATATATATATATATATATATATATATATATATATATATATATATATATATATATATATATATATATATACTTGTATATATATACTATCCGGTCAATAGTGTTACACTTTTCATGTTGTATAATTATCTTCTTATTTTCATGAATATTTCCATCGTAGATTCTCAACAAAGGCATCAAGACTGTGAATAAACATATGGAATTATGTAGCATACAAAAGGTGTGACTAACTCTAAACATTTTTATAGTTTAGATTCTTTAAAATAGCCACCTTTTGCTTTGATTACTGCTTTGCTCTCTTAGCATTCTCTCGATGAGCTTCATGAGGTGGTCACCTGAAATGGTTTTCCAAAGGGTCTTGGAAGAACTTCCCAGAAGTCCACTGAGAGACGGCCAAAGGTTAATATTTCAGTCATCACAGCAAACGGCGACTACTTTAAGGAATTTAAACTATAAAACATATTTAAAGTTCCTTTACAAATTTTTTGTTTGCTACATTATTCCATGTGTTCATTCACAGTTTGGATGCCTTCAGTGAGAATCTTGACCGGTAAAAAAAAAAAAAAATATATATATATATATAATATATATATATATATTATATATAATATATATATATATATATATATATATATATATATATATATATAATATATATAACAAACACACATTATATATCCTTTCACAGCCCTGAAACTGGGCATAGACGATGGATGGATGGATGGATGGATGGATGGATGGATGGGTGGGTGGATGGATGGATGGATGGATGGATGGATAGATAGATAGATAGATAGATAGATAGATAGATAGATAGATAGATAGATAGATAGATAGATAGATAGATAGATAGATAGATAGATAGACAGACAGACAGACAGACAGACAGACAGACAGACAGACAGACAGATAGATAGAAACTACCAACTGGAATGGCTTAGCACCACATTACATATGATTCCTTACGTGTGCTATTACGTTTCTTCATGTGTGCACTTACAATCAGGCTACATTACAGGGTTAGATGTAATCCCCAAGTAATACAAAAAGCACTCCCCTTTAATAATATTCATGAAGAGCAGTGTGCCCTGGTGATCTGCCTGTAGATTTTATATTGTTAAGCCTTTCTTATGTTCCCCTGAGGGGGGCTAGCGGCTGTGTTTAAAGAAATGACATAATGAAGCCGTTTCTGCCAAATAATAAAATTTTTGCTGAACATCAGTCAGGCTTTAGATTGGCCTATAGTACAATTACAGCAGCAATTCTGGTAACAAACGTTTACATCCCCCAATTAGACAATAAACAGCACTGTGCAGTGTAATTTTTCTTGTCGCCAGAGCATTTAATTCTGCAAAGCATAAACTTCAACTGAAAAGACTTAATTCTGTAAACTAAGTGAACTTGCCCTTTACTAGTTTAAAAGTGATATTTTGTTACTGAGATGCCGCAGTGCATCAGCAACATTTACCTAATTGTGTTCCCCAAGGATCTATGTTAGCCCCCATTTTATTCTGGATTTTATTAACTAATTCTGGACAGGGATTAGCTGCAGCCAAAATACATTTATACGCTGATGACACTGTCACTTGTTTAGTTGGACATTCCTTAAACCAAGCTGTGGAGCTTTACAGCTTCTTGACGGTGGGATTTAAGAAATTTCTACCTTATCCACCTCCTTTTCAAACATGTAGAAGGTTAAAAAAATATCTGTCTAAATGTTGACTTTAAGTATAAGTTTCTAATAACAATCTCAAAAGAAATCTGTGGCAGATTGAAGTTGCTACAGAAAAGCCAAGTATTCCTCCAAATGATGGATGAATAACATTGGGCAGAAATACAGGTGGGTTCAGTGAATGTACATAGTCCATGTAACCCAGTAAGTCACTCTTTTTGGTTCACTCATTGTGTAGACAGCTCACGGGTCAATCCTAGTTAAAGACCTTGGTCATCTGCCTTTTTTATTAAAGTCAAAAATTAGAATCCAAATTAATCTTTAAGGTTTGTTTGTTTCTTTAGTTCAGTTAATCATTCAGAAATGTATAGTAGTTCAATTTATAATAAATTAAAGTCTTGGTTTGTGTTACAAGCTCTAGATGTTTCTTCTCATAATCTTATGTGAATGTAATTATTCTTTATTGATTTAAATAATTTCTAAATTGAATAAATATACACTACTGGTCAAAAGTTTTAGAAACACAAGGGTGGCTATTTTGAAGAATCTAAAATATTAAAGGGTTTAGAGTTATTTCACTTTTGGTATACTACCTGATTCCATGTGTGTTCATTCACAATTTTGATGCATTTGGCATGCCTACTATAAAAATATTCATGAAAATAAGGAGATCCGCTAAGTGAGAAAGTGTATCTTAAACTTTTGACCGGTAGTGTACCGACTGAGGAAAACAAATGATCCTTTACACTGCCTTTTGATTGATCAAGGGACTGATTAGTTTTCTAGCCTCAATATAATTTAGCGTAGCTTAAACACACTTCCTTATGCATGATACAAGGAAATCGCCATTAAGATTAAGTATTGCATTATTTTCATGATTTATTTGTCAAGACTTTTGTTGGTTTCTTTGAAGCCTCAATTTTTTTTCAACATTGGTGAGTTTAGACTCTTTTTCTTATAAAACATCAAAGCGTTTCTTACATTTGTCTTTTTAAAAAAGAACGTTTCTTTACCATTAGACATCAACTTATTTAGGCACGAGGGTATGTCTCAGCTCGATCTGCATTTTAAAGAAAAAAGACTTGGATAATTAGTCGTGCGCCATAAATCAAGAAGTGAATCTATTTCACCGTGCCCTAATTGAAAGTGCTCCCCCTTTTGCAGGGGTTGTAGTCGGACATGGAGCGCCATCGGATGGTGATATATGTGGAATCCAGCACAAACAGTTTGAACCAGTCAGGCCATGATTGATCAGCCCCCTCTGGGATGTCAGGTGGATCTTTCTCCTTCAAACCAGAAGATAAAAGCCTTAACGACTCTCTAGTTTTGTCTTACCTCTCAGTCGTGTGTGTGTGTGTCTTTTTCTTCGTGTCAGTGTTTTATTTTTCTCAGTCTTTGACCTTGAAGGTTCTGTGTGTCTCTGCGTCCAGATGTCTCAGTGATTTCTCTTTTTAGGAGGCAAGATGTTCCTTTTATGCACCATTGATGCCACTATACAAACAGTACATAAATGCTTCATGGAAGCAACTATCTGCATGAAAATTTAGTTGATTTATGACTGGATTCCATAGTATTTTCTATAATAACCCAGCGCATTTTTGCAGGAGCTTAGTAGTGGCCGTAGTGATACCACAGTACAGTGCTGTACCCGCACTTCAAAGAGCATTTTGTTCACACGCACCCTCACAAAAACACAGGGTGACTTCACTCGCTTGCAGTGGCAAAGGTGCACCAACTGGGTTGTTTTGTTCTCATCTTGTGTTTTTTTTCTCTCTCTTTCTTTCAGTTTCCCCTCCTCTTCATCATCCCCAATCGTTTTCTCAAAGCATTTGCTCCGGAGATTTACACTTGCAGTTGATAGAAAAAAGAAAAAGAAAAACTTCAAGCAGCAGAGTGCGCTCTGCTGGTAATTCAGGTTTGGTGTGTGGTATTTCATTGAGGTCCTTTCTGATTGTCTTGCAGTCGCGATGGATGTGGCTCTTGAAAGCGAAAGGTGTATCAGTTGGGATCACTCGGCATCTGGCCCGACACTCTTGTGTCGCAGTGACCCTCCTGTCGGGGGGAGCAGCGAGGGCCACAGCAGGGGGTATCCCCTGGAAAGCAACATAAATTTCAGAGTGAGAATCAATAGACTGTGAGAATTGTAAGAGATGCATTGGCTTGGACTGCGACCCTTGTGCTTTTGCTGTATGAGAATTTGAGGATGCACATATGATTTTTAACAAATAATAAAAAAGAGCACTTATAATCATATTCTGTGATATTCTCCAAAAAAAACTAAAAACATATTGGGGAGACCTATTCTCCCACAAGTAATAAAAATAGCCACAGCCGTTGCTCTCTGTGTAGAAGTAAGGAAGCTCTGTGGGGTGCAGACTTCAAAGCAAAACAGGGAATTCACCAAAACAACTGCTGGCAGTTTCAAATCAGCATTCCGACTGATAGCGACATAACCTTCCACTTGTATTTGGCATGAGATAACTGGAGAAGAAAATGTCCAATTTGAAACAGCATGTGTCAGTAAGTGGGAAGACTATTTTTTCTATTTGGAATCTAAATACATTCATTTATGTTGGTGGCAAATCGTCTAGAGAAATAAAAGTCGTATATTTTCAAAAAGGAAAGAGTTCAGTCCAGACCCTGGAGTTCTCTTGAGGAAAGGGCAATAACAGCTGATCAGGCTTCAAAAGAACCATCATTTGCCACTTGGTGGGAAATGAAAATGAGCATGAAGGGGTCAAAACAACACAAAACAAAACAAGAATTTGCTTCAAAAATTTTTTTTTTTTTCAATAGAGCAACAGGACAGTAAATCCCTTCTTTTTCACTTTGGACAACCACACGTCTGGTGCATTTATTAGTTTTGATCCTCGAAACCAGATAGATTAATTAATTGTGAGGCAACAAAAGAGACGGAAAGATAGCCTTAAGCCTTTTGAGTAGAAACATGGGGGTGAGCGTGCCATTGTGTCTTTGATGAAATCTGCCTGTGGTGCATTGTGGGTAGTGGCGTGCGCTCTGGCCGCAGCAGGGTAGTGGTGGCTGTGTCCACTTTTCAGGTGCTGTCACACTCCCCTTGGTCATATTAATTATGGGATATAAAAAAGAGGAAAATACAAAACAAGGTTTAATCCCCTGGCCTTTAAAGAGCTGGAGGACTTCTAATGACTACACTTTAGAACAAACTTGCAAAGACGAACAACTACACACAGGCAACGTGTGGAGTAAATGTTTCTCCAACATTGTTATTTATTTATGCTGATAGCAATCTGTATGAATCAAACAAAATTAGGCGACAAAAGCAGAGTAGATGTCCATCCAAACCTGAAACAGCTACATTTATTGCTTACAGCTGAAACCAGATATTTGCATATACTTTATAAAACAACTTACCCTTTATCTCATTGTTGGACATTAAATCAGAATAAAGTTTTCCTGTTTTAGGTCAGTCAGGATAAAATATTTCTTCCAGATTTGATCAAACTTAGAAGTTAAAATACATTTCTTTAGTATTTGTTAGAGTTGCCTTTTCAACAGTATGACTTGGGTAAAATTGTGTGGGTATCCTTTCACAAAATAGTTTGCTGGAATTTGGCCCTTTCCTTATGACAGAATTGGTGTAACTCAGCCAGGTTTCTTTGCCCTCTTGCTTAATTTCACCTTTTCAGCTCTGCCCACAAATTTTTCTCCTGAAGCTCTTTTGTACCTAATTTGGCAGGATGATTATGGTCTTGGTCCTTTTTAAAGACCCATTTGTACTCAAGTTTTAACTTCCTGGCTGATGTCTCGAGAGGTTGATTTAGTATTGCCACATAATGTTCTTTGCACATGATGCCATCTGTTTTGATAAGTGCACCAGTCCCTCCTGCAGCAAAACACCTACACAACATGATGTGGCCACCCCTGTACTTCACATGGATGGTGTTCTTAGGCTTGCAAGCCTCCCCATGTTTGCTCAAAATGTAACAACAGTCATTTTGGGCTAAGGCTTTAGTTGTAGTCTCTTTAGACCACAGAATATGCATAAAAAAATTAGGGCCTTTGTCTTTGAGTGGATCTGCTCTGTATTCTGTTTTTTTTTTTTTGCTTTTGGAGTAATGACTTCTTCCTTTCTAAGCCCCATGCTTGTACAGGACTTGTCAGCATCTTCACAAAGTCTGCTGCTTTTGTTTTGGCGTTGATACACCCATTTAACACTTTCTGGGACACAGAATCTGTCTCCTTCCTGAAGGATGTAATGGCTGGAGATTCTCATGTCGTTTGTACTTCCATATAGTTGTTTGAACAGATAAAAAAAGAACAATTAAACTGTATCCAAAGATACACTTGTGGAGGTCCACAAGCTCTTCCTGATATCTTGGTTCACTAACCTTGCAGAAGCTTACAAAGCCATGACAAAATCATCATGTTCAAAGGCATAATTAGTGCGTGTAAATGTCTGAATATGAAGGAAGTAATATGAGTACACAAAAAAAAATCTCTCTTTAATTATTATGGTATGTAAAAATCTGGTTTCAACTGCATTTATAACTTTCCGACAGAAATGTGCGACTGCATGTACCTAAATATGGACACTAAAATACATCATCTGTTTAAAATTGCAATATTGGCATTCAGCATTTATTTTGTTATTTATATATTTTTTGCCAGAATCTAAAAGCAATCTGAAAAGTAACCATATAACTGATCTTGTAGATAAAAAAAAACGGTTTCCCTGTACCCTTGCTCGTTACTGTGCATCTTTGGCAGAAAGCATTGCTTTTAAAATCTCTTTAAAATGGCCTTTATCATTACATAGGAGGTATAAGGATGTATTGTTCCCTTTCTATTTCAGAGATTTCCTAATTATGTTTGTTATTATGCCTGAAAGTACACTTGTGCAGATGGACAGTCCTCTGCTCAGACATCAAAGTGAAGTCCCCCCCCCCACCCCCCCCCACCCCCCCCCACCCCCCCCCAAACCCCCCACCCCCCCCCCCCCCCCCCCCCTTCACACTGAACATTTTCACAAGACTCCAGAGACTAACCCTGCCCCCTCGTCTCCTGCAGCAGAGCAGACTCTGTCATCCAGTATTTTCTGTGTAATCAGATCTCAGCCCTTGTGCTTAATGGGAGAAAACAGCCACTGGAGATTGGCAGCCTACAACAGGTTTTATGGCTGTTGTTTCAGGTGGGAGGTGTGTTAGTTGGGAAGAATGGATGAATGAGTGTCAGAAAGATTTTACACTGCCCTCTTGTGCTGTAAAACCTACTGTACTGCCTCTGCTCTGTTCATTCTGAGTCATTTTTCAACTGTGTTACCCTGGTGTTGTAATGGCAGCAGAAACAGAGAAAAACATGCAATGGGCCATATTTTTATCTCCTTAATATAAAGCACTACAACACAAAAACAGTTTTTAATTATCCTGTACACGTTGTCACAATACAACATCAAACCTGAGAAGAATTGGATGCATTTGTATTTACCTCCCCAAAGCTCTTTGTGCTTTGTAGAATCACCTTTCGCTGCAGTTAGAGCTGCAAGGCTTCTGGCGTATGTCTCTACCAGCTTTGCACATCAGCCTGTTGTTCTTTATGAAATAGCTCAAGCTCAGATTTAATGGACAGCCTTTCTGAACATCATGTTTCAAGTCCTCTCACAAATTCTTAATTGAATTTATTTACGAAGCAATGTTAGCTTTCTGTCATATGTACTATTTAGTATTTAGGCCAAACGTGGAAATGTCGGTCTCACCCATTGAGAACACTGTTTTCCACTTGTTCACATTTCTGATTTTTGTTTGTAAAAAAGAAAAAAAATTGTTTACCACGTAAAATTCCTTCCACTTCACAATAACATGCTGCTTTGTGTTGGCTGTCACATTCAAATAAAATAGATTGTAGTTTGTAGTTGTAATTTGACACAATGTGAAAAAGTTCAGTTTACTTTTGTATAAAATAGAGAGAAAATAATATATTTATGATAATAGAACAGTGAAAGGCACCTGAATGTACTTTTCTACTAAGGCTGGCTGAACACGGTGGATATTCTGAGCTGCACTCTTCCTGCTCTGTCACATGTCAAAAGGATAGAGAGGGGGGTGAGGAGGAATAATTGTTTGATCTGTCCTTTTGCCTGTCGCTGCCCTAATCACTCAAGACTGATTCAGAAAATGCAGGCTTGAATGTCAGAGGGCCTCCTGTGGAGAGGTGGAGCATTTCACTAGCTTTGGACAGCCGTGCCCCGGTAATCACCACTCTCAAACCTGGCCGGGCACTCCAGCACTCCCCTGATTGAGCACCTCAATCTAACAAGGTGCTATTGCCAGAGCCAGAGATTCTGCCAGGTTTTGACAAACCGGTGGATTGTCGTCCGATCATCATGGGACATTGCCTTTTTTCCGCAGCTCAGCCATGCATACAGCTGGTGGCTCAGAGGAAATTCAACGTAAGCAACAAAGTCAACGTCCCTAAAACAATTTGATAATTCTAGATCACTCAAAGGGCACACCGGCTTATTTCCTGTCATGTTGAACCGATGAGTACTTTTTCGACGTCCACTTTAAATTTCCCCTGTGATTAGAGTCTGCTATCATGCTCCATCTGACCTTGCTTCTGTCTGTGACACCAGGGCCCTCCCTGAGCGAAAACACAGCCCAGCCTCAACCAGATAGCAGCATGTTTACATTTACCTTTAACCTCAAGTTGTTACCTCTGGAGGTTTTACATCAGTCTGTAAAATATCTCATTGTTGCCTGTCTAAAATAAATAGGGCCTGTGAAATATGAATATTATTTGATATCATACAAATTGTTTTGTTTTTTTTCATAAAACATAAGAAAAGGAAATTCCTCCATGTTGAGAAATTTTTGCCTTGGAATTTCATCAAAAGTTCATGGTTAGTTGGCAGCATTATTTGTACAGCTATATCTTCTATTATTAACTGGCTGATTGGGATTTTCTCTTTAAGTGGCATAAGAAGATATAAGTACAGATTTCAAAACAACTTTATTGTCTTCCTGTCATTAATTATGTATGTTAAAGAGCAGAGGCGACTTCACACTGTGTGAGAGAGAGAAGTTGTGATGTTAAACTAGCTTTACTTTGTTAAATTATCTGTCAGCATGGCTGGCATTACTTAAACAGCTGTCCATGCCATGAAGAGGTTGAAAGATGATCAAAGATGATCAAACCAAGCAACGTTGCTGCAAATCAACTAAGCCTTCCTGTTATCTGCTTTAAGTCTTTAAGTCTCTTGCATCCTTAATGAACAACATACATGTAACAGAAAATACTGTCTATTTTTAAATAGCTTCTTTCATGCCTCTTGTGATTTCATTTTAAACACCTCACTGACACGGAAAATAGCTAACACTAAGTCTTCTTTCATGCGTGCACACTGTGGAATGCTGTTGGAAATCAAAAGATTGGTAGCAAGGCTAAATTACGTTTCCGCTGAAGTTACCACTTCATTTAGATTTTGAGGGTGTCACCCTGGCCTTAAATTTTATACTACAAGAGGTGCTAGTTAAAATAATCCCCTTTGAAACACTACATTCTCAGGAGGCCAGCAAGGCATAAAAACTGTGTATTACCTTTAATCAAATAGATAACATTTTTTGGCTTTCAAAATGCTGTAACTTATTAAAGTTTGCCATATAAAGTCGTATTTTGTGCTTGTTAAAGAGGATCATGTCCAATGTCCAACATAAAACGTTGTATATTTAGCAAACATATTAGTTGTTTTTGTCACTTTTGTCAATATACTAGCATTTTATACTTCTTTAATTTACGTATTTATTTTTTATTTTTTGACAGGAATCACCGTAACAACTCACTAAATGATAAAATGTGGCACAAGTATACCTAGTCCCAGTTGCAAATTGTGGTTGTAAGAGACCAGTAAATCTCAAAGTTAAGGATCAAACATTAGGATTACCTTATAGAAAGAGAAACTTGAAAAGTGCAATAGATACATTGGTCAAATCTAGACTGAATTATCCATCCATCCATCCATCCATCCATCCTCTTTTCTCCTGGGCATAGAGGTGGCTTCAGATTGCTTTTTAAGGCTAAGACTGGTGAGCCTTTAGGAGCATAGGCTCAACCACCTAAGTTACCACTGGAGTAAAGAGAAATCTTTACTCCAGTGGTAACTCTTAGTTTCTCAAAAGTCTAATCTTGCCTTATATGGAAGAACTTCAGTCAAGAATGTGGTTTAAAGGTTATATATAAAAATACATCTCCATTTTTTAACCTAATGGTGCTTTTAGTCATAAAGAATATCAAGACAATCCAAAGCTTTTAAAAAGATTTTACTCCATGGTTAAAGACCTGCCAGAGAATAGAAAACTAGAGAAAATGAAATAAAAAACCAAGGGGTGCCTATGCATCCCCCAGTTCTGGCCCTCACTTACTCTTTGTAGCTTTAACAATAAGAGGGAAGCGCTTCTACAATCTACTTGGTAACACATTTTGTCAAAAATAAAATGCAAATAAAATATCATAGACCAAAATAAGTATGGGTAAAAATAAAGCAAGCGTCGTTGTATAAACACTCATCAGACAAAAACAAACCACTGAGCACTAAAACATCAAATGTTTCCTACAAAGTGCAAAATCAACCAAGCTTCTCTCTATACCTCATCACTATAGCACTTCTTATGACTAATATTAGCGTCTTGGTTCAAAGTATAAATGGTTACTCATAAAGAATTCATGTATTTTACTTTAAGAATCTGGAAAGTTCAGTGAATATTTATGCAAGTGGGCAACAGCAGATGTAAAAATTAAAATGGAGAGTAAGTGATTTCACACTCCCACGAGTAGCGAGTTCCGACAGTCAAATGGATTTTTTTCCTCAAAGATCTGTCTGGGTCCTCAGAGTGAATGCAGTCATTGCTGTAGATCATGTAGGCAGAAAGTTAAGTGTGCTATTTTATAAAGAAAGTGGTAAAAAAAGACAGCTAATAGACATCTTAGCACAAGTAAAATGTCTTAAAAATGATGGCTATTTTTAGAGGTACAGTCTTGATAATCATATATTAGTACTGTTTTAGTTGCACCTTATAAAAATGTCTTTCTTTTCCAATAAATCAGTTAAACCCTAAAAGATAGTACTGACAGATTTAAAGAGATGCAAAATAATAGAAATTATTCTTGGACAAAAATCTGCAGCAAACAATTGCTTGTACTTTTGAAATGCTCCAAAGGCGAAAGCACCTGCTGTGGGAATTTAGGTAAGGCATTCAGGAATTTATGATCAATTGCAGTTTTTATACTGCTGGGTTTAATGTGTCATAAAAGTCCCCATTCAGTGAGAAATAATAGCCTTGGTCTGTGCTTGTGAGAGGTGAAATTCATTGTAATCTTGCCTTAAGTTCTTTAACCTCTCATCTGTTTCCAGCTTAATGTAATACTGTTGATTTATCTGTGATATATTTGAAGCTGCAGGCACTTTTTTGCACCTATCCGGAAATGAATAGACGGTCTTCATGAGCGTGGACGGATGTTTCATTATTCCAGTTGGCTTGACTGTGAATTGTGGCAAGAACGTGGCAGTCCCTCCATCACAGGGAATTATGTTCAGCTTCTCAAAAAGACATTTGTCACACGGGACAAGAGGCATTACAGCAATGAAACACTCTTAACTACTGTTAAAAAATCAGTCGCACAGCCCTCTTGCAGCAGGAGCCGAGGAAAAACAGCCACTCAGTCTCTTGTGTTCCTTGTGGCATTTTCAATACAGATCCTCATAACTTGATGCTGAAAAGTTGATTAATCGCACATTTAGTACAACTTACAGCCTTCCTCTCAGTTATAAATCAGGGTCATTAATCAATAAAGAGCAAAGCAATTCTGGGAGACAGGGGACATGCTGGTTCCTAATAGAAAAGGAGAGGAGTGACGCTCAGGCCTCTCCCACCATTGACCACCCTGACTGAGGTGTGTATTGTGCATCTGCCTTAATTCAATTAAATTACATAATTAATGAACATCTTTTTCAGCAATAATGGGCTTTGCCATTCTGACAGTCCATTGATTATGGAATGAGAAACCACTTAGCTTAGTCTGTGTCCATTAGTTTGGTTTCCCATAAATGTCTTGAACCTACTTTCAGTACACACAAAACATGCTGGGTTATTTTTTTCACCCAAATGCTCGTCTTACGCTTTTACGACAGAAGTTGGATAGTTTTAACCAAACACTGGGGCAAACATTGTGACTGGAGGCCCATGATTCCTTAATGGTAAGCTGGTAGAATTATGCCGTAATTGTATTAATGTCAGTGGGTTGTGCTATGGTTTCTTCAATTCAGCTTGGAGGTTGAAGTTCAGATCTGGCAATTGCTTTATACCTTTTAGAGCATGTTCTTGTTGCAACTTGGAAAATCAGTCGGTTTGTTATTGTGGCGCTAACTAATATTTGGAATAAAAGCTGAAAATGAAATTGGTTTGTCTGTTTAAGACGTTCAAAACCTAAAGGAACATATTTACAAACAAATATTTTATAGTGCTACGTGTGCCACGTGAGAAGTGCCAATCAATAGTTTATACACGAAACTTTCATTACATTTTCTATGGGCAACAGCCATACTTGAATTTCAAACTTGCGGCGGCTCAGCGAACTTTAGGGGGTGTACTTGTGGTATTTACAACTGAGAACTTATAAAACACAACTTCTGAGTACAATTAGAATGTACCATAAATGACTTTAGTTCACAATAGAGAACAAGTTTGTGTGCATAAGATGACGTTACATTTTAGTAGTCATTTTGCTAGTCATCACTAGCTAATGCTAGCTATGTTAAATATTCACATTTTGATGAAAGAATTGAATATAAAGTGAATATAGACAAGTTAAGAAGCTAATTTATTTCTTCATTAGTATTTCTTAGAATTATGTGTCAACATTATTACTTGCATTATCTATATTAATTAGTTTAACTTTGGGTTTAAACCAAATATCCAAAGAGGAGACCTAAAATATATAACAAAATTGCTGGGTTATTTTCCTTAACCCAAATCATAGGTTCCTACTGTTGTGACAGAAGCTGAGTATTTAAAAAAAAAAACCCTGTGTAAAAAAAACTTCAACCGGTTTGTTGGGTTAGAGAATAAACTAGAAAAGCCTCACCAGTCTTCACAGACTGTACATAAACACCATTGTTGTTTATTACACAAACCTTTAATAACCACATCAAACCTGTTATCAAACACAATTGTTTTTTCCAAAAAGATGTATTATTGATTATGGGGTTGTTGTCTTTATTCTTTAATTTGATCATTTTCAATCCATAAATAATTTAAAATAAAAATCATTTGTTTTAAGTCAAGTCAAGTCAAGTTTATTTATATAGAGCTTTTCAGCAACAAGGCACTCAAAGCGCTGTACACGAGGAAAAACATTACAATGATACAGAAAATCAAACACAGACAAACAAATCAAATTACATTAATAATCCTTGGGGGTTTACTGGTAAGAGATGGTTCTAATCCAATCTTTCTAAAAGAGGTAATTAGCTCATTAAGTCATCTGTGGTAAGGAATTCATCCTGTGCTAGAAGAAAATGATAATATTAATCCTTGAGGTCACTGGTATAAAACAGTTTTAGTCCAAAGTTTTTAAATACTAATAATGTTTGGCTGTCACTGGTATGATATAGTTGTAATACAATCATTTTAAGAAAACTAAAATAATAATAATAATAATATTTGGCTTTTGCTGGTAATCCTTCTGAGAAATCTGAAAATCTATGAAAAGTAATGAAAACACACATTTAGGTAGATGAGAAAAGAGACCCCATTAGGTAAGAAAAAGGAAAAAATCATATTTCACACTTTATCCTTAGCAGGATACAGTTTGAGATTGCAAAAAAAAACCTCAGCGCAAAGAAGCAACATATATACAAAACAGCATCATGCAGGGGGATCCGGTGAAGGCGGTGTGAGGGGGTGCATATGTTTATCTTGAGCATGTGTGTGTGTGCATGTGAGTATGTGCAAAGTAAGTCTGTGAAGCACTGTCACAGATATTACTCATTTCATAATCCATGAGTTCTTCTCTTCAACACACTCTTTGTTAGCCCTACCTTTAGATATAAATTTAACCCATTTACCCCACCCTCCAGAATGCTGGTTCATACCTATAATCCAATCCTGTTCTTTTAAAACCAGAACTAGGTTAGCAAATTAACACAAATTAGGCTGTAGTTAACTTACCAATTTTTCAAAAGTACTTCTGATGTTTAGAATTTGAAAAAGTATTTCTCCAAAAGAAAACTACCAATGTTGAACTCTTGCAAGGTGTTGAGCTGAAACATGAATGTTTTTGGCATCCCATGGGTCTTTAGTTGTCAGCAGCAGGAATTTAATGGCTGATGTCGATGGCACCAAGTGGAACTGGACAATACGATCTGGCCCAATAAAGGGAAAAAAGGAAATACTGTTGGCAGATGAATGACTCCTAGATTTGCCTCGCTACCTACCTACCTTGACAAAGCGCCTTCTCGGCCTAATGCTGTCCAAAGTTGTCACGTTGCCTCCGCTTCATTCAGCTTGATTAATGATAAGCTGTGGGGCACAGCTACAAGGGCTAGTCTCAATTATAAAAGACGCAGTAAGTAGTCCATTGTGCTGATGTGCTTTATTTCACTGACAATGTTGAAAAATAGCAATATTTCTAACCAGTTATATCATTTATCTCTCAATTATTGGCTTTCTTCTCGACTCCAAGCCTCATCCATCCAAACCCAAGCTAGCCTTGTGAAAAACATCCCCATCATGTTTTATTGACTGATGCTCTGAGGAAACTATCTTTCTCTAATTATAGTCTGGGCTTCCTCTAATAACAAGCAAAATGTTATGACAATATCTTAAATAGATGTTCTCTTTCAGCAGCATTTGCCAGTGACAGCTTGTATAGTGAATAAATTTGCCTGAGAAGAAAACTTCCCCCATCTTATCATTAAACCCACAATGCATAGAGTTTATAGGGGAAGATAAGTGAGTTTAATATGCACTGGAGGGTAAAGAAAATATTCTATTACCGTGTGTAGTACTGAAATTACCCCATAAAGAATTTAATATGGCAATTTGGGGAGCAATTTTTAATATGATTTTTACGACGCACGGACCTACTTATGGTAATGAAGTTGTCATAGTAGTTGTTCACTGCTGCAAATGCAGAGACCATCTTTCAATTTGTACGAATTAGACTAAACTGTTAGGAATGAACTTCATTAATGTTGGAATGAGAAACAACATGTTATTGCATTTCTGGACCAGTGGCTCTGGGATTGTGTGTTTTATATTGTTTTGATCTAATTCTCCAGATTAAGAGAGAAGACCTTCTTAGGTGTACTGAGCTGCTCTAAAATACAAACAAACAGCAGGGGATCGTCATCCCATTTTGATACTCGACCATGACCTCATTGAGAGAGGGAATGATGGGATTTACGATTCTTAGCGAGAAAAATGCATTTCTGTTCTAATTCTCACACATTTACTGTCACATTGGCATCAATATTATATAACAAGGTGCTTTTCTCTTAATGTCATTGGTTGCAGCAGATGTGATCCACTGTGGTAGGTATTTTTTCACTGAAACAATGAAGGACAAAACAAAACAAAAAAATATATCAAAACTGGGAAAGTATTCACAGTGCTCACTTTATCCACCTTTTGTTATTTTACAGCCTCAGTCCATAATACATTAAAAAGATTTTTCCTCAAAATTTTACACACAATAACCAACACTGACAAACTTAAAAGTTTGTTTGAATTTATTACATATTCATTACAAATGAAACACAAACAAAAAAATCACACAAACGCATCGTCTGCCATGACAGACATATCAGCATATCAGAGCAGAAACCAGGAAAACTGAACTAAAAACTGGACTGTGTCACAGCACAAACATAACTCCATGAGGTTTGTAGACCTCACAGACTGGACTGTGTCAAAGCACAAATCTGGGGAGGGATATATAAAAACTTTAGCAGCATTGAACCTCTCGAAAAGCACTGTGGTCTCCATCATTTGGAAATGACAGAAGATTGGAACCACCAGGGCCACCTGTAGATCTGGCTGCCTAACCAAAATAAAAAATCAGGGAAGAAGGGCCTTCATTAGAGAGATGACCAAGAACCCTGTGGTCATTATTTCTGCTTTTAACTTTGTTCTCTCTCTTTTCTCTTCCTAGAAGCTACACCTGGCCTGACTCTGTGTCTACCTGTGACACCTTTCTGGAGGGGGGCATCGTCCGAGCTTCTGCTGGCAACAACTTAATGCTCACCCTCTACCGATGATCCACAGGGCCCTGTCTTTCAGTGTTTAACCCTTTCTCTCTCCTAGACATGGCGATTGACTGAGCTTTTACTGTAACTAATTATATGTGCTCTCTTTCAGACTCTAACCTTGAAAACTGGCTCAGAGTTTATATGTTCTTTCTTTCTAGGTGAAACAACTAAAGGAGCTACATCCATTAACATTTACTTTTCCTTCCCATAGAAAGTACCCCTGGATCAGTGCTTCTTTGTTCTCTTTGTGTCTCTGCTCTGTTCTCTCTAGCCCCCAGTCGGTCGTGGCAGATGGCCGCTCACACTGAGCCTGGTTCTGCTGGAGGTTTCTTCCTGTTAAAAGGGAGTTTTTCCTCTCCACTGTCGCTGCGTGCATGCTCAGTATGAGGGATTGCTGCAAAGTCAACGCCAGTGACTGTCCACTGTCTCTACATGCTCATCCGGGAGGAGGGAATGCTGCAAGTCACTGACTGGATGTAATCTGCTGGGCTTCCTTAGACAGAAAAACTTTTTATCCAATTTGAATAAATAACTAAATCTGACGGCACTGTTCAATGGCGATATATAAATAAAACTGAATTGAAAAATTGAATTGAGTTGAGGGTAAGCTATAGGGTTTGCTTATGGAGACAAAAAAAAGCACCCAGAAGGTTGTCCATTGCTAATGCACTCCACCAGTTAGACCAGTGGTGGAGTGGCCAGATGGCCATGGTAGCTTGTATACCTCAAAGACTGTCAGATTGGGAGAATTGAAACAATCTGGTCTAATGAGACCAAAGTGGAAGGTTTTGGCACTGAACTCAAAATGTCATGTTTGGAGAAAAAACAGCCTCAGTCATTATTTGGCAAACAATATCCCCAGTTTGAAAGATGGTAGTTGGCAGCAAGATGCTGTGGGGATGCTTTTCTGCAGCAGGAACTGAGCAACCAGTCCACATCAAGGATAAGATTACAGCAGCCAAATACTGAGAGAATCTTCAAGAAAACCTGTTCCATAGTGCTCGGGAACTCAGACTAAGGCAACTATCTTCCAACACGACAATTACCTCAAACACACAGCCAAGATAACAAAGGACTGGCTTAAGGGACAACCTGCAAATGTCATTGAGTGGCTGAGGCATATTCTGGACTGAAACCCAATTGAATCTCTGTGGAAAAACCTGTCTACTGGTAGTCCCCATCCAACCCAACTTAGCTTGAGAGGATCTGCAGAGAAGATGGTAGAAAATACCCCCAAAACAAGTACCAGCTTGTAGAATAACAAACAAGAAGACCTGAGGCTGCAGTTTCTGCCACAGCTAATTAAACCCACATGTTGAGTAAAGGCTGCAAATACTTGATGATAAAACATTTTGTAGAATAAATTTACCAAAATTTCAAGCCAATTTTTATCATAATTTCTTTATGGGGTCTTGTGTATAGCATTGCGATAAGAGTAGTGGTTTTGTACAAGGCTTTAACATTATTAAATGTGAGAAAAAAATTAAGAAATTAAGAGTTGTGAATGCTTTCTAGATGTGCTGGATTTATAAACTTACTTATATATACATTACTTACATTACTGGTGGTTGTAAGCACCTTTCCATCACAGGTAGAAGGTTGACAGTGGGTCAGATTTGCATGTACTCCCTGTGCATTTGTGTTTTTCTTTTCCTCTGGGTGCTTTGGCATCCTGCCATGTCCAAGAGCATGTATGTAGGTTAAATGTGGGCTCTAAATTGTCCCTAGTTGAGTTTGAGCTTGCTGGTTGTTTATTCCGTTTATCTCTACACTTGCCAGACACTCACAAACCTTCCAAGGTGAAACCGTATTACAAAGACCCAACAATAGTTTTTCACACTCATATTGTAGATTTAATTTCAAATGTTTTTATAAAGCATATCAGTAATATTGAAACATTTTAAAACAATTTTCTGACACAAACCAAAGTTTGATAATGTAGCATATTTAACAGCAGAGAATGCCATTTGTTTAAAATAGGAAATGGATTGCTATCTTGCCAAAGAGACTTTTCTGACGGGCATCTGTCAAACTGATTTCAGGCCGATTCTTAGCACCAGAAAGAGGTTGAATAATTTTCCCAAAGATCCTATTTTGTGAGAAAGCTTAGCAAGATTCATAGAAATAAACAGGTGAGGAGAGCAGACATCTCCACGCTTACTGAAAACGGTCTCTCTGTTGGAAGTACTGTATCTTTGCCTGAGTATTATGATACAATCTTGTCCTCAAGGGAAGGAACAACCCAAAGCACAGCAACAAGGAAAACTCCCTCCCCCAGTCTTACTGCTTTCCTTCTGCCTTAGCTGCTCCACATTGTCTCCTGATTAACTCATTTGCATTCATTTATTTATTCAGCCAAGGTAGATTATGCATATATTTGTGGGGACTTCAAATTTGAAAAAATTTGCTGATTAAATTTTTTCTAGAATTATTTTGGATAATGGTTTAAATAAACAAGAAAAAGCCTTTATTGATTTTTAAAAAAAGATAATGATACTGTGTTGGTTGCCGAAAACGTTATGGTGCATTCACACCGAACGCGGATTCTGCGATAAGAGCGGCCGATTTACATGTTATCCCTATGTAGTGGCGCGTTCAGGAGCGGAGTGGCGCGGTGCGAAGGACATCGAGGACGCTGCGCAGAAGGCGCACCGAGCGAAGCGGCAGCAGAGCGAGAGCGATGGAGGAGTTGAAAAATCTGAACTTTTTCCTAAATTCGCGTCGCGTCAACCAATCAGGGACTGGATGTGGCTGTGACGTAGGGTGAAAGACCGCAGCGGAGAAGAAGCGGTTGTCAGTGAAGATGGAGGACAAAATCATAGTGGCGGTGTGCGGCAAGCCAGAGTTGTATGACTCAACTAATTACCTTTACCGAGACAAGTACAGAAAGGACCTGGCCTGGAGAAGAGTCAGTGAGGAGACTGGAGTAGCAGCTGCCCGGTGTATTTTGGCAGTCCTCGTCCATATGTTTAGGCACAAATATCTTATATTTAGGAAATGTGGACATTAAAAATCCGCAGTTTTTTTATGGAGCTGAGATTTATTTACTCACCGAAGACAGATGGACAGACGTTCAGCAGCGGGGATACAGCGCCGGTAGTTGGTGTCCCGGAGGCAGATTCGTCTCCCAACGCGGGACAGCAGATCTTCGAACTGGGTCCTGGATAGATGGAAGTACCGCTGAAATCGACCGTCATCCAGACGCAGCTCCTGGAGTAGGTGGTGGTACTCTCCGAACTGTTCCCGTCCCTGAAGAATCTCATGAACACAGGTACGTTGACGTCAGCGGTGTTTTCGGCTCTCCACAGGTAAAACACCGTAATTATCCGTGAAATCCATGTCCGGCATGTTCAGTTGAAAGCAGCTTGCAGCAGATGGAAGCTCCTGCTATTTGATGACGCGGCGAAGCGTTGCCGCTTGTTGACATTTGGCAACACGGAGTTCACACACCAAGTCAAGCGAGCAAAAGCACACAAATGACGTAAAAAATTCGCAGAATCCGCGTTTAGTGTGAACGCACCATTAGGTTACAGACAGTCAACAGAAAGAAAACTCAGATTATTTATTTTAGATAAATGGGGTGCAACAATGTAGATATACATTTAAGTTTGGATCAATGTTTTTAAGTTTCTCTAAAATAAAATGAAGATATTTTTTCAGCACTTTACTGAAAAAAATTTAATAAAATTGATGTCAGACTCAGCAAGAAGAGCTTTGGGATCTATATTCACTAAAATGAAACTATGTCCTGACCTCAGTTTTTTTACTTTTTCTTCTCCGGATGACTCTTTGGTATGTACAGGGGTTGGACAATGAAACTGAAACACCTGGTTTTAGACCACAATAATTTATTAGTATGGTGTAGGGCCTCCTTTTGCGGCTAATACAGCGTCAATTCGTCTTGGGAATGACATATACAAGTCCTGCACAGTGGTCAGAGGGATTTTAAGCCATTCTTCTTGCAGGATAGTGGCCAGGTCACTACGTGATACTGGTGGAGGAAAACGTTTCCTGACTCGCTCCTCCAAAACAGCCCAAAGTGGCTCAGTGATATTATCTGGTGACTGTGCAGGCCATGGGAGATGTTCAACTTCACTTTCATGTTCATCAAACCAATCTTTCACCAGTCTTGCTGTGTTATTGGTGCATTGTCATCCTGATACACGGCACCGCCTTCAGGATACAATGTTTGAACCATTGGATGCACATGGTCCTCAATAATGGTTCGGTAGTCCTTGGCAGTGACGCGCCCATCCAGCACAAGTATTGGGCCAAGGGAATTCCATGATATGGCTGCCCAAACCATTACTGATCCACCCCCATGCTTCACTCTGGCCATGCAACAGTCTGGGTGGTACGCTTCTTTGGGGCTTCTCCACACCGTAACTCTCCCGGATGTGGGGAAAACAGTAAAGGTGGACTCATCAGAGAACAATACATGTTTCACATTGTCCACAGCCCATGATTTGCGCTCCTTGCACCATTGAAACCGACGTTTGGCATTGGCATGAGTGACCAAAGTTTTGGCTATAGCAGCCCGGCTGTGTATATTGACCCTGTGGAGCTCCTGACGGACAGTTCTGGCGGAAACATGAGAGTTGAGGTTTCACATTTAATTCTGCCGTGATTTGGGCAGCCGTGGTTTTATGTTTTTTGGATCCAATCGGGTTAGCACCCGAACATCCATTTCCGACAGCTTCCTCTTGCGTCCACTGTTAATCCTGTTGGATCTGGTTCGTCCTTCTTGGTGGTATGCTGACATTACCCTGGATACCGTGGCTCTTGATACATCACACAGACTTGCTGTCTTGGTCACAGATGCGCCAGCAAGATGCGCACCAACAATTTGTCCTCTTTTGAACTCTGGTATGTCACCCATAATGTTGTGTGCATTTCAATATTTTGAGCAAAACTGTGCTCTTACCCTGCTAATTGAACCTTCACACTCTGCTCTTACTGGTGCAATGTGCAATCAATGAAGACTGGCTACCAGGCTGGTCCAATTTAGCAATGAAACCTCCCACACTAAAATGACAGGTGTTTCAGTTTCATTGTCCAACCCCTGTACATTTTAACTTTATCCTGTAGGGGTTTGGGGTTTTGAGGATTCTCCCAGTAATAATGCTGTCCTCTACAGATCTATGAGGTTTTTTCTTGCAGTGCGCAGTTTTACTATTATTCGAGCTGTAGAAGGAGGTATTGGGACCGAGCTCAGTTTTTCTTGGTCTAAAGAGGTTGCTACAATATTTTCTCCTTATTATTCACGTAAATAATATTTACAAAAATCACTTACTTTGTGATTTAAATGCTGTTAAACTAAATATGTTTTTGAACATCAGTTGTTGCAGTATATTTGTTGGAAACCCAAACTTAGAACGTATATTCAAATTAAGAATGTGTTTCAAATCTGAGTTATTTTCAAATTTAAGTATGAAAAGAAGACAAAGGTCCCTGTGTGCTCAGTTGAGAATGGGCACTCTTCCTCTGGCAGTTGAAGTGGGTATCTACCCACTAAAGGGGTTCCTGAATACCAGCATTCATGTGTGTTATTTGAACTGAATGTGGTTAAGGATGAATTTCATTTAATATTTTCTGTGTTATGATCTGAAAAATAATCTGTTTAAGAGGATGCAACAGAAAAATCCTGATTTGTTCTGGTTGACTACAGAAGATATGTTAAGTTGGCCACTTAATGAAGTGAGATTCTTTGTAGGAAAATTTACTGCAAATGCTTGGCAACAAAGACGGATAGTTTTGTATGCTCTATAATTTATATTATGTTTGGCTTTTGTAAATGTTTTGTCCTGTTTTGTGATCCTTGTTTGATCGCCATCTTTTTGTTCATCTTTGTGTATGTCTTGTATAGTGTCTTGTAAGCCTATGTACTGGGCACCATATCCTGGTGCATGACACTTTAATAAATGCATCAAATGAAATCAAATAAAAACAATGTCATATATGTCTTATAAACCTGCAGAAAAATTAAGCTATTAGTATGATGAAAAATGAAGCCACTGGTAACAGCTGAGTATAACTACAATAATTCCATGACATTTTAATTAACATGTCAATGTCACTATAGAATTACACTACCCCTTCTTGCTACATGAGAACCTGTTGGAAAAAAAAGGCCTCCATACATACAGTAAAAATTCATAATCATTTTTCCACAAGTCTGCTTTTATATTAATATTCATTTTAAATATTGATTGCTTTTTCACAGCAGAATAAGTCCCATTTTTGCATAATGCATTACCCAGTGGGTCATGTCCACAAACAACAATCAGGAGACAATCTTGTCTTTTGATCTAGTAAGAGGGGAAAAAAATCAATGCCTATTGTCAATACCAGGTGGAGTAATTACCTGTTGAGTCTTCATTCATGTCAGAGTGAACTCTGAGTTTGGCTCACTGAGTACAATCCCTTAATCGTATTCTGTTCGCTTATTAAGAAACCCCGAAACATTCTAATGTGACTGGACAGATGTTGGGAATCAGCTTTGATTCTTTTAATTGCTTTGTTCTTATCTGGCACGGCTGGCGCTTCTTTCATTCAATTTAACAAATGTAAAACGCAGAAATTTCTTTCAAAATATTCAAGTCAGAATATGGTGCAGTTCATTGTTGTCTTAGAAAAATGACTGCAATCGAAGAGAATTGCTGTAAGGTTGACCAAGCAGCAATCAGGCACAAAAAAGGCAGCCAAAGCTATTTAGCTGAGTGTGTTTATTTTTAAAGCAGTGGAGTAAAGCTTGATATTTATAGTCAGGGTACACTTAAAGACTCCCTCCACTTTTAAAATGCCTGGCAGTTTTTACCTTTATGATGCCGACTGCAAGACTTATCAAGGTCATCACAATCTGTTAGAAAGTTGCATGTGTAGATGGCTTTTAAACTGTTTAAAGGTAAAAAATGAATACCAAAAATACCAAAAAAAAAAAAAAAACACAAAAAAGCCAAGAAGAAATGTTACGTGCGTGTTGTTTCAGCTTATTTAAATATTATTTTTACTTTTTTACCACTGGATACCTGAAATGTCCAAACTGTCTTTCTGTGAGTGTCTACGAAATAGCAGTTTAAGTAGGGCTGTGAGATAGTCTTTGTTTAAAGTAATATACTGGTTTATGGTTCAACATAATCTCCTCCCATTCTTGGTCTAGAATGGATATAAAGTCCCTCCAATGCGTTCTTCTCCGGGGTCTCCTCCCAGTGGGACGTGCCCAGAAAACCTCCAAATGGGAGGCCCCAGGAGGCATCCTGATCAGATTCTTTAACCACCTCATCTGAGGCAGCAGCTCCAATCCATGCTTGCCCCAGATGATGTAGTCCTCCTACCATACCATACAATACCATACCATACCATACCACACCATACCATACCATACCATACCATACCATACCATACCATACCCACTTAATATATAATACGCTTTAAAACAACCACAGCTGAAACAAAGTGCTGCACATAACTGCAAACTATAAACATGCATAAATAAGGCACATACACAGTCAAAAGTTTTAGACACACGTTATTTTTTAACTGTGTTCTTTATGTTTATGACTATTTACATTGTACGTAGAATCTCACTGAAGGCATCAAAACTGTTATATGCAATTATGTAGCAAACAAAAAATTGTAAAATGACTTTAAATATGTTTTGTATTTTAGATTCCTTAAAGTAGTCGCTCTCTGCTGTGATGACTGAAATATTAACCTTTCGCCGTCTCTCAAGGAACCTCTGGGAGGTGACCACCTCATGAAGCTCATGGAGAGAGTGCTAAAGGTGCAAAGCAGTAATTGGATCAAAGGGTGGCTATTTTGAGGAATCTCAAATATTAAAATGATGAGAGTTATTCCACTCTTTATGTTTACTACATAATTTAATGTGTGTTCATTTGCAGTTTTATTGCCTTTGGTGAGAATCTAAAATGTTAATAGTAAAGAAAATTAAGAGACCCTTTAAGTGAGAATATCTCACTTAAGTGAGCATATCTCAAACTTTTAACCAGTAGTGTACAAATATGGCATAAGAACAATAAAAGATTAAACATAATAAAACCAATTAAAACAAACAAGATCAAAACTAAGTCTTGCTAATGTTGAAAGCCAAAGATTAAAAATGGGTTTTAAGACGAGTTTTAAAAGTAACAGTGAGAGGAGGCATGATGCAAATGTCATCGCGAAATAGGTGATTTTCGGACCATAGTTTGACCTGTAAATCAAGAACCAGGAGGTAATGCAATATTTCTTCAACAACCACAAGAAAGAGAACTTCTACCCTCCTATGCGTGCTGGGAAACTGTATTATTCACAACCAACATGTCAATCTAATCTTCACCTCTCTCAACAATAAACTGTAAGTTTAGTGGGGTTATGGTGATTGAAACTTCCAAAAGTCCCAGCAGATGTGGTTGGGGGCAGTTAGTATGCCAAAGCATCCCAACTGACACGGGTCTTCAGTCCCACAGGTTAAGGTCACTCTTTATTAGCTCTGAAGAAGGGAGCTGTTAGTAAGCGAAAAGTGATTTTGGAATGGGAGTGGTTGTTTTCTTTTTTTTGTTTTGGTTAGTTGTACCTTAAAAGTTAAAATTTCCATTGAGAGAATAGTTGGCATTGAGGAAAGTTAGGAAAGCTAACTTAGTTTCCTAACAAAATGTGGCCTGAAGTATCGCCTGAAAGACTTTATTTCTAAAGCTACATCTACTGAACACATTCAGTTATAGTGTTCAAAGAACTCATTTCTGCCTTCTGCTGATGATGTTTTCATGTGGGTCATTTTGCTATAATGGTAGCATGTTACCCACCTGTTTTGTGATTTGGCTCCCAACATACAGTATTTGCAACATGCAGTATACAGCATTTCACTGTAGTTCTAATTCATCTGATGCAGACAAAAACTAAGTTGTTCTTCTGCTTTATGGACTTAAAACATACGCATTATTTTTCTTAGACGCAGCGTGTTACATCACTCTAGAGCACAAGGCCCATATTCGGAGGCCTCAGACCTCAACGCATCCGTCTCGGGTTTGAGTCCTGACTTCGGAGATTAATACTGCATGACCTCCCCTCTCTCCACCCCACTTTCTGTTTGCCAACTTTGAAAAAAATAACAAAATTAAAGGCCACTAGTGCTGCAAAAAAAAAAAAAATAGGAATGTTTTAAATCTTGATTCAGCAGTGCTCTGTGTAGCCCACTAGCACAGCGCAGAACATGTGTAACGACTCAAAAAAGCTGCATCAACCAAGGCAGTCTCTCTTTTACTGTTAATTATTAAAGGTCATATAGATTTTTTCAGCAAAATCCAGGTTAATTCAATTTGCAAAATATTTTGTACAGTCTGTAATGCAATACTGCAAGACACGTCATTTTTTAAAATGTTGGCTAAGCAAATACATCTATGTGGATTAAACCATCGCTATTTTTATTATAAGGAAATTACTGTAAATGATCCAAAAGTTGGCAGTGAAATAATTGTCAATCAATTACTTAATAAAATAATAAATATTGGAAGACAATTGTTTAAGCATGTGAATCTTCTTTTTGAAAATAAGCGTTGACAATCAATTTCCCCTCACTCCCTCTTTTTTTTGACAACTCAGTCTTGATCTGACATTTGTGAAATAAGAGTATATTCCAAGTTGTCTGTAAGTCCTGTGACATCTGCTATTATGCATTTCTTCTGTGATTTATTTGCAGGTTTGAAAAATGAATTTAACATCACAGGATTAGAAAGCATTGGACTTAATTTATCCATCATCATAGCATTGAGTGACACTAAGCTGTTTTTCAAGCATTCAAATGATACTCTCATATTTTATGAGAGCTTAAGCCCTGCCAAAGTATAATTAAAAACATTAGCACAGAGGAATAAGAATGCCAAGATGTCTCCCAGGACTATAGGTGAGCTTTCAGGTACCAGCCTCTGTAAGAAGTACTGGGTAAGAGCATATTTTTGGAAAGGGGAACATGGTCACATCCACAATTTACTAGCATCAGGTCTAACTCTATTGCATCTCTAACCTATGACTAATTATTGCTTTTATCCCATTGTGTCATCATGAATAAATGCTTGAACAAATGTGGAGTGTGTGATTTATCACAAACAGAATGGCCCTTCTTGATTATGTCAGGCTTTATTTTTATTTAGTACGTTTGCTGACATGCAAAGTTTTTAACCTACGTTGCAGCTAGAGCAGTGTCATTTCCTCTAAAAGCTGTCTGCTCCCAGCAGGTGATGATGATGAGAGGGTCTGGTGGCAGGCCAAAGCCTGGCTGGCTAGTGATTTCACCCTGTCTCTTCCTGCCTTTTTGAGCATATGGGTGGGGACGCTGTGATCTGCTGGCTTTTACCCAACAATCCATCATCTTTTTCCACGTAAGATCACTGAAATATTTGTCTGTCAATGTTTTGTCTGTATGACCTTACTAAACATCAGATTTAATGCTTAATATCAGCTATTTGAACTTGTTGTTCCTTGTCTTTAAAGGTATTTTTCTTTGCTTTTATAACGTTCTCCAAAGCTAAACTGCGCACTTGCAATGCCATGTCAATGCCATGCTTTCTCACCCATGCCTCAAAAACAAAACACAGAAGCTCTTCGTCCCCACGACTGTCACACTGAATATTTGTTATGATGCAGACTGCATAAAGAGCATCTGGAGTAGCCATTTAAACAGTATTTATAATTCAGCAATATTACAAATGCTTAAAATTGTAGCTTAGCAGCAGTTTTGTTTGTGCATAACCTCTTCACCTTTGTGTTGTAGCTGATTAAGCCAAGATAATAATAGACGCAATAAGTGGAAAATCCTACCCCCACCCTTCGAAGCCCTTGCTTGATCGCAGTCTCTCTTACACTTTCAGGCGCTGTCGCTTTGAATTGGCGGAAGGCAGCCAGGCTGAAGATTTCCCACTGACTGGAGAGGAGTCGTTGGCCAGGCTTTCCTTGTCACTGGAAGTTAAGGCAGTCACTGATCCTAATGCTTACACTGTTGTTGCAGCATTCCAATTTTTAATCACTGCATGACTTGTCAGATTTAATGAGGGCAGTCAGGTAAGAATGATCAACACACCAGGAAGAAGAACCTTGTATGCTGACAGTTGTATATAAACCAAATATAACCTGGTCTTGAAATGATAGAAATTAAGCATTTCTGTCATTGTGACTGCTTGCAAAGATGACCACCTTATGCAATGACAAACAAATGTCAGTCAACTGATTTCTAATGTTCAAGTTTTATCCATGGTGTGGAAACAATTGGAAGTTGTCTGTGAGTGTTTGTGTGTGTGTTAAAACAACTCCCTCACTAAGGCCAAGTATGGCTGCATGCCAATTCTAGTCGGATGTCTCTGAGGGGTTTCAGACACAAGCAAATTATTTGCTTTCAAAGTCTTCCAGAGCCTATGCTGATTGAAATTTTGAGAAAAATTGGCCGTGGGCATTGGCCGGAGGGAGGGTTTTCATTGCATGATAACCACGATATCATGGTGGTTACACAGAAATCTAAAACAAATATGTGTCACATAATCTCACTGCTTTTAGTTAAAACAGTAAAGCAACAATTCTTTCTAATGCTGATAATATAACAGTTTTCTGCAAAGCAAAACTACATGATTTCCACATTGAGATTGCACATAGTGCTCATTTATTGTAACTCGGTGTTAGTCTACACTTCACTCAGATTTAGATGTATGTATACTATGTTTAGACTGAGGAGTTTTGCCCTCCTCAATTAATTGAAATATCCCACACAATCAACTAAAAGTCCACAAAGGTCACAGGCCAAGTCTTACAAATCCTACAGAAATGGCAGAAAGAACAAAACGAAGCTCAACTAATTCCATCTTGTTGTGATATTGTGGTAATTTCATCAATGTGTGCAAAAGGTCTCTGTAATTTTGTCTATTTTAGTCCTAAATGCTAGAACGATACTGATAGAAATGATGACACATTTACATAAATATAATTTGTAAGTACTTGGCAAACAGTCAACATCAACAAGCTGTGCAGAAGATGATTTCTGGATATAATTTTCTTCTGGACAAGTTTAAAACTGAGTTCCTTAGCATGAAAAAACAAGAAAAAACTAAAACAAAATCACTGTCTGTGTATCATTATGGCTGAAAACTGAGATTTGTTGCTTATAGAGCCAGCCCTAAGAGAAACACTGCTGCTGACTGAGAACCAGGCCTTTGGACCTTCAGCTCTGAGACCACCTCCGAGAGTTGTCTCACAGTAAGAAGCTTGTTTCTGTGCAGAGATAAATTTGTTATTAGTAGTTTACTTTTGTTTTTGTTATCATCATTCATTCATTTATTGGTTTATTAGTTTGCTTATTGTCCTTTTCCTTTTGCTTGGTAGTTTAGTTGAACATTGCTAGCTTAGTTAAGTTGCTCGTGTTTATTCTGTGTATGTGTGCAGGGCTTGCTGTTTGAGAATGAAAGAGAACAAATTCACTCCTTCACCTATTGATCTATAAAACCACCTCATCAGGCTGGTTTTCATAGAACAATACCTGACAAAGACTGAAAGTTGTTTGGCTTATGAGTCCTGATAATCAGGTGGTGCCCTGACTTGTTAGTTTTAGCCATAAATATGGAAAATATTCCAAATTTATTTTTAATTCTGTTAATAACTGATTATTAATTATACATATTATAATTAGTTGTAGATAAGTAAACCAATCATTGTTGCACTACACACTCAAAGAGCATTTTTAAGCTTAAAAATATTTGAATCAGCTATATTGGATTCTAAAGGACCAAATAGTTATTTTATTGACTTGTTCACCTTTTTGATAATTATGAAGTCTTTTGCTGCAATGTTCAATGCAAGGTTATGTATTTTGTATATGTATAGATTGTATAGCGAAGGTGAAGTGTCTTAAAGTGCCTTTTTTCCCTATAGATGGTGGCGACAAGAGTAGACACAGTAGGGGTCCTTTTGTTGCCACGTGTTCTTAACATCACTTGGGCGTATAAGAGCTTTAAGACATAATGCTGCTTTGAAAAGGCTGTAACCAGACATCTAGTCTTAGAAGGGAGACTGTTGGTTTACCACATGCAAATCTTTCAGTTTCAGCCATTTAATGCAGGTTAATGTGTGTTAATGGTCAGAGTGGATTTAAATTTGGGTTTAAGGACAGAGAAAATTATGCTCAATTACAACCAATCCTTTTAAAGAAAGAATCTCTTGTTTTATCTAGAAAATTTTGCAGTTTCAACTTGCCTAATGAGGCATTTTTAGCACTGTGCCTAATTTATGCAATTAAAAGCAATTACAATACACAAGGAAAAGATCAAAAATCAAAATTACTGTACATTTATTATAAACATTATAACCTACATTATATATAAAACATACTAAAAGTATGCCATTCATCCCTATAAAGTACTTTCCTCTTTCTTTGCAGTTTCCCACGAGCCATGTTGGACATAGAATAAACATGTGATGAACATGTTCTGAGCAAAAAGTTACTCTTAACACATCACCCTGAATATACCTTACCCATGAGGAAACATAGTGGTCACAGTATCAGGCTTTAGCTATTCTTTTCTTTAGCAGATACAGTTGGCCAGAGCTGTTGGGATGAAGCTAAAATACATCCAGGAAGAAAACCTGTTAGAGTCTGCAAAAGACAAAACTGGGACAGAGGTTTACTTTCCAGCAGGACCAATGACCCTGAACATACAGTCAGAGCTATAGTGGAATGGATCAAATCAGATTATGTCCATGTGTTTGATACATGAAAGCCATTTATCGTATTTCTTTCACAATGACCTTTTTAAGTATTAGCTTCGTGAATCTAAGGTTATGCATTTATAGATTGAAATGGCAAATACCAGCAAATATGTCTGCAATTTCACAGCAACCAGTAAGGGTTAGAGTTCATTTCGAGGTGTCAGTCTGTTACTTTGTTTTTCCTTAATAAACACAATTCATTAAAAAAATTACAAAGTAGCATCTCAAATAAATATTACCACATATTCCACCTCCTTTGTCCGATAAGAAGGGGCATGGTAATTTCTCATGTCTCCTAGAGCTACTGGGGAATTTCTCTCAGAAGCTGCCCCTCCAGCTCAATTCCTGCCCACATTTCCGAAAGCTTTTCATTCGTATCCCCTAGAAACTGCTCCACATTCTTTAAAATCTCCTGTAAGAAAAAAAAAGAAAAAGAAGAAGAAATGGAGGAGGAGGAGGGAGGGAAAAAGAGACCCTTGCATGTTTTTTTATGCCCTTTGATCATGCGTTTATCTTTAAAACAGATGGGTGACCACCTTCCTGTTGCTATCAGCACACAATTATTTGAAAGAGTTCAGAAAAATTAGGGTCTAGTGTCTCTTGAATCAATGAATGCCAAATCAGAGAAATTAAGGCTGATCTATTTTCAACTAGGCTATGATGTATTTTAAAAAGTCTCCCATCCCCCATAATATCATTGTCCGCAGCCAAGAGCTTTACTCATCACTTCTAAATCAGTTTCCAGAACATACAAAAGATAATCTGCTAATCTGATTAATGCTCAATTACAGTTACTATGAATCAGAGAATTGTACAGTGTGGACACAGAGTAGCAGTAATCACTGACAGAAATTCAGAGGTTGCATGTACTAAAAGGTGTTGTTTTGTGGCCATGACTATAAAATGCAACTCGTCCTTGCATCTTTAATGGTACAGCACTGCAAATGTGAAGGATTCAAGTAAGGGATCGCATTTAATCTTTTAGTCCATATTTATCCGAGAAGCTGAGAACGCTTTGCTTGTAGGCTACTGTGGATCAGAAGGCTGTCAGATGTCCTCTGAGGCTTACAAAGTGAACTGACTGCTCTTTTATGTTTCGATGTCATTTATATTTTCAATCTTACATTAGATTTTCTCAGTTCTGGCCCTGTACCTGTATGATCTTTAACTGCTTTCATAAGTGATGGCTTATATGGTGCCATGCAAAAGTATTCATACCAGTGAAGTCTTTCACAGACCAACACCAAGTAGTGCATATTTGTGAACTGGAACGAAAATAATACATGGTGTTCATTTTTTGCAAATAAAGAGCCTGGTGTTCATTTCTACATGCTTGGTCCTTTTTGGTGGTTTAAATATCTCTGCCATATTTCCACAGCCTTCTGCTCATATGTCTTTCAATGCACCTTGGATGATCACAAAACCCCTGTGACTAACTATAGTTTTAATGGGTATTTTATTTGCAAGTAACCTAAACTAAACTACTACTATGATAATCAATAAAACATTTAACCATTTCATCTCAGCTACATGAAAGTTTTAGCAAAACAAGTTAAACAAAATTTATGCATGATCAAGGACACAGAACTGTAAAAATGAGCTTTATAGATGATCTCTCTTCTTTAGCAGCTTGTCAACATTTTCTAATCCTTTACTATCTGATTATCATATCCCCTACCTATAGTTAATGGGAAGATGGATGGAGCTAAATAGTTCTGAAAGGAAGTTCTAAAAAAATACATGTCAGAGGCTACAAACGAGTGGAGGTTCACCTTCCAGCAGGAAAACAACCCAGAGCTACAATGAACTGTTTTAAATAAAAGCATATTCATGCGTTATAATGGCACAGTCAAACCCCAGACCTAAATCCAGTGCTGAATCTTTGGTAAAACCTGAAAATTGCTGTTAACATGTCCTCTATACACACAACCTGAGTTTAAGCTATTATGTAAAGAAGAGTGGGCAAAATGTTCAGTCTCTATCTGTACAAAGCTGGTAGAGACATACCCCAAGACTTGCATCTGTAACTGTCGCAAAAGGTTGTTCAATAAAGTATTTGCAGAGGGGAATACAAATGAACATCACACTTTTTATTTTTTAACTTGCAAATATGTCTTAAAGCTTTGCATTATGTTCCTTGATCTTCACTATTATGCAGTGCATTTTGTTCGTCTATCAAAAAATAAGTAAATTAAAGTTTGTGACTGTAACTTGAAAAAATGTTATGAGTATGAGTACTTCTGTAAAACACTGTAGATGCTGTAGCACTGTTACAGTTTGTGTGGATTTGTTGCATTTTTACTTAACTTTCACCTTATTCTATCTTGTTTTATTAAATACCTAATTAGAGGTGCATTAATTTAAATATTATCAGATCACCTCGGAAACGTCTTTTTCCTTAAAACTCCTGGAGATTGACACTGCAGTCGCTAACAACAGGTTAGCAACCCCTCATTAGTCGATGAACTGGACGCATTTACAAGGTCATTTCAGGGGGGCGGGAGGTTATGATGATGAATGGTACCAGACCTCTGCCCAGACAACCTTTCCCCATGTTGCCGTGTGGTTGCCGTGGTGGACGGGAGGGCAATTTAAGCGTCACCATATCCACCAGGGGGGCGCCCTCTTGGGTAAGTGGCTTTGCGACGAGAAGCTGATGCCTGCCACCGCTGTGACGGTTGTTGTCACAGACAGGCTCTCTTAAAACACCGAGGCGCCATGTTAAGAGATGAAAGTTGCCAAGAGAGAGTGACGGTGAGGACGGGAATTACAGGGAGATAGGCGCCAGGAAATGAGCTCTCAGAATTCTGCTTACATGGGAACATGCAGGAATATTACCTAATCAGTCAAATCCTCCAAAGCTGACACCTCTTGAGAGACACCCAATGATACCTCACTGAACCCATGTGCCCCCCACCCATGGCTCAGCCCTGAGGGAGCCCCCAAGAGAGAATATGTGGTTTGGAGGTTCCTCTTGATAGACATTCTCAAAATTACTCTAATGGTTTTGCATACACTGCACTTTACCCTCAATTAAAAGTGTACCAGTGAAGCAGCATATTTGCATTTCATAACAATGTCTGTGTTAAACTGAAGGTGATCTTAATAGGATTTTCTGCGGTCGGGAATCAAAGATTAGGAGCTTTATATCGCAAAAGCGCAAATGTCTGAACAGAGGACTGTCTTTCTTTTTTAATTCTCACTGGATTAAAAATGCCAGACTAAAAAGTTAAAGCACGCGACATTACAAAGAAGTGCCCATTACCTTGTGGTTTTTAAAGGTGTGAGTTAGCATATTGCTTGCTCATATCTGCAGGAGCTCAGAATGTGTGTGTGGGATTGAACAGTAAGCTTTTTCCTCTTTCCAAAGATAGAGGATTTTAAGTAAAAAAAGAAAGTCATCTGAGTTAACATTTGCCACATATTTAAGATTTTTACATGTTGTGTATGACCCACTGCGATGGACTGGCGACCTGTCCAGGGTGTATCCCGCCTCTCGCCCATAGACTGCTGGAGATAGGCACCAGCTTCCCCGCGACCCACTATGGAATAAGCGGTAGAAAATGACTGACTGACTGACTGTGTATGACCCATAAGATCCTCTGTCATTTTACATTTAAATAAAAAAGGATGCTAATGGTAACAAAACATACCTTATTCTATTCAGTAATCTAGCTTTCTGCAATGCACATGCACAATTTACATTCACACACTAAATGCGTGCAAATGATATGTTAATGACTGACCAGAAAACATAAAAGGGAAGCACAGGGATGTGGTATACCTACAGCTGTTAAATATATAATCCATCTGTAATCAAATTTGACACCTAATCAAGTGAAGCATTTGTAATGCAGACATTTGGACAGACATAACAAACTCCATCAGCGTTTGCATAATCAATGTGTGATTTTAATGATGTTTCTATTAAGCATCCCTGCACGCTTTACAAATGGTTTGACATGTGTGCTGTTTTATTTTGTTTTTCAGAGGGGCATACAGTAGATTGTTGCTAGGAGAGATAATTATCATCGGAGAGGGGGTCAGCAAAGAGGAAATCCAGGAGAAAAAATGTAATTACTTATGGATTGCTTGAATTAATTTTCTAATGATATTCAGTGGTTTTGCATGACAGCTGCCAAGACCCGCTAAGGAAAGGCGGAGAGTAAAGGAGTCCTTTTGATGACAGACAAAGGGGACTATCATTTACAGAGAGCGGTTTTCACCGAAGTAAGAGGGAAAAGGGTGCAAATGACACATCGACAAAACACAGTGGGCTTTCTGTATGGGCTCCTGACATCCACAAAGGCCGGGACATGTGTTCCATCTCTTCAAGCTGAAAGCAAGTAGACCCCTATCTGTTAAGTGCCAATTGTTTCTCTTACATCTGCATCTGAGTGCCTGCAACCATCAAATAACAAACAAGAGCTGTGTGTGCTTAAATGCACACAAGTTTTTTATAAACTTGTGCAAAAGCTCAATATATAAAGCTAATTAACAAGCAATATGTTTATGTGACTTCTACATATATTCTCTGACCTAAGTTTATTTTTCATGTCTGATAAAACTTTTGTAGTAAAATGGAAGAAATATTTCCATTATTATAATTGAAATAATATTATTGTCAAAATACAAACTAGAAAAAAATTAAAGACAAAATTGATGAACATACAGCAATTCTCTAAAGTGTACACACCCATGTTAAAATGCAAGTTTTTTTTAGATAAAAAAATTCAGACCATTATAAATCATTTCAGAACGTTTAACCTAACAGAATGTAACAATTATTGTACCACAATCTATTGAGGCTAGGAGAGGTTTTCTAACTGTGGACACCTTTGAACAAAAACCTTACTTCCTTCTAATTTATTTTCAGCATCCACTCTTCTTTAGTTCACTCCTACCATCAATCATTTCCACATTTTGCAGAAAGGTTAACAACGATCAGAAGGATCTGCTTGCAGAAAGGTATCAGTCAGGAGAAGACTACAAAAGCTTCCAAAGCATTATTTAAATACCATAGCACAATGATGATAGCCATTTAAATTGGGAGGACGTGAGACAACAGTGACCTTAGAAAAACTGGACATTTGTCCATAACGTTTGAAAAGACAAGGTGGAAACTGGTAAAGGAGTCAGCCAAAAGAGCACCAACAACACTGAAGGAGCTTCAGGAATTTCCACAAGGTTTGGTTGTGTTCTAAATGTGATAAGAATCTCCTGTATTCACCTGATTCTTGGGCTGGGTTGTAGGGTTGCAACACAGAACTCTTTATTTTCAAGAAAACATCCAGACTTATTTAAAACCTCCCAAACATTTTTTGGAAAATTTATTATGGTCTAATAAACCCAAATTTTAACATTCGGGCCAAAATTGCAAAAAATATATTTGAGACAAAAACAATACTGAGTATCACCAAATGAACACAATGCACACAGAGAAACACAGTGACGACGGCATCATGCTTTAGAGTTACTTTTCTTGTGATGGAACCAGGGCATCTATCAAGGTGGGTCAATTTATAAACAAATTTAAACAGTCAGTTCTGACTTAAAACCTTCAGGCTAGAAATCTGAAGATGGAGTTCATGTTTCAGTAATACAGTGAATCCAAGCATCCACTTGCACCCACGTTGGAAAATTACAGTTTTAGAATGGGCTACCCAGACTGCAGAACTAGGTTTAAAAGACAATATGTTGTCACATGAAAATGCCTGTGGACAAGAGATATCCTTACATTCTGAAAGATTTAGAGAGCCTTTGCAAGACATAGTGAACAAATATTGATAAGACATAATGTGGGATGCTGATTGACTCCTACCAAATAAGATCAAATACTTAAAATAAATCAAAAGGTACCAAGTATTAGTTTAAGAGTATTTACAACTATGTAACTAGGCTTTAGCACCTGTTTTTGCCCTTTTAATAGATCTGTTGTTTTTCAGTTGAATTGTAGAACACAGATGTGGTATTATATTTGGAAACAGTTTTAAAATGGTTTATCATAGTTTAAGTTTTTATATCACAAAAACCTGGTATTTTAACAGTAGCTGCCATTTACTTGAAATGCTCTGACATGCATGTAGCTCCATTATAAAATGAGTGGGCAAAAGCTAGGGCAGCAGCATCAGTATCATAGGACATAGCAACATACCAATAACAACTACAACCAGTCATTAGCAAAGTGTCATTCTTTTTTATTTTTAATGTAAAAGACTTTGTGGTTTTTGACCTATAAAGTGTGCTTTATAGAAATACAGTTTGCTAACTTACACAAGTAAAACTGAGTCTTTGTTTATCTTTCCATCTCATGTATTGCTTGGCCTTAGCAGTGTAGCAAAGCTAACTGCTACAAAAAGTTGGAATAGTGGCATTTTAAACTTTTGTGATGCATTACTTTAAAACTCACCGGATTGTTTGAGATCTGTTTATTGATTTTTGCCCTGGGGGAACATTTTGAGAATAATCTTGCATTATTAAGAATTACATTCAGCCACCCCATAGAAAATAATCTTTCTGTGCACCTGGCTAGTTCTGCTTTCTAACGATATAGAAATAAGTACCCCCCTATTGTTTAAACTGCTATAGTTCTAGTGTTTTTTTTTTGCCATTTATAAAGAATACAAAATGGCAAAGCTGAACTCGCCATTAAAACACATGCATGTTGCCTCTGTCTGATTAGGTTATTTATCCAACTCCTTTTTTCAATGTAATTGTACCTCATATGTATAAAAATTTGTATCTAAAAAGTTGAAACCAAAATGAAAAAAAAGCTTACAATTACTATTAAAATTTGAATCAAGAATATTTATTCAAGTACACTACCGGTCAAAAGTTTTAGAACGCCTTTCTTTTCCTTTCCTTTAATGGTTTTCTTCATGTTTATGACTATTTACATTGTACATAGATTCTCACTGAAGGCCTCAAAACAAAACAAAAAACAAAAAAAATAAACACATATGCAATTATGTAGCAAACAAAAAATGTAAAATAACTTTAAATATGTTTTGGATTTTAGATTCCTTGAAGTAGTCGCCCTTTGCTGTGATGACTGAAATATTAACCTTTGGTTGTCTCTCAATGAAACTCTGGGAAGTTCTTTCAAGACTCTTTGGAAAACCATTTCAGGTGACTACCTCATGAAGCTCATGGAGAGAATGCCAAGAGAGCAATGCAGTGATCAAAGCAAAGGGTGAATATTTGGAAACATCTAAAATATAAAATTGTTTAGAGATATTGCACACTTTTTGTTTACTACATAATTCCATGTGAGTTTATTCACAGTTTTGCCTTTAGTTTGAATCTACAATGTAAATAGTCATGAAAATAAAGAGACCCATTAAGTGAAAAAGTTCATATTAGAAAGTAAAAAATAAAAAATGGAAGAGAAACAATGACATATAGTGTGGTATTATGCAAGACTAACACAGAGTGACATCTCATCACTGTAGATGCAACAACATCTGTTTTCTTGTCAAATGTTTTTTTGCATTTCTTACAAATGCATATTTTATTTCAAAGTTGGCTATAAAAACTATTCTCTTGTGATTTGCAACAAAACTTTACCTCCTTTTCAGAGGATACACATTTTCATAAATAACCAAAATTTCACCCAGTAACAAAGCAGAAAAGACCAGCTCAAAATATTTTATGTTCAAATGCAAAGCTCAACTCCTTGAAAATGCTGACAAACCATTTTGTGACATTCTCAAACCATTAAATTCTGCTTAAGTCTGGAGTTGACATTTCATCTTGTTGTGTTTACTCTGAAGATGAAATCCTCAGCATATCTTAGATTTTCTTCCCGATATGCATCACAGACTATTACGCACGCTCTCTTCCAGATGGATGTTCGTGGATGGCCCTGAATAGGTGTGGTGCCACAAAAGGTTGGCCAATTTAATTGCATGCTCATGCAATTGTCCCCTCCTCTCAAGACCTAGCACCTAATCATGATAGTGGATGTGCGTCTTCGTCTCTCTTGCTTTCCAGGAGGGTCAAGGGCTTCACCGGTTAACCACTTTGACGAGGTACCCTATATTCCCTCTTGCCTGGGAGAAAGAACCCTTCACCTCATCTCAGTGTCAAACTTTAACCTTTCTCAACTTTAATTACACTAAGTAAGTTTGGAGTGTGCCGCGGCGCTGTCTGGCCGACTCAGCCCTATGCGTGCGCTGATGGGAAGCCTGCATGGGTGCCGTGCCCCCCGCTGACTCTGACACACTGACGCTGCACAGCTCTGACGCTCATGTTGATGCTGACGCCTGCTTTGGCTTCCTTCCTGACCATGAAACACACTTGCACACATAAATATCCACACAAAAAGCTGTTATATTTTGTAGGTTTCAGTTATTGTTAAGTTGCAGGTCCCTATAAATATTTCCACCAACACCTACACATTCAGGCCGCACTACAGCCTGAATAAAAGTGTTTATGTTCAACCATGAGTTTGTGGCAACAGTTAAAATTGGGCCACCCAGGAATAGATGAGGACAACATTCTCTCACAACATTGTTGTGGATTCTAGCTCAGATATCCAGTCCACACAGATACCACACAAAGATTTATTTTTTTCAGAAATTTCTGCTTCAGAAAAAAAGGTTTTAAATTTAAATGTTATATTTTGTCACTAAAAATTAAAATTTTTCAAGTGGATAAGAGGTGCAAACACAGCATTTTGCAAAATATTCAGGTATATATCCCTGTTTGGACAATGAATGAGATTGTTATTGATTAATGCTGACTCCAGATAAAATATTAAATATCTCCACATAAATCAACTTTAAAAACTCTGACCTATCTCTTTCATTTTTGGGTCAGCACTGTGTGCAACCATAACTGTTTTTGTAAAAGGAGTGCCAGCTGCTGAAATGTGAAACTAAAACTAGACAAAGTGCGTCTTCAGTGCAGTGCTGTGGCAAAACCATCATAAATGCTTATCACAATTAAATTAGTTTTTATAGCCTAACAAACAACAGTAAGATGGCATCAGTAAAACTGCAATATAATGCAAACCTTAGTAAAATACATGACCTCTGAAAATCCAGCAATGTCTTCCCACTTTGGCCTTATTTTTAACAGACACGGAGTGCCTGAGTCAGACGGTTTGATCAATTCACAGGTAGTCGATTGCGCCACTCACATGTGCACCCTTATGATAATAGGCCCTTTTGGAATCATCTAATTCTGATGATGAATTGGACTTCCATGGAAAGCCAAAAAGGAGTAACTGTGGTAACCGCATGGCCTGTCAATCACTTGCAATCAGCCATTTTTCTCTGTTCATTGCTTGATGCATCAAGATTGGGACCCTCTCCGTGGGGGGCTTCAAAACACTCAGAGGAAATGAAGAACCGTTAGGAAGTTCTGCGGCTGATGTTTGGAAACTTTGCAGAATGTGACCCTTTGACTGTGGCTTACTTGCTGCTGAGAATTGTGGAACATTTGACTTTGATAAAGCAGCAACATGCCTAAATTATTACCATAAGGACTTGCACACATACAAAGACTTTCATTTTTTGAAGTAGTTGCAAACAGCCTTCTAAAAAGTATGACTGTACCTAATTCACTTGTTTTGAACCTCTTTAGTGTCCCCATCAGCAACACAAACATGTTTACAACCACTTAGGCTTTTTTTTTGGGAAATGCTGAATTAGAATTAAAGAGCCATTTCAATGCTAGTGCTTTTCTAGTATAAAATGTAATTTTTTCCATAATAGGTGTATTATTAGGCAATGACCTTTTTTATGCTTAAAGCAGCTATTCTCATAGTATAGGTTATATTTACTGGTGGAGGTGGGGTGGGGGTAGGGGGTATCTAGATGGGGGGATGTGAGACCCTACCTGCAATGTAAAATTTGTTTCTTTATTGGTTTATTTGCTAGTGGGACTTATGTATATGCATTCAATGTTGGGATCTGGTCTTAAAGGGTTTTGCAATCAACAAAACAGTGTTTCCATGGTGACAAGGAAATTTGTGAAAAAGAAAATTGGTTAGGTGTTCTGCAAGCCTTCCCCAAACCCTTTTGGGGGTTTGGAGAAGGGAGAATTGGGAGAATTCATTCAATTCTTTTAAATTTCAATTAAAATTAATTAAATAAATTAAATTCAATTTTCAATTAAAATTAAATTGGGGTTTATTTTTTTAGCCCCAATTTCAAAAAGCTGGTCTCAAGGCCTTCAAAAGTCAGGTACATGCATTACAATTAATCCAAATCTTTGAACAGGGCAGTCAGATTTTTTTATTTATTCAAATTTGGAAAAAAAAGTGTCTATCTAAGGAAAAACCAGCAGATTGCATCCATCAGTGACTTGCAGCATTCACTCCTCCTGGATGAGCATGTAGGGGAGACGGGGACAGTCACTGGCTTTGATTTTTGAGCAACCCCTCATACTGAGCATGCATGTAGCGACAGTGGGGGGAAAAACTCCCTTTTTAAACAGGAAAAAAAACCTTTCCCGAAACCAGGCTCAGTGTGAGCGGCCATCTGCCACGACCGACTGGGGGTTAGAGAGAACAGAGCAGAGACACAAAGAGAACAAAGATTTCCACAAAAGTGTTTGAGCAAAAATTGTTTACCAACATGAGAAGCTGTTTTCTTAAAATCAGGAATTGCACCTATTTAAGTAATAATGACCTATGGGTCAGTACTTGGTGGGTAATGAATAAAGCACTACGTAACCAACTGTTACTGTAAGTGTCATCAGCAGCTAAAGTTTAGTTTTCAATATATACACAGAGTGAAGTTTATTTCCAATTCATTAATATAATGAACAGATCTTTTGGTTTGATAAACACTTCTCTATACCGGCAATCTTGAGCTTGAACAATGGTCCACGCTATGCGGGGAAGGGGTGTGAGCAGCGCAAAAATGGGCATGATTGACACTGTTTCTGACCAGGAGCAGTGTATTTCTGCAAATGGCAGTAGGCCCACTGGGAATAGCCAGAGGAACTCATTTTTTTCACAGGATTACCTGTCCCACATTCTACTGTGATGACATAGTGACAGCTTTAACAACTATGTAAAAAATAAATTTTTACAAAAGTTACCTACTGCAGCTTTAAGACAGAGTTTGAAATTGCGTTGCAAGGCTAACAACTTGTCAAGCGAACCAACCCCTATTTGGCTGTTTAGCAATTTTTAAAAACTCAATGTAAAAATAGTAAACACTATGTTAGCGGCTATTAAAGCTTGCTCTCTTGCTAGAGATTATTGTTGCGTTTGCCACTGTTTATTCACCTTTCTCCAAACTCACTGTGATATGACATCTTTCTATAACAGGTAAGGGCACCATTGCTAATAATAATATCACAGCAGGTCACTGAAAAAAAATATTTACTATTACTAATATATTTATTATTACTATATATTTACCCTTCCAAATTATATTTACAACACATTGGATTTTTGCATTTTTAAATTAGCAAAACATTAGCATTTTAATTTTGCATAGTTTTTTTTTTGTTTCAGCACAGAAGCTGCTCAGCTTCAAAAAATAAAAACTAATAACGGCGAGTATTGACAACAGTACTTCAGGTAAGGAGCTTCCACAAAAATACCTTTTTGTGGAAGGTATTTTTACGCTTATAACGCTTTCAATAGCAGTAGCTTTAAAATAAGGCAACTTTAACATTTGTTCATTTGAATCAACTGCTGATCGATTAAGAAAATATGTTTTTTGGTGGTTTTCTGGGTTTCAGTGAGGTTACATTTTACTATAGAACACTGGCACAAGTTAAACATTTAGGAGAAGTGCAACTAATTTGCTGGGCAGGCCTATGAACTGTGGCATTACATCCTTGAAGAAAAGGGGGGAAAACCATATAACAGAAGCACACAGCCTCTAAAGGTCTTAATTCCCCATTAGTTCCTTATTCTCTTCATTGACAAAGACTGGGCCCTTTTAGTCTTGTGTTCCCTTGCATACCAAAGTCATTCAACAGAGGAGACCTTTATCAAGAGCAATGCTCTATTCAAGCCATGTTAATTACAATTTTAAACCATTATTTGTTTCAACACCTGGTTAACCTATTCAGACCTGTTTAAATCCTCTTTATTATCCCAGGTGTGATGGGAAGGCACTAAGAGAGTGAAAGGTTCCTCTGTGTACCAGGAACATAATCAAGCCAGCACTACATAGATCTAAATAGCTTTTTGGGATAAGATCAGATGTTACACACTCCAGTCCTCAAGTAAAATGGCACAAGGTGGATTATGTCTGAAAAGAGGATTTTGTCAAGGATGTGTCCTCAACTTTTCTCTTTCGGCAGCAAAGCTTCATGAATGGCACACCGCTTCTCCAGCAGCTGTATTAGAACTCGACGAGTCAATGACTGGCTTAAAAGCAATTGGCTTTGTTGTACATTTCTGTGCATGTATTTGTGTTGCAGTTAGAGGCTTTGAGACAGAGAGAGACCCACGCTGCGTCACAAAGATGGATGGCGTTTCCATTAGGGGACGGGAACACGGAATGGTCTCATCTTCTAAGCTCCTTTTCTTTCTCCAACTTGCACCTACTTTGAAGTTGTAGCTAGTGGTTACAGCCTGGTCCTCGGCTCGTTATGTTGACATTAACAAGGCTTTACATCGGAACCTGACCCCTGTGGTGCCTTTATAATCATGGCCACTCATTTCTTACCTGTCTTGTGTACTTGTTCAAGGATGATCCCACTTCAATAGGAAATATCAACAGAGTGACATAATAGGACAACATGATGGAAAATGGAGTGAAACACATGAATAAAAAGATAATATTACACCCTTTCGTGAATTCACTTCAAGACTCTTCTAATTTGGCCCATCACCTTCACCCACAATGACTGGAGGCTGTTTGTATAAACCTCCTGCAGTGTGGTTCAAATATAGAGCAGCCTTCAATATAGAAAAGGATAGCCTCAGAAAGTTCTGATTAACGAATTAACACCCACTAATAGCCCTTTGCTGTCCTCCTTTAAATGGATTAAGGCTTCTCTATAACACTTTCTTTTTTGCACAAAATTTAATTAAGATTTAGATTTGGTTTGAACATGCCAGAACAGATTCACACTGCATTCATGATGTACTTCAATTAAGGAGTAAAGCATCTTAAGCTGCTTCACCAATAATTAGACTATCTCCCTTTTTCTCTTAAATGGTATCTAATTATGCATTATCCCCATGTAATTCAATTTCTTCTTAAGTTACAGCATAGGCTAAGTCTATTAAGGTCATCTTAGTTTAATTTTAAGTTTTTACTGAATGCCTGCCCTATAAATAAGGGCTTGTAACAAAGGGACAGCAGCAAATACTTAATATCTTACCATCCATGTTGTCAAATCTTCACTTAGCAATCATAAAACAGTGCTCAAGAAAATCTGTAATATAAATAAAGCGTCATGGATATTGTTTGCATACATGATGAGCTGCCAAACAAGGTTTTTTCTTGACTTTCTGCCTCCTGAGGATGTTGTCCATATATTTGTATAGTGATTTAAAACACGACAATGTGCTGCCCAGTGTTAATTTACTCAAAGCAGCAGGGGTCGGCGGTTTGGCCACTGACCATTACACAGTAGGACAGGGGTGTCCAGCTGACTGTCCTTTTAATCGACAACAGCAGGCCTAAGGAATTTAACAGCGTGCAATTTAACCCCCCCCCCCCAGGAAATAACATTTATGGAAGATTTACGAGTCGCCAGAATTGTCTGCACTTTCAGTTCATTCAATTAGCGACTGCGAATGTCGCGGTTAAAGGAGGTGACAAGACAATTGAAGGAGTCATCTAATTATTCTATCCCAGCACTACGTACAAGCCTCTCCTGTGCCGCAATCCCTGGACATGGCTTGATGATGTGAAGTAAATGGGTTAAACACAGCGGGGGTGATAAAATGTGTGGCTCTCCTGGAGACATTCCCTAACATCTAGCATCTTTAAAGTGAATCAAGGACCTGCAGGAATAAAATTTCATTAGATAGGCATCTATCTAAAAGTAAATCAAATCACCTACTTTAAATGAACATTTATGATAAGGCTGTACCCTATAAAGGCAGTGTATTCATGCATCTATTCCAGTGCTCACAGGTCTGCAGATACAGTGCCTTCCCTGCACCATTTTACAGAGATGGATGACCATGTAGTTTACTGAGATTTAATGTGATAAATCTAGCCAAAGCAATGTGCAATTGTAATGTGAAAATAAAAGTTGGTGTTATTTTAATAAATAAGTATTTAAAAGTGTCGAGTGTATCTTAATTGATCCCCCAGATATAAAAAGTAATTATCCCATCTGTTCACTCATAAAATGTGTCTAACTTTTGTTTTCTTTTTAGCATTCCCATTCCATTTTTGGGTTTATTTTGGGTCACTTCTTTTGTGTAGGTCTAAATACATATGCTTCAGTGGTGAGTGTCTTTGGCCAAATGAGTGTTTACTTTTGTTCTTAAACTTTTGGCTTCCATATGACTTCATGCTGTTCTCTAATTGGTTACTCAAAGATCCTCCTCCACAGAAAGTGCTGATGATCAGCACTTTCTGTGTCATTCAACATTCAACCTGAGTAGCTGATGATATCCATCATTCATAGCCCCACCCCTGGCAGCTTAGATAAGTAGGCGCAAACGTCACTCAAACATACAAACATGTAAACTAAAGAGTTGGAACAAAGAGAACAACAACAAGACAATGGTGGCAGCGAAAGAAGATTCATTCTTTTATTTCAACAAAATAATCATTTGACAAGGATTTTTCTAAATTAAAAAAAGCAGATAAAAGAATTTGGACCTGACTGATCAGACTTAAAAATCCAACAGCAGGCAAGTAAACGTGGACAGATTCATGTTCAAGTAAAATTTATTGTTGTGTCGTAAATCCCCAGCCTCTAGTATGTACAACATACTGTTCTTCACTCCATCTGAAGAAAATTATACCCACATCATGATACTGCCACCACCAAGTTTCAACCATCTACCATCCTATTAACTGACATGACCAACTTTGCAGTACCTGTTGTAAAGACTGCCAGCAGGTCCTGTGGAACAGCCTACCTTTGCCAGTTAGAGCTGCTCAGACCATCTGCTTGAATCCCTGCTAAAAACCTATTATTTAATTTATTTTATATTTGATTTTGGTTATATTTATTAAGGATTTTGCATTTCTGTTGGTTCTATATTACTCTAGTTTTATTTAGTATTTTTTATGAGCCATGTAAATAAACTTTGATTAATGAATTGTATGATTTCTGAAGAATATCTTTCCCTCAGCATGATCCTTCCCCCACCATGTTCCAGTGTGGGGATGGTATGTTCAGGGTGATGTGCAGTTGTAGTTCTCCACCACACATATTGTTCTGAATGTATGTAGACCTCAGTGTTCAATGTTGGTCTCATCTGACCAAAGCACCTTCTTCTCCTCATCCAAATATTTACTGTGTTCTCTAGATAGATTGTGGCAAACAGGAAACATACATTCTGATGACTTTTTTTCAACATCCTTGCGACTCTTCCTTAAAGGCCAGATTTGTTGAACACAGCCAATAGTTGTTCTGTCAACAGTTTCTTCCACCTAAGCTGTGGATCTCTGCAGCTTCTTCAGTGTTAGCAATGACTTCCTGGCTGCTTCTCTGATGAATGCTCCCCTTGCCCAAGATATCAGTTTAGGCCATACTCTTCTAACCTAACCCTGGTTTAATTTGTTCATAAAATATTATACCCGACCTGTCTGCTATGTTTCTTGGTCTTCAAGATGTTGTTTGTTCACTATTGTTCTCTAACCTTTGAGACCTTTAGATCTTGTATTTATGCTATAATTAATTTGCAAACAAGGGAATTCTACTATTTAGGTGACTTTGAAGGCTGTTGGTTGCATTGTTTATATAGGGGTATCAGAGTAAGGTATGGAGTGAAAAACAAATGCATGCCACACTTTTTAGGTTTCTGTCTGTAAAAAAAAAAATAAACCACAAATTATTTTCTTTCCATTCTACAATTATGCACTACCTAATGTTAGTTAGTCACATAAACTCCCAATAAAAGAAGTAAAATAAAAGTAAGCATAAGAAATCCTCATTGGTCCATTAACTTGTGTGAAAATTTCAAAAGCTTTACTTTAGTTGGGATGAAACAGTTGCATGGCGAAGTCATGTGAACAACAGCAGGAGATCTGCATCCAGGTCTTTCTCCCCTTTTGCAAATTAGCTGTGAGTAATGAATTCTGTTGAGCTGCCCTGCTACAGAGTTTCACCCTCACTTGCTGGCCCCACCCTCGATACCCCCTGTCAGCGTTGCCTTCCCAAATCTATCCTGATGTTTCTAGTCTGTCAGAAGCCGCCCCGGGAGGGCAGTGTGATAGCCTGCTCGGTCTGTCCCCTTCCTGTCCCCTTCCTGTGGCCCAAGCCAGCTGAACCGTGTAGGCCCTCTGCCATTGCAAACACGGTGACCCCAAATGGGATTGACACATCACAGACCTTGGACGCTGGGCCACCAGTCCAGTGACATCAGTTTCAACTGGTCCCAGCATAATGTGAAAATGAGCATTTTTGGAGTGAGAATGACAGTCCGACATAGAATTTAACTCTATAAGGACATGAAGAAAATTATTAGTACAGTGTTTGGTGCTTGTACATAAATAACTGTTTCTCTGACAATGCCTTCAATTATTTCTACAGCTGATTTCCTCTTTATGAAATCCAAATTCAGTGCTATGAAAAAGTATTCGCCCCTTTACACACGTCTTTGTTCTTTTTAGTTTTTGTCACATCTAAATGTTTCAGATTGTTAAACAAATATTCAAGTCACTAACAGATAACCTAAGTAACTATAGTATGGAGGTTTCAAAAAACTATTTCACTTCTAAAGATATAAAGCGATCAAACCAACCTGATCCTATATGAAAAAGTAATTACCCCCTAAATCTAATAACTGGTTATGCAACAACTGCTAGCAAGGGCTTGCATTAACTGGGCAATAAGTCTTTTTTATCACTGTGAGGGAGTTTATGTCCATGTTTTTGCAGAATCGCTTTAATTCAGTCACATTTAGGGGATTTTGAGCATGAATAGCATGCTTAAGGTTTTGGCTCTAAGTCCGAACATTGACAGGGCCACCCCAAAACCTCGATTTTTTAAGCCATTTAGAGGTGAACCTGCTGCCTGCTTGGGGTTTATTGTCCTTCTACATCACCCAAGTGCACTCGAGCCTAAAATCACAAATTCATGGCTGAATTTTAGTCTACAGGATTTTCTTTAAGCAAAATTCATGGTCCCAACTATGGCAAGTGATCCAGGTCCTAAAGCAGCGAAGTGGGATTGGGGGGGTATTTTTCACAGCACTGTAACGTCCTCTGATCTACTACACTTCTATCTGTCTGGGTGAAAATAAACGCCTTGGCTATGACTACCACATGGATCCCCAAGCACACATTAGAGAGCCTGGGGGGTCCCTAAGTGTCACCCGTGAAATCAGGATGTTAGGGTATAAAAAATGTGGGAGGGACCGCTGGTAATTCTCATTATTGTTAAATGTTCATCGTCTGTGATGTTGACTTTGCTTTAGTCTGGCTCTGTTCCTGCTAAGAAAGAACATGGCCACTACAGCTGCAGTCAGTTTTAAAGCCCGCAATCCAAGGAAAATTGTCTTAAGCTCAAGTATGACCCTAAATTAATTACAACAAAAACTAAAAAAAAAAACTCTTGAGTGATGAATAATTTTTTGGTGATTAAAGCTAAATGTTCTGATTCAAACTCCAAAGGCCAAAAGCAATTTGTCACCAATCAGTGTAAAGAAGGAACCACAGGGCATCCGCATCTTTTCCACTGTGACCCTGCAAAATCCACTCTGCAGCTCTGACTGACAGAGAGGAAAAGAACTTCTCAATGGCAGCTTTTGACGTCCGTAATGGCTTAATGTCAGCGTTTGACAGATATATTGGGGGGAAGAAGAGTGACTCTTTGCACGCTGATGTGGCCCCAGAAGCTTTCTGCTGTCACAGCTGATGACAGCAACTTTCTCCATGCAGATTAAATTGGTGTTTACAGATTTGCCCTGGGTGTACATTTTTCCTCCTGCTGGGATCCACTGGCTGATGATGAGTTGCAGATGAGACCAAGCATTCTCGACACTGATGCTCATGCCTCCATCACGCGGAGTTCGTGGTGGCTTACCAAGTGTTTCAGTGGCACCACTTTCCACACATTGCTCTCCTCTCTCCTCTCCGGCATGGTAAATGCCGCAGCATTAGCAGCTATTTACATTTGCGGAGAATGTGTGAAAGCTGCTGCCTTGTCTGTCACGCTGCACTGTCTGCCAGAGCTGCATGGATGGTGGCAGAAGATGAAGCGCTGCTGAGAAAATTAAACATCATCAGTCTTTATGTTGGCTGTAAAGTCATATTAAATAGTCCTTTGGCGCTACAATGGATATCAGTTGTATCTTCATGTTATTGCTGCAGGGGTTGTTACAGCTGGTCAGCAAGAATGTGCTCAAAGTTTAAAGATACACTGGATTGTTTTCACAGATGCCTTTTTTCCCCTTGAAGTTCCACTTAAAAAAAAAGGACTTTGGCTCATTTCAGAGCTGGGTTTGGGTTTATCACATGTGAATCCCTGAAAACTAAACGGAGACATGCAGATTCTCACTATGCTGCTGGCTGATTATGGATACACAGATTTGTACAAATGCTGTTTGTAGAAGCAGAAGTGGCATAATAAATGATCCTATGGAACAATAGGTTCGCTGTACATTATGCCACTGAGTGATCAGCATCTCTAGACGTTGTTTCGAAGGTGCTAAGTAAAATATTAAGTCGTTTGTTGCGTGTAATTTGCATTGATTAAACTTTCAGGGTACGATTGTAAGGCAGAGTATGCTGATTGTCTCAAGTGTTTTATTTGGAATATTTACTTTCAAGGGGACCTTGACAATAAAATTAATAGCTTTCAAATAAAATCATTGAACCTAGCTGTTTTGACTACGGTGCCTTGCGAAAAGTATTTATACACCTTAAACTTTTTCACAATGCTGACAAGTTAAACCCACAGACTTCAGTTTTTTGGGATTTGTTTTAACAAATACAATAATTTTGAAGTAAAAGGAATTTCCACAAGGTTTACAATATTTGTTTAAATGAAAATATGAAAATTATGACTTACATTTCTATTCAGCGCATATTACTTTGTATAGCCATCTTTTAATGAAACTACAGCTGAAACTCGAGAGTATATCTCTACCGGTTTTGAACATATACAGCCTCAAATGTTTTCCCGTTCGTCTTTGCAAAATAACTCAAGCTCAGTCAGATTGGATGTAAAATGCCTGTGAACAGCCATTTTAAAGTCTTACCACAGATTTTCATTTGGATTTAGGTCTGGACTAGGAGTAAGAGTGGTACATAAACATAAAACAGGGTAAATAAGAATTACAAAATTGATGAACTTCATAAAGGGCTAAAAAGTAATGCTTACAAGAAGAAACTTTGTGGTTAGCTATATTAACAATTCAATTTCTCTACTGAATCCTCTTCTGCTACCAGTTGGTGAACACTGGGGTAATTCATCTGCAGCACCATGTACTTTTTAAAATGGGAACTGCAGTGAATATGAAGCACTTAACTTGAGGGTATAAAAACCAAAGGAAGATTCATCAAGGTTTCTCTCATGCCTGAAGACTGTGGTCTCAAGCTCCAGTCATTGAGGGACAGAGTCCTGCAACCATTAAATTCTGTCCCTGGCTTAACAGACCTGAACCGAAATGGCTGAAACACATCTTCAGCATGACATCAAGTTTTACTGAGTTTTGCCAATAACCTAATTATTCGATTCAGTTGTACTGACGCATATTTAAAAGATGCAGGACACTGGCATCCGAGGACTGGAGTTTCAGACCCCAGCACAAAAAGGTTTTCTTCCAGAATGGCCTGGTATTTAGCTCCATTCATCGCCCCATCCACTGACCCCTAATCAGCTTTCCCGTCTCTGCTGAAATAAAGTATCCCCACAGCATGATGCTGCCACCACCATGTTTAATGTTCAGCTTTCCATCACACAATGTTTTGCATGTTGGCTAAAAAGGTTAGTTTTGGTCTCTGAGCACCAGAGCACATTCTTCCAAATTTGCTGCATGGCTAGCATATGGCAAGCTGAAAAGGGGACTTCTTACAGCTTTCTTCTTACCACTTTTGCACACAGGCCAGATTTCTGGAGTGCATGACCTCGGTGTCCATTGGTCTGTATAATGCAGTTTGTTCACTATAGTTCTGTAAGGAATGTTTGATGTCTCCATAGAACATCTGTTTTTACACAGACATTAAGTTACACACAGACAGACGCTGATCAGTAATTGTAATGATTTTGAGGGAAATTATTTGCTCTGGATCTTAATCAGGGGTATTAGAGTAAAGGGGACCAAAAACCAATGCATGCCACACTTTTCAGATTTTTAATTTGTAAAAAAATCTTTTAAAAATCCATTGAAGTTTGTGTCTCTAAATTATTACAAAAATACATAATTTTCCCTCATACAATTCGTATATCCTACACATAAATACTTGGGATGAGTTGAGAATATACAAAGAAGAACCTCTGTATTAATTTCAGGTTGTAAACAGTAGTCTGAGCACTGGGTTGTTATCGAGTTGTGGCCCCCGGCACAGGATTGATCCACTTCAGTCCAGCAGCAGGGGGGCGGGAGCTCTGGAGGGGCTCAGCAGGACTCCAAATCAATAAGGTTAATAGATGTGGGGGCCAAGCAGTCAGAGGTGTGCAGCCTGGCATTTTCGGTGCCAATGAGGAAAATTCCTGATGACGAGGTGTCTCTTTTGGAGCCTGCATTAATGTCAGTCTGATTACCTGGAAATCAGGATGTCAGATACAGTGGGGTAATGGAGGTTTGCTCTTTGCCATTAACTGGAATTAGCTTTACAAGGAGACCCTTCAGATTGGAGATTTTAACTTGCCACCTCTTCATCCGCTGTCCATTGAGAACAAATTGCCAGTCCCCTCCCCTCTTTCCTCCTGACTCTATTCTTTCACTCTGATTTCTATAATGCCAACAGTTTCATAATCACTTGATGAGTAATTTCCTCTCATTTGGGATTTGGAAAAAGAGAGGTTCTATTTAAGAAGTTTCTTTCCCCCCCTCTTGCTCTTATTTTTCTGGTATTTCTCACATCACATTTTCTTAAGAGCATAATTAAACAAGGAGAATGGGTTTAAGGGAAAGGGGAAAGATGGCCTAGTGAAATAAATTAAAGGTTGAAAAGAGTAAAACTGAAAACTGAGTGGTTAAAATCTTGTTTAAGAGACATAATGGAATAAAAGCTTTCTGGAAAAAGATTTATTATTTCCAGATTTAGTGTTTTGCAAAGGTGTTTAGACCCTTTTATTTTGGTTTACATATTGTTACATTGCAGCCAAACTCCTTGATTGGTTATTTTTTAATTTTTTTTGTGACAAACCATCACAAAGCAGCACATAATTGTGACTTTTAAGTAAAATGATCCATGGATTTTGATTACATTTTACAAATAAAGATCCAAAGAGTGTGCCATACAATTGTTTTCAGCCATCCAGAATCAAAATGTAATAGAACTGTTTTTACTCTAGTTACAACTTCAAGTCTTTTGGGGTATGAAATTGTTGCCAATTGTTCTTTGCAAATTGCACCTTGCAAAATAGCCCAAGATCAATGAGACTGGATGGAAAGCAGCTGTCAACAACAATTTCTTACCACAGTTGGATTGGGGTCTGTATTTGACTGGGTTTTTCAAACATGCTTTGGTCTAAATCATTTCATTGTAGCTCTGGCTGTATCTGCTGGATGGTAAGCCTCTACTTTATAAGGCAGGGGTGTCAAACTCCAGTTCTCGAGGGCCAGCGTCCTGCAACTTTTAAATGTGTCCCTGGTCCAACACACCTCAAACAAATGGCTGCATTTCCTCCTCACTATGCAGTCAAGTTCTCCAGAGTCCTGCTAATGACCTAATTATTTGATTCAGGTGTGTTGAAGCAGAGGAACGTCTAAAAGTTGCAGGTTACCAGCCCTCGAGGACTGGAGTTTGACACCTGTTTTATAAGGCCTCTGCAGCCAGTAACAGTTTTTTTTTTCTTGAATGGCCCTGTACTTAGCTCCATTCGTCTTCCCATTACCTCTGTCCATCTTCTCTGTCCTTGATGAGGAAATGTATTACTACAACATGATCCTGCCACCACTACAATCCACAGTGGATATGTTTATCTCAGTTTTGCATGTAGGCCCAAAATTTCAGTTTTCTTCAGCTCCTTCCATGTGTTTGCAATTTCCCTAACTTGGTTTGTGGCAAACTGCAATCAAGACTAATTATTGCTTTCTTAATGTGGGCAAGGGGGTGGGCAAGGGTGGTTTGGGGAGTTGTGCAACTCTGTAGCTCCTCTGGACTTCCCTGATAAATGGTCAATTGGCCTAGCCCATCAGTATAGATTGATGGCCATGTCTTGTTGGATTTGTGCCACACTTTTTACTTTGTCAGATGATGTACTGAACAGTGCACAAATGAGTTTGAATTAATATTTAACAGTTATTAACATTGATAGAAACTGTTATTGAGCATATTTTCCTGTGCTTAGCTTTTACACTATAAACATCACTGAATAGGAATCTGCAGGTTCTGCCAGAACTGCACCAGGATTGGAATGCCAAAATGGAAATAAGGTGCTGACTTACTTTCTCTCATTGTATCTGGTGTATGATTTTGCAGAAAGCCAAGCGGCTGAGTGTCTGTTTCTTTGTGTGTGATGAAGATATACAGAGGTGTACGCAGGCCACTATAGCACACCTGCAATTAGCGATGCACCTGCATCAGCTGCATTAAAGTGTGTGAGTAGAAGTCATGCTGACTCCACTACCTTTAGCCCTCCTAAACAAAACACTGCATTCATTTGCAATAAAAGAATCAGTTGTCTCTTTCCCCCCTGTTTCTTTCAAAAGGACCCTTTGCATAGGAAATCAGTTGTCTCTCGCTTTGCGGACATCATGCCGTGTGGGCTCGCATGGAAATGAGTTTTGGCATTGTTGTGCTGAGGCACTCCCCCCTCTAATAAATTGAGGAGGATTAGGAGAGAAGAATGGAAGTAAAGGATAGTCATTTTATCGTGACAGCCATTTTTTGAGGGGGTTGGGGCAGTCAGAGATTTAAAGGCTAATCAGCCCTGGGTTTATTTCCATAACATGCATTACAGTCTGCTTCTTTGAACTTTGCTGCCACTTAGGTTAGATTTGAAGGAGAAAAACGAGGAGGAAAAAGCATTATCAAATGTTTAGTATTTGAGACTTGAGTGACATATTAGCGACATCTGAATGAGTTGTTAAATCGCTGTGGCTCTTGGAGATTATTATGCATTAATCTCAGCACTTTGAAGTGTGTGGTTGTGTGTGTGTGGCTTAAGACTGAAATTATGAGCACTCATATTGGCCTTTAAAATAATTTAAATGCTGTAACGTGTACGGAAGCGATGCATGATCCAACTTGGTGATTTCTCTCACTAATTTGTTTTAATGTGCTGAAAAACAGCTCACTCACATCAAACAAACCCCAAGATGCAGAAATACGTTGCTTTGTCTAAAAATGCAGCCAAGTTTCTGCACAGATTGTCCTACATTTTATTGATTATGAAGTCAGCTTCCACCCGGTCCCGGTTTGTCTAGTTTCTCTATGTGATTGGAAACACTTCAGAAATGGTGACCAGCCAATGGTGAAGGGGTGCCAGATCTTTGAAGTCTGTGCTCTTTATTGATCTCTTGCATATTCTAAAAAAAAATCAAAGACGACATCAAAGGCCTAGCTAAACTCTTTAAGACTCTGCATGCGCTGTAAAAAAGGGCACCAAAAACAGCATGAACAAGAAAAGCAGGTGGTGGCTGCTTCTTGGAGCAATCACACGTCCAGCTCCTGTCACGCCCCAGACAGAGTGCTGAAGCTTCTATCTTAAATCCGGACAATAACATGGTTTCCAGTTTGACTGGCACTTGTCTCCTATTAGCTTAAGGCAGGCAACTTGAAGAAATCATAAGTTCAAAAGAATTAGCTAACATAGCATGGATTGTGTGGAGAGAAATTATTCGTAAACAGCTAGTTTGATTAGACTGCTTATGTTCTTTGAGCTATCAGTTACAAGAAATAAAATATATCAATCAACTTTTTAGCCCAATATTTCAGCATAATGAGAAAGTATTACGTGAAAAATGTAAAATTATATACAATACAGACTAAAAGTTTGGACACATGTGGAATTATATACTGAACCAAAAAGTGTGAAACAACTGAAAATATGTCTTATATTCTAGGTTTTTCAAAGTAGCCACCTTTTGCTTTGATTACTGCTATGCACACTCTTGGCATTCTGTTGATGAGCTTCAAGAGGTAGTCGCCTGAAATGGTTTTCCAACAGTCTTGAAGGAGTTCCCAGAGATGCTTAGCACTTGTTGGCCCTTTTCACTCAGCGGTCCAGCTCACCCCAAACCATCTTGATTGGGTTCAGGTCCGGTGACTGTGGAGGCCAGGTCATCTGGCGCAGCACCCCCATCACCCCTCCTTCTTGGTCAAATAGCCCTTACACAGCCTGGAGGTGTGTTTGGGGTCATTGTCCTGTTGAAAAAAAATGATGGTCCAACGCAAACTGGATGGAATAGCATGCCGCTGCAAGATGCTGTGTTACCCATGCTGGTTCAGTATGCCTTCAATTTTGAATAAATCCCCAACAGTGTCACCAGCAAAGCACCATCACACCTCCTCCTCCATGCTTCATGGTGGGAACCAGGCATGTAGAGTCCATCCGTTCACCTCTTCTGCGCCGCACAAAGACACAGTGGTTGGAACCAAAGATCTCAAACTTGGACTCATCAGACCAAAGCACAGCTTTCCACTGGTCTAATGTCCATTCCTTGTGTTCTTTAGCCCAGACAAGTCTTCTTCTTGTTGCCTGTCCTCAGCAGTGGTTTCCCCAGCAGATATTTTACCATGAAGGCCTGATTCACACAGTCTCCTCTTAACAGTTTTTCTAGAGATGTGTCTGCTGCTAGAACTCTGTGTGGCATTGACCTGTTCTCTAATCTGAGCTGCTGTTAACCTGCGATTTCTGAGGCTGGTGACTCGGATGAACTTATCGTCCGCAGCAGAGGTGACTCTTGTTCTTCCTTTCCTGGGGCGGTCCTCATGTTAGCCAGTCTCTTTGTAGCGCTTGATGGTTTTTGCGACTGCCCTTGGGGACACTTTCAAAGTTTTCCCAACTGTTCGGACTGACTGACCTTCATTTCTTAAAGTAATGATGGCCACTCGTTTTTCTTTACTTAGCTGCTTTTTTCTTGCCATAATACAAATTCTAACAGTCTATTCAGTAGGACTATCAGCTGTGTACCGTATCCACCTCCTGCACAACACAACTGATGTCCCCAACGCCATTTATAAGGCTTGAAATCCCACTTATTAAACCTGACAGGGCACACCTGTGAAGTGAAAACCATTTCAGGTGACTACCTCTTGAAGCTCATCAACAGAATGCCAAAAATGTGCATAGCAGTAATCAAAGCAAAAGGTGGTTACTTTGAAGAACCAAGAATATAAGACATATTTTCAGTTGTTTCACACTTTTTGTTCAGTATATAATTCCACATGTGTTAATTCATAGTTTTGATGCCTTCAGTGTGAAGCTACAATATTCATAGTCATGAAAATAAGGACAACTCTTTGAATGAGAAGGTGTGTCCAAACTTTTGGTCTGTACTGTAGATAAACAATATATTTAAGTAATCATTAGTAATTTTAGTTTTTCATCTGAACAACCATGAGGTTTATCTTAATGTAAATGTAATGTAAAAAGATGATCAGGTGCACTTTCTTAATAGCAAGTTCTTAACTAAGATGTTAAGAAATATTTTTCCTCATTCCTCAATCTTTTGTAAATTGGTGTATTGCTATACTTAAATGCAAATGCTTATTTAAATAGTATTATCTCATTTTTAGAGACCTAACAGTTTAAGCAGTTCATTCTTTGTTATCTTTAGGAACTGTTAGTTGCTAAAGTTATAATTTGAAAGAAAGTTAGGATGCCCAAAATTGCTTTAATCGCTTTAATCAGAGCTTTGCAGACATTGTTACATTTAAAAGATACTGTTGTCCTGTCTATAAGCCCTCTAGCCAGAGGCTAATTCACAGGCCTAATAAGAAGTTAACCTTTAAAGCTACTGATACAAAGACATCTATTCAAAACAAACAGTAAAATAAGACTTATTAAAAGAAAAAAGAAAACCTCCATCAAATGGTTTTAAATAACAATGCATTAAATGCAATGTTTGTTTTAGTAGTCTAGTTATAACGTATCAATGCAAAGTTGAGCTGAAGGTCAGATTAATTACACACATGCTGATGTTTCACACACAGGCTCTACTTCTGTTAATTATGAAGATTCTCTAACAGATAATGAAAAGACAACTTTTAGGATTAGATTATGACATCATACCAATAGAAAAATACATTTTAATACAGAAGTTGCTTCTTAATGGAACATTTGTTAAATACCTGCTTAAAGTTTATATTTTTCAAAAGGGTACCCTAATTCATTGAATATGGCTGTACACTATGCATTAACAGAAAACTCATCACATAGCAAGTAGAAGTGTAATTAATCAGAATGACATAAGATGAGAATTTCACAATATTTTTCAAAACAAAAAATCCACAAATAAAATCAAGGTTTCATAAGCTTTGTTTTATGTAATCAGCGTAGAACATCCCAGCCCAGGTTTGATGCATTAACATAATTATTACTATTAACTAAGATGTAGACTAAGACACCAGGAAAAATATAGCATTTTTCCACCAAAGGAGCTCTCATTCTTGAACCGTTTTGGTTCGTGTGTTTTGGAACATTGGTGTTTTGCTGAGCACCGACCAGTTTTGGGAACCAAGCATGAGTCATCAACAGTGACTGTTACACAGCGTAGTAGCAAGACAGCAAAGCTTGGTGAGATGCGTGCAATGTTCCTTTTAATGCAAAAAGACAGCATCCATAAACTACAGGCAATAAGAAAAGGAGATGGTGTGCAAGAACAATGGTATTACAATGTTTTTATTTGCATAAATATGTTCAGCATCTGTAAGTGTAATGGAATCGAGTAGTTATACAATGCATGTTTAGTGTGTTTTTGCAAACATTAAATACTATATGTATATATGTGCATTTGGTACTTTCTTTGTCTTCGGCACCATACTTGTTGCTTTTATTGTTTGCAGCTTCAATCCGCCCATGGGTGAAGTTGCAGTTCGGAAAAAACAAGTACCCCCCTCCCGTCCCTTTAGTAAACCCGAGTTAAACCCCAAATTTCCCGTCGGGGGAAAACCACGTTACCCTTTCCGAAATCCATTGGGGAACCGAATGGGCTCTAAACCCCACGCCCGGGGGAAAAGGGGGTTTAATGGGCTCATATAAAGTGAAAAACCCGTGCTTTATAAGTGTGAAATCTTTCAGCCCCACAATAAAAAAAAAAAAAATTTGGGTTTTTTCCAATTCCAGCCTGGGGTTTCTCTGCATGGAGTTTGCATGTTCTCCCGTGCGTTTGTGGGTTTTTTTTGGGGAAGGAGTGTGTGTCTGAAAGGGTTGTTTGTTTTGTGTTTTTTGTCTGCTAAACATGTAGGGGTTTCGGGGCGATGGGAAACGCCCCTAAAAACAGATGCTAACTTTAGTGGCATTAGCCGTAAAGAATTTGCCAGTCACTTTACTCTCACAGTGGTTAGAAATCATTTATATCTTCTGACATCATTTACGTTACAGCTTATAAGAAGCTCTGAAGTAGATCCTTATTTTAGCACTGCTAACGGCTAAAAGTCAGATGCATTAACGTCACAGCGCTTAAAAATTATTTGCATCTTTTCTGTCTCCATTCACTTTAGCGCTGATAGAAAGCTCTGAAACAGATGCTTACCTTGCATCATTATTGTTACAGTACTCACACTATATTCATTTTTTACAACCAAGTTCCCCAAATACTGCCACACAAATAATGCTTCTTACTTGTTTTTGTAACTGAGTGTTGTTGGCCAGCCTCATAAGCAATCTTTATTAGCTGACTCTGTCAACAAAAGGAGGAAACTACTTTCTCTCTCACTTCAAAATAAAATTCTTCATTCAGGGATCATAAAAATAACTTATGCTGACATCAGGAGAGTAATTAAATGATTAAATCAAATCTGGTAAAATGGGAGGGCAACATTTGAGACAAGCAAATCTGTAAATGGTTGAAATAGAAATGATAGTTTAAGGTACAAAATAACTTCTTTATGAATGTATCTGTACTGTAGGTATAAATGGACTCTTTTATAATAATAACAAAATAATAATAATAATAAATGTTAAAATGAGAATTCATTTAGGTTAGCACAAACACGTAAAGACAGCGTAGCAACATAAAAACAGTGGAACAAAAAGAGTATGTTTCACCATAAGTATTATGTAGTGTGGTTTAAAATGGGAGCTGACCACAGATAGAATTACAGTAACCAATCTTTCTGACAGTAGACAGTACACAGACCCATCACCTCCACAGTCAATGGCGTCACCATTGGTGGAATTGATGACAGTAAAGCAGCTTGTTGGAGGCTGCAATTGGAACATCTCTACAGGATAAATCCTCATCCATTCAAGCCCCATCTTCCCCTCTCTGATATATGCCTGTCCTTTACTCTCCTTGGCTGCAGACGGGAGTTAGTCCAGCCTTTATGGGACCAGCAAGAATCAGCGCTGCCACAGCGGCTCGCTGCTGGATTACTCTCATTGCGTGCATCTTTGGCCTCTTCCCCCTTGTGACGACACAGGGTCGAGTTCACCAGGGGCTGATTTAACTCATTCACCGCAGTGCACTGCCACTAGCCACATGCCTGCCAGCTCGGTGATTTTAACACAACGTTAAGTGCCTCTGAAATGAGGAGACAAAATGCCTCTTTGACTCAGGTCACAAAGATGACATTGTTTTAGGGAGGTGTTTGATGATTAGATTTGGTTTGAACACTCTCCAAGGAGGTAATTCTAAAGAAAAATGGCTAGAGGCACTGTGAGATTTAGTTTTCTTTATCTTTCAGTTATTAAAAAAAGCCCAGTATTTGCAAAGTCAATCACATTAGCAGACATTTTAACATTTTAACCCAAAGAAAGAAGCTGAATACAAAGTTTAATACACAGGAAACTATAATTACAGAATTTAAGAAAAAGCCACTGATTTTAAAGATTTAAAACAGGTTTAAACTATAAATCTTTGTTTAGTGTCTTATAATTTTCAGCAATGGCAGTTTTGGCTGCATTTTGTGCCCTGCTTTAACATTCAGAGTTCGTCTCGCTTTTCCAGCCCCAAAGTCATCTACAGGTCAACTTAATTGTACATTAAACTGTCTAACTAAATGACACTAAGTGAAATAAGAACAATAAACGATACTATAGCTTTACGATAAATGGCTCATAATAATTTTAAAAAACAACAATTCCAACTTCCGGTAAAGCCTAGCTGTGCTGCACTGCTCATGCTGGCTTGTATGTAAACATGAACAAGAAGTAGAAATTTATTATATGTAAAACTGACATTCTTGACTGCACTTACACCTCTTATCCACATATAAAACACGTTTTAGGGGAGACATTTTTTTATTGATTTTCCACATAAAAAGGTTTCCAGAAGCGGTAACCTGACAGTTGTCCTCACTTATGACCACTAGCACTCTTAAAAAAGAAAACACAACCACAATGGAGAAATTGCCAGGATTTCTCTAGTTTTTTCCACCACATCTGTCTTGCTTTGTTATAAGCATGGACCAGTATGAGTTTCTGAAGTTATACCATGGTTTCATGGTTTTAAAAAAACAATTATGACCTGCTGCTGCTAAGGTCATTTAACATATTGCTATTACTGTCAGCATAATGTCAACTGTTACATCTGTTTATTGTTATTTGTATTTTCACAGACACACATAAGGAGAGTAAGAGATCACAGATAAAAAGACACAGGTATTTAGCATTTTACCTCACAATTTTGAGCCTGCATGGATTTCTTACAAATGGTGTGAGATCTGTTTTTGGAAGTTAACTTTGACAAAATCTATACAGGGTGTTAAAGCTCACTTCTGTAGTTGATGTCAGTGCAGTGGCAAGCTTAAATTGATACTTGAAAAAAACTCAGCTGCTACAATTAGTTTATATTTTGCATAGACCAAGGATACTTGAAACCCCAGTGGCAACATGGATGGGGGGTGTGCCTTTGTAACAAGAAACAAGCACTCATTTTCACACTTATTTTAAAACATGTAATGACAATCAGAAAAACAGCTCCCTGCTGAAAAATAAAATACAGATGCTAAATTCAAAACTGCAGCTATTTTTTTCAAGAAGCATTTTTAGTCACAGTTTTTTCATATTCTGACAATGCACTTTTTTTTTTACACAATGAGTTTTCTTCTAGTCAATGAGCTTTGATGTATTTTTCCTACGATGCTGTTTTGGCTTTGTGAGGCTGGCCAGAAAGTCCTGGCTGCAGAGAGCTGTACAGCTAAATAATTTAGATAATGTGACAAGGTTATCACCGCCCCTTACCTGATCTGCTGTCTGGAGATAAACACTGGCTGATCGCATTTGCAACTACAGCCCCTGCCTTAAAAAGAAAAACAAAAATGATTATTTTTATCTGGCTGGTAGGGCCAAGCAGTTACGTTCAGTGTCACTTTGTGTTTTTGATATTTTTTTATTTTAAACTTCGTGGCAACACTCATCAAATGACCTTATTGGATTTGGATACCAAAACCATTTGGATACAGTCGGGTAAGCAAGTCAGAAAATAGTTGTTGCTTAGCTCAAAGGGGATATGTGTATATTGATAGATTTCATGATTTCAGCCCTTAGAGGGGGAAATATCCAAACCAGAGCTATCCATGTGATAATAAAGTAATCGATCACTTTCCTAAATCATGAATAAACTTTGAAAAACCACACTCTTTTGGAAAGTATTAAGACAGTTAGGCCATCTTGTTTTACAGGAAGTTGTCACTGAGCCACTGGAGAAAAGCAAATTGGCTTTTCCTGTCTTTTCTCAAGAGACTTAAGAATAATAAACACAATAAACCCACTGACCCTTAAACCTTTTCTTTTTTAGTCACTCTGACCTCTTCGTGTTTTTATTAGCTTTGTTTACTAAGTGCTAACATTGATGTAAGTAAAGCAAACAAGATGTACGTACAGCAAAATATTTAAAGGAAACATCCCTCTCGAGACATCATGTATGTGTCCCCAGGGAGACACAATTCGGCACTGTTCTCACATTTTCAGGAGAAAACTGAGTAAACTTTCCTTAAAAGCTGTTAAATTATATCCGCTTGGCTTTTTATATGAAAAAAAAAATACTGGGACAAATAAAACAAGTTTATTTTCATTTCTTGTGAACATCTTACTGGTTTGGATAATTATCAACAATTAATTTAGATTAACAAGTGAACATTGTCAATGGGTGTGGTAACGTCCTTCCTGCTCTTTGGTGTTTGTGATCCGTGTCATGTAATTAAAGCCTAAACATGGCAAGTCAGTATCTTAGTAAAGAGAACAGATTAACTGGCTATGTTGTTAAAAAATGAATAAAAATCAGTTCACACGAAACAATTCAAGTGAGCTGTAAGTCTCAAGTGTGTTTCACAGTAAAAGACAAACTTTTTTAGCATATTTTGTATTTCTTAACACACTTCCTGCTCAGTGTTTTGGAGCTGGACAATCAGGGCATTTAGAAAGGGTGTGAAAAAGTCTGCTGCCTGTGGCCAAGAGAATGAACTATAGCAGACTGCAGATTGTGAATAGACCCTTTACAGGTCACAGACTCCATTCAGCCCACTGACACTGTTATTATCTGACCGTCATAAATGGGCCTAATTAATATTCTAATCATAGGCCTCTGGAACATTGCAGGCAAAATTATCCACTGACTACCATTTGCTTATTCACTCAGTCGTTGATTCTGCTGGGGAAAAAACAGGAATTGAGAAAAAACCTGGAGACCGAGTAAAGACTAATGTACAGTCGAAAATATTATTTTACTCTCTGCTCTTCTTCTCTCGACATAAAATTGAGAAAAAAAATAACACTACAAAGGTGTAAGGAAAACTAATATAATGATTATTTCGGCTTGAGGTGGTTTAAGTATGTTTTTTTAGATAATGAAAAATGCATTTAAGCAGTTTTGAAGCCCAGATTATCTGTTGTTAAAGGCTTAACTAATCAAAGTCAACTAGAGAACAAAGCACATGTTTTTCCCCATCTTAAATCTCTATTTTCTCTATTTTATGAATCTTTAAATGGTCATTATTTAAACAGGTGTAATGTAAATTAACACTTTAGATTTAAACTTTTACTTCATTTAACAGTTTTCCTGCAGGTCACTTTAAATGCCCTTGCCAAACTTTGTAGGTCTAGCAATAATATTCTCTTATCTGTGTTGGCATACTTGAATCTATAAAATATGAATGTTGTTTTGACCTCGTTATGTTATTCTAAAAAAAGGTGTCTGCTTGTTAACACATGTCGAAGTTTAAAAACTGATTAACATTTTAAACTCCAGAGACTATGACTACAACGATAGTTTTTTGACTTTCACCTAGTCTAAAAAATGGCGTTTAGAAAAAAAAAAGGGCTTTTCTTGGCTGTTATGTTGCATGATCTAGATGTTGTCACAAGTCTGCCTCTGATTGGCTGATCACTTCTTCCTGATATCTCCTCTCCCAGAGGCTGTCAAGAGGACAGCTCAATCCTTGGGGTTTCAGTGACATGGAACCTCGGAACCCACCTTGCCTGATCCAATTGTGATAAATGTTTTTGTTTCATCTTTTAATTTTCTTTCTGTTTCAACTTTGTCTCTGTGTTGCTTAGTAACTTTGTTCAAGAAAAATCCTCTTTGCATTCAACCTGATTGCAAATTCAAAGTGAAAAACCACCACGACAGTCAGTGAACTGGGCAAATTAAGTATTTTTATTCCTGAGAAATATACCAAAATGTTCTTGAAATTTGTGATAGAGATCGCCTAATGGGAATTAAATTATTCATGCTTCAGATTGATATTAAGATTATGATTGTTGAACTGATTGTTTTTTGATATATAAGACTCATTTATTTTATATACATGAATAATTACTATCGTAGCACATTAATGCTACACTAGAAATAAAGGCGGGAGGCGATGTGCTAAGAATAATTTTCCTGTGCGAAATATGCTATGAGATCAGGACATGTAGAGTGTTTTGCTTTCAGGGAAACAACCTAATAAAAAAGTATGGTATTGTCAAAATCCATAAAATGTTTGCTTTTTACATTGCTTCATTTTAATATCAGACAGTTACTCTGACAGGAAACACTTTTTATGGTAAATGGTAAATAGACTGAACTTTTATGGCACCTTTCCAGTTACACTAGAGCCACATTCACCCAAACGCACTCACCAATGCGCAGACATTCATGCACTGGTAGGCAAGATTGGTAGGCAAGGTTAAGTGCCTAGCCCAGAGGCACTTCGACATGTGGCAGGAGGAAGTTGGAATCGAACTTAAAACTTTAGGATTGCAGGACAACTCCTCTTCCCACTGATCCACAGTCGACACAGAATATGTTCTGTTCTCAGAACGTTTCACTAAGGAAGATTGCTTTTTGCTCACTGCCTCCTACCGCCATTTACAGATTCTGTGTAAACAACCATTTAGTGTCAAGCTGTGGGTTTTGTAGTAGGACCAAAGTGCAAGAAGGAGATCTCAGGAGCCAGACGATTTAAGGTAAGAAGGCTTTAATTCCTTTACTCACACAGCTTAGGCAGGGAAACCAGGAGTATGTTGAGCTCCATCCAGACCAGAATACAGGACATAGACATTTGACATGACTCGGATACACAACCAGGTACGACCAGGAACAAAGATAAGTATGACCAGGAACAGTGGGGAACAAAGGCAACTAAGAAACTTAAATACAGACAGGAAATGCAGGGAGAACCAATGAACCGAGGGACCAGGTAATCATGGGAACTAGGAACAGGTGTGGGTCAGACTGCAGGCAGACAGAGGGAGTGAAACCAATTAACAAAAACACAGAACTTAGGGTAAACTCTGGAGAATTAAACAAAAACACAAACTAAAAACACAGACACTGGCTGGATATAACATCTAGTACAAATGTCACAAGTTTTACGGTTCATAAAATAGAGTTCTTTTAGGACAGTAGAAGTCTGATTCGATTAGCTTCAGTCTCTGGGATCAACTTATTTGGAGTTATGCTAAATGAAGATGTTATGAAAGTTGTCTGCTGCAGGTAAGACATTGCCTTCTTTTAACCATTTAACAGAAGCTCACTTTAAAAATCAAAGGAAAGCAATGTTTTCAATTTTTATACCATTTCATAAACATCTAATTGTAAGAGCCATCCATGATCAGGATATTTGCCGACTGCTCTAATAATCTACCAAACTTCGTCATTACATTGGTGCCGAATGGTATTTTAATAGTCTGTTGTTTCTGAAGTGTCTGGAAAAACCCTGCTGCAAATCACTATCCTTATTGTTCCCTGTCAACTTAGAGATGCCTCTCTCCATGGGGTGCTTGCAGACTCACGGTTTGACAGAGGAAACCTGAAGTAGAAAGACTTTTTTGGAACTGAAGACGGAGCTCCATCGGACAGGAAAGCTAACAGACTTAAATGCTAATTTCAGCATAGTGATAAATCTGCAGTATGAAATTGTCAGAACGGCAGGCTCACCCTGAGGCTGCACGTTATTGCTTTATTCTATTAGTCAGTTATTACCAGCAATCACAGTCAACCCCCACTGCCCCCACACACAAAGCCCCTTTTACATTACATTTATCAGCTGTTGTACAAACGCTGAAAACATATGAAGGCAACCCCTCAGAGTCATGTTTCCTCTAGGGCTAGAGGAAGGTAAAGGGTGGGAGGAAAGGGTCTGTAGAGTGGTAAAGAGGAAGAGGGAGGGGAGCTCCAGCTGGCCAATAACGAATATAATGCATCTGTTGACTGGCCTGGCCAGCAGTGACACCATGAGGGCCACTTACGTCCCACTAAAGATTAATTTTTTTCATTTGTGTTCCCTTAAATTTCCTAATTCTTAAAACTGAGAAGCTTCACAGTAAAGCTTCCACAGTGAGGTGTGAACAACGCTATCAACTATATGTTTCTGCTAATGTCTTTCTTATAATCACCTAGCTATACACATCTAACTGTGCTACCTCTGCATCCAGATGTTCAGCCCCACGCCCTCTCTCTTCAGTGCCTCATATGGAAGTGGCAGCCTGAGGCTATTTACATCACTATCTGTGAAGTAATTACCATACTGTTTTATATAATGCCAAGGCAATCATAGGGTGATAACATGCAATTAAGCAGTGTTCTCTGATTTGTACGCAGGCAATCTTTTCTCTCGCCTTCCCCGAAGATAAAGTGCCCATCTCAAAATGTCAGATACTTGTAGCTTAATCTGATTATTTTCAATTAATATTCATGTCTCTATCTTGGGTTTGTTGCCTTTAATGACATTGATGAATTGAGCCAATTTCAATCTGAGTTTGGAACAGAGGCGCTCAATTTGGTTGAATGTCACCTGTTATACTTTTTTGTTCTTTCTTACTTTAAGGAAAGCTTTCGGAATGCAGATTATTTTGAACTTCCTTAAAGCAGCAAGATACCCACTCTGTTGCAGGAATGTGTAAAAGAGTCTCAAGCTATTATCAGAGATGAACAGAGAAATTAGCTGTTGACTGGAATTAGCTGACTGAAAGCTCAAAAATTAAATCTTTTTCCGATCAGGGAACTCGCCATACCTAAATGCTAACAGACTGTGCTGACAAGAGACTTCGGGTTAAACGCTGTTATTGAGTGAGAAAGATTCAGAGCTGTGTATATTAAGTATCATAAGGTGTTAAAAAATTGACTCCGAGGAAGCACAGACCTCACTTAAAGTATTACAAACTATTTATTGAGACATTTAAAGTAGAAATCAGTATTAATTTCTCTATAAATAATTAAATTCCCAAGGAGTAAGAAATTACAGGTGATTTGAAACCTTTGCACAATAATGAGACATTATAGGCTGTAATTGTATGTTAAACAATGTCTTTATGTTTTAAATTCCTTTCGGGTTCTTTTCAAAGAAATCTTATAATAGTTTTAAGTTTTATAAAGATTATTTATCCCTTACTGTATGTATATATACCAGTAAATAAAACCCAAAGTGATACCTGAACTGATGTACTGAACAGGCTGCTCCATTGGTCTGGCGGCTCTGTCACAATTGAACAACTTCTTCCATCTAGCCTGAGGGAGCATGGTGCTCATCGTTTGAAGATTAAAACATCCACTGTCATTTCCTGCTCCAGTGGTTGCTTTACTGAGAAGAGTGAAGATATGAATTGTATTTTTCACCCCCTTCACAGCTGATTATTGAGAGCTGGCCTTTCAGCGGCCTCCGTGTTTCATGGTGGTCCCAGGAACAAGCCACCAAAGACGTGGAAGTGGAGGGGACTGTGTTGTATTTGTGTAAAATCTTGTTCCAGCCTCATACAAAAAAGGTGAAGCATGGCTAAGTCCTTTCTGCTCATTTATGCAGATCTTGTGTGCTTGTGCACACAGCCGCATCGACGTTTCCTCCCTCACATCCTTCTGTGTATGGCTGTTTTTTAGGTGTGTAGGTCTGAATGTGGTTGCCAGTGTGTTTAGACCCTCCGTTTAGTTTTCCCCGTACCCCATCAGTGCGTTGTCAGCAACACATCCAGTTGGTGGAAAGATCTGTGATAAGGGTAGATGCCGTGGTGGGAGGCTCTAATAGAGCCATCAGTCAAGTGCCTGTCCAGCCGACCATACCACAGGGCGTTAGCGTTAATGCTGAGGCACATGCCATAAGCGCTGAGGGGCAGGGCTGTTTGTCAAAGGGCATCCAATGTGAAGGAAGTTGTTAGTTAAGTGTGTTTGCCCTGTCACACGCCTGTATGACTATGTCACTGGAACACGTTTCTGCGGCTGCTTTGTTTTGTGTCAGGTACTCATATTGTAAAATACAGCTAATGCTAAAGGGCAGCCGTATTTCAATGTAGTGTATATACTGCAGATAGATAGATAGATAGATAGATAGATAGATAGATAGATAGATAGATAGATAGATAGATAGATAGATAGATAGATAGATAGATAGATAGATAGATAGATAGATAGATAGATAGATAGATAGATAGATAGATAGATAGATAGATAGATAGATAGATAGATAGATAGATAGATAGATAGATAGATAGATAGATAGATAGAAGGGGAAAAAAGCAGCCTCAGACCATCATACTACTGCTTCCATGTTTGACTTTGGGTATGATATTATTTTCTGAAATGCTGTCTTTTCAGTCTACAGTCAATAACATAGTCTGTCTGTCAGGATCCGTCTTTGCATTAGTTTGAGTTTGTGTTTTGGTTCATTAAGACATGGTCTGGTTCTATGTTTAACCTAAGTGCTGTGTATTGTCTTCCAGTAGTCTCACCCACAACTCCTGGTGACTCTTCCCTTGCACGCTGGTCCTACCACAAACCCGTATCATGACACTGTCATCCGTTCTTGAATTTCTTTTGGGGTGGATGTGTAGCTTTTTAAAGTTGTTTAGCCTACTTCATGCAAAATTTTGATTTTACAGGTCAGGCAGTAATAAGTTCTGGGTATGGATATTGAGGCTAAACCAAAAAAAAAAAATCAGATTTATCACTGTTAATTCATGACTTAATAAGCAGGTAATTATTCACTCACATAGGGTCAGATTTTTAAGTTTTAACACACAACAGTAAACATTATAAGAAATTTTAAAATATGTTTTTTTCAGAACAGGTTTGAGTAGAGAATCCACTGTCGAGAGAGTGAATGCAGTGTTGCAAATGTGATTCCAGTCCCAAACACAGGGGCCACTTGACTGAAAGCTCTGAAGCCCAAGGAAGACAGGCAAAAGGGTACAAATAGAGGATTTAGATCTCAGAGTTCACGAAGGAATGACGTGCCAATCATAGAGATAAGGAGGTGCACAGTTATGGGGAAACATGAAAGTACAATGAAGATACTCGAAACCAATATAGAAGTTTACAAGAAGCCCATGAAGTCATTGTTGGGCCCATGTAATATGCAGAAAATGCACAAGGATAGCAGTATTGTTAACTATAAGGAATGGCTGTAACTAACTAACGTTATATGTGCACAACAGGGAAAAAATAAGAAAGAGACAAAAATGGCATGCATGGGAGAGCTCTAATGTGAAAAACTCTGCTAACAAGAAAGAATACAAATGCCCATCTAATATTTGGCAAAAAACAAATAACTTTTTCCATTTATACTGTTACTACATTGACAATATGCAAGCCTAGAGGTGAGTTGGCAATTAGTTTTGAAGATGGGGCAGGCCAAGCACTGCTTCGTTACATCCAACTGGGCTACTGTCAGTGCAAACCTTTCTAAAAATATATGACTTTAGATTTAATTTGTCGAAGAAAAACAAACTCAAAACTAGAGCTGCACAATATGTCGGTCATCGCATGGATGCAAAATTGAATCGTTTATTACATGCTAAAGCTCAAAGAGAGTGTCTACTCTTAAAGAAAGAAAAGACTCAGGAATAAGCGAACAGGGCTGCATGCCAGAATTTTGTAGACCTATAATGTCACGGGCATTCCGCCTGTGACTCCTCCTTCCTGGGGCTCTGCAGGAGGATGGTTTAAAACTGTGCATTTTGGTATTCAGAGTTTTTACGAGTCTTTTGTTCTTTGCGTGTGGAGTTTAGTGGGTGCTCGATCCCATGGCGGGCCCAACAGCAATTATACTTCTTTTGCAACAAAAATTAGTAGAGCTTATTGCCAAGAACCCCAAAGTAATTCTTGAAACAAAGTTAATAAATAAATGAATAAATACACCAAAAAATATTAAAAACGTACATAATAATCTTATAAAGAATCCATATCTAAACATTTGATAATAATCTGTGCTGGTTGTGCCATGCTCCAGATATTTATTCAATATAAGCCTGCTCTGACCAGTAGCAATAGACCTTTACAGTTATTTTAGGAGGTTGGCCCAAAGTGTGTGTGTGTGTGCGCATATGTGAGAGCCACATCCTGTGTGACCTTCTGGAGTGTGAGAGCAGCCACAGTGTGACACACACACTTTCGCTGCATGAAGCAGCAAAACCAGCATTGCCCACTCTGCATCACTGGATCAGCATATCGTTTTGCTTCTGCTGCATCGCACATCATGCCTACAGTGCTACTTAAAACCAGTTGTCCCCGTATAGATTTCTTCTGTTTTTGCTTATTTTGTCACACTGAAATGCTTCAGATCATCACACATATCTGAATAGTAGACAAAGATAAACTGATTGAATACAAAAACTCCTTTTCAAATTATTATTTCATTTTTTGAAGAGAAAAAAAAGTAATCCGATAGAAACCTGGTCCTGTTTGAGAGATGAATTATCCCCTAAACCACAAAAAGTGAGTTGGACCTTTGTTATTCTCTGGTCAGCTGTGGTCTTTTACATCTCTTTAGAAGAATTGCCTTGCCTTTCTTCACAGAATTGTTTTAATTCAGCCAAATTGGAGGGATGCATGAACAGCATGTTTAGGTATTATAATCACATTTAGGTTGAAAGTTACAGACCAGGGCTGGCTCAAGGTTGTATGATGCCTTAAGCAGAATTGGATTTTGGGCCCCTCTTGCTGTCACCACCACGAACTGTGTTTCAGTACAGAGTTGGTGTAATCCAGCAGAGGGGGTACATGTTTGATTGGCTGAGCTTATATGCAACTACAGGTAATTGGTTATTATTTGTTGAGATGTATTTGTGAACAAACCGAGCTCAAACATAAAGAAAAGATGAATCTCATAGCCTCAAATTGTATGTATGTTAACACAACAATCAAGCAATGAAATATATTATTTGCACTTTTACAAAGTAAACTTGCCAATTCCTTATCCAAATACATACTTTGAAAACTGCATTTGTATTAAAGCAATTTATTTTGTCTGGTATTAAAATTAGTTTGATGATATGAGAGAATACAATTTTACGAAAATGTAAAAAGAGAAGAAATCACTGTACATCACGCCCCCAATACCCTACAGGCTTTTTAGTTTTTTCTTACCTAACCAGCATGACATTTTACACACATATTAAACCCCCCAGCAAATTATGAGTTTGTCAATAGCTGTTTCTGTTTTCGACATGATCATAATGTACATATTTATTTTCTTGTCATGTTTTCAACAAAACAATGCATTTGCACCTTTCCAAGGCACAGTGTTTTCCACAGACACAATTTACAGAAACTAACTCAACATACGGAGCATCTCAACACTTCTTTGAAGACGGAACATTGCCTCGGGCTGAAATTGAAATGCTTCAGCTGTTTCCAATACGACAGCTCTGGTTTAGTGGGAGCAGAAGTCGAGATGTAAAGATAGCACATGTTGAAGCATAAAGATCTTCTCGTGGGACTTGCTGCTTGTTTAGAGAATCTCTGATCAAAGACACCCCTCCTGAGAATGGCTTTATTAGATTTCACAGCTTCCCCCTAGGAGTTAGGGGGGAAAAATAACACAAAGCATACTTTTCTTCATCAAGAAATATTTATTTTTTTTTATCAGATCAATCCCTTTTTACAGTTTTGTTTATGACAATTGCAACTCAAAAAGAGGTTAAAGCCATGTAAATTCGCCTCATTTTCTTAGATTCACACCAACAAAACTCTAAGCCTTTGCCTTCCTGGTGATAAACTGCTTCCTCATCAGCGTAACAACGGCGGCGGAAAAGCAGTGGCACCTTTTAATTGACTGGGATTAAGTTTGGATCGAGAAGACTTTTTGGTTGAATGAGATCTGGGAACATTGCCAGGCGAATATAAAATGGTGTTCTCTTCCCTCCACCGGTCATGTCACTCCCACATCATTAGGAGGCAAGTGCAACGTGAGCCATTTCAGATTTAATTTTATTAATCCTAGTATCTTTGTGTTTTTTGCTGTTGTTGTTACCGCTCAGCCTCCCTAAGCAATGGCTTTGTGATTCAGCCCCTCCTTTCCCTGTTAAAGATAAAAACACCTCACAGTTCTTTTGATTTCCAGCTCGAGGAGTATAAGGTGTCTCTAGCAGGAGTGTTTGAGAGTGATCTTTTAAAATGGAAGAATTGCATTATAGCTTCCATTGAATGCAGTTTGCTTACAGTTAGGGGTGTTCCATTTGTATTTTATGTTTTTGTTGATGTACTTAAAATGTAATATTACATATTTACTCCTGGTATACCTGGTTGAAAAGTCTTCAAATATATTCATCTTCTAATCAAGTAACATAATGTCATACCAAACAATTTTTAATCATCCAACATTTGAGGTCCCCTCCCTTGGTGGAAGGGTTTGAGTGTTCAAATGATCCTAGAGGCTATGTTGTCTGGGGCTTAAATGCCCCTGGTAGGGTCTCCCATGGCAAACAGGCTCTAGATAATGGGTCAGACAAAGAGCAGTTCAAGAATCCTTCATGACGACCATTAAATTGAGGCACGTGACGTCGCCCGGTACGGCAGAGCCGGGGTCCCACCCTGGAGCCAGGCCTGGGGTCGGGACTCGTCGGAGAGCGCCTGGTGGCCGGGTTGCTCCTCGCGGGACCCGGCCGGGCCAAGCCCGAACGAGAGACGCGAGGCCATCCCCCAGTGGGCCCACCACCTGCAGGGGAACCGTGAGGGACCGGTGCAAAGAGGATTGGGTGGTGGACGAAGGTGGAGACGTCAGCGGCCCGATCCCCGGATGCTTAGGCTGGCTCTAGGGACGTGGAATGTTACCTCGCTGGGGGGGAAGGAGCCTGAGCTTGTGCGGGAGGTCGAGAGATATCGACTAGAAATAGTCGGGCTCGCCTCCACGCACAGCGTGGGCTCTGGAACCCATCTCCTTGAGAGGGGCTGGACTCTCTTCTATTCTGGAGTGGCCCACGGGGAGAGGCGGCGGGCTGGGGTGGGTTTGCTTGTTGCCCCCCAGCTCAGCCGTCTCGTGTTGGGGTTTACCCCGGTGGATGAGAGGGTCACATCCCTGCGCCTTCAGGTCGGGGATAGGTCTCTGACTGTCGTTTCGGCCTACAGGCCGAGCGGTAGTGCGGAGTACCCGGCCTTCTTGGTGTCCCTGTCGGGGGTGCTGGATAGTGCCCCTCCCGGGGACTCCATTATTCTGCTTGGGGACTTCAACGCCCACGTGGGAAACGACAGTGACACCTGGAGAGGCGTGATCGGGAGGAATAGCCTCCCCGATCTGAATCCGAGTGGTGTTTTGTTATTGGACTTCTGTGCTAGTCACGGATTGTCCATAATGAACACCATGTTCAAACATAAGGGTGTCCATCAGTGCACTTGGCACCAGGACACCCTAGGCAGGAGGTCAATGATCGACTTTGTTGTCATATCATCAGACCTTCGGCCGCATGTTTTGGACACTCGGTTGAAGAGAGGGGCTGAGCTGTCCACTGATCACCACCTGGTGGTTAGTTGGATCCGCTGGAGGAGGAGAAAGCCTTGGCAGACAGACTTGGCAGGCCCAAGTGAGGGTCTGTGAGGGTGTGCTGGGAACACCTGGCGGAGCCCTTGGCCAGGGATGTATTCAACTCCCACTTCCGGGAGAGCTTTGACCAGATTCCGGGGGATGTTGGAGACATAGAGTCCGAGTGGACCATGTTCTCCGCATCTATTGTCGATGCTGCTGCCCGTAGCTGCGGCCGTAAGGTCTGCGGTGACTGTCGCGGCGGCAATCCCAGAACCCGGTGGTGGACACCGGCAGTAAGGGATGCTGTTAAGCTGAAGAAGGAGTCCTATCGGCTGCGGTTGGCTTGTGGGACTCCTGAGGCGGCTGACAGGTACCGTGAGGCCAAGCGTGCTGCGGCCCGGGCTGTGGCAGAGGCAAAAACTTGGGCCTGGGAGGAGTTCGGTGTGGCCATGGAGAAGGACTACTGGTCGGCCTCGAAGCGATTCTGGCAAACCGTCCAGCGCCTCAGGAGGGGGAAGCAGTGCTTTGCCAACACTGTTTATAGTGGGGGTGGGAGGCTGCTGACCTCGACTGGGGACATTATCTGGCGGTGGAAGGAGTACTTCGAGGATCTCCTCAATCCTGCCATCACGCATTTCCTGGTGGAAACAGAGGCTGGGGACTCGGGGTTGGACTCTTTCATCACCCAGGCTGAAGTCACCGAGGTGGATAAAAAGCTCCGCGGTGGCAAGGCTTCGGGGGTGGATGAGATCCGCCCTGAGTACCTCAAATCTCTGGATGTTGTGGGGCTATCATGGTTGACACGCCTCTTCAACATTGCATGGCGGTCGGGGACAGTGTCTCTGCACTGGCAGACCGGGGTGGTGGTCCCCCTTCATAAGAAAGGGGACCGGAGGGTGTGTTCCAACTACAGGGGGATCACACTCCTCAGCCTCCCTGGTAAGGCCTACGCCAGGGTATTGGAGAGGAGAGTCTGGCCGATAGTCGAACCTCGGCTTCAGGAGGAGCAGTGTGGTTTTTGTCCCGGCCGTGGAACACTGGACCAGCTCTATACCCTCTACAGGGTACTCGAGGGCTCGTGGGAGTTTGCCCAACCGGTTCACATGTGTTTTGTGGACCTGGAGAAGGCATTCGACTGTGTCCCTCGTGATGCCTTGTGGGGGGTGCTCCAGGAGTATGGAATTGGGGGCCCTTTATTATGGGTCATCCGGTCCCTGTACGAGAGGAGCAGGAGTTTGGTCCACATTGCCGGCACTAAGTCGGACTCGTTCCCGGTGCATGACTAAGGGCTGCCCTTAGTCACCGGTCCTGTTCATAACTTTTATGGACAGGATTTCTAGACGCAGCCAAGGGCCGGAGGGGGTCTGGTTTCTTTTTGCTGATGACGTGGTCCTGCTGGCCCCCTCTAGCCAAGACCTACAGCATACGCTGGGGCGGTTCGCAGCCGAGTGTGAAGCGGCTGGGATGAAGATCAGCTCCTCCAAGTCAGAGGCCATGGTACTCAACCGGAAAAGGGTGGCTTGTCCTCTTCAGGTTGGAGGGGAGTTCCTGCCTCAAGTGGAGTATCTCGGGGTCTTGTTCACGAGTGAGGGAAGAATGGAGCGGGAGATCAACAGACGGATCGGTGCGGCTGCCGCAGTAATGGGGGCGCTATGCCGGTCCGTTGTGGTGAAGAGAGAGCTGAGCCGAAAAGCGAAGCTCTCGATTTACCGGTCGGTCTACGTTCCTACCCTCACCTATGGCCATGAACTTTGGGTCATGACCAAAAGAATGAGATCCCAGATACAAGCGGCTGAAATGAGCTTCCTCCGTAGGGTGGCTGGGCACTCCCTTAGAGATAGGGTGAGGAGCTTGGCCATTCGGGAGCGGCTCGGAGTAGAGCCACTGCTCCTCCACATCGAGAGGAGCCAGTTGAGATGGCTCGGGCATCTATACCGGATGCCTCCTGGACGCCTTCCTCGGGAGGTGTTCCAGGCACGTCCCACCGAGAGGAGGACCAGGGGACGGCCCAGGACACGCTGGAGGGACTATGTCTCTCGGCTGGCCTGGGAACACCTTGAGCTCCCCCCGGAGGAGCTGGAGGAGGTGTCTGGGGAGAGGGACGTCTGGGTGTCTCTGCTGAGTCTCTGCTGCCCCCGCGACCCGGTTCCGGATAAGCGGAAGATGACGACGACATTTGAGGTGATTTACTGAGCGGGGAAAACAATAATCGGTACCCCTGCTGTTAATATTTACCACCCGTTTTATCAATAGGACCACTTAAATAACATTTTACAAAGCTGGATCATACAGAGAAAGGGATATTGGACCATTTGTCTTTCTACCATCTGTTTAGATCATCCACCATCCTTGGTCCTCTCTTATTCTCTCCTCTGTTCACTCCACAGGTTTTTGATTGGATTTAGGTCTGTGGACTTGGACGGCCATGGAAGAAGGTTGATTTTATATCTGGTGAGCAATTTCTGGGCTGAGATGCCCCTGTTTTTTGTGATGACCGATTTTTAGTTTACTTTGTAGAGGCCACCATATTTTTATTTAAGATATCCTGGTTTTTCAGAGCTCACGATGTAATGCCCTCTAGCAAGGTTTCCATGGTCATTGGAAGAGAAATAGGCCCACAGGATCACATATTATTCACTGCATTTAACAATGGGCATGAGATCCTTTTTAATGTATTCTTCTTTTTTATGTCAAACCCAAAAAGCTCGATCTTTGTCTCATTTAACCAAAGTACTGTGTTCCAGTTAAATTCCCAGTAGCGCTTAGCAAACTCCACATGTTTATGTTTGTGATTGAAGGACAGAAAAGGTTTTCTTTTCTAGCAGCACTCTCAAAAAAGTTGTTGTGATGTAAATAGCATCTAATGGTTGCTATGGAGACCCCAAGATACCACTCTTTGCTGCAGTTCTTCAACAGTGAACTGCATTTGTTTTAACCCCCCATACCATCCTGCTCACTTGTTGTGGTGGCAAAACAAATGCCAGTCCTTGTCCAGCCAAGCGGCTGATAACTAGGCATTGGACAGTTACAAGTTACTTGCCTCATATACAAGTAACTATTTTACAACTATAAAATAAAAACATCGACCAATACTTCAGGATTTATCCTTTCAATGGAAATTATTTTAAAAATTAAGAGGTTGTAAAGTGCATACTGTAGCACAGGGTAATTATGAGATAAATTATTTGGTATGTTTAGAAATAATTCCTCCCAGTACCTCTAGAAACATTCTTTAAGCGCAGCGGCCATATTGGATTTAATGGTTACGACTGCATTCTCTGATTGTTTTGATCTTGCTGTATTTCTAACTGGGAATGTGTGCCATGTAGAAACAGAACGTATCATTACACCACCTTAGTGTGTGTAGGTTTGTTCTTTTAAACAATTTAGTGAACAAGGCTTGAGTTGTTGAGTACTTGAAATAGGGTTAAAATATGGAAAGGAAAATAAATCTGGTATGTGATGCTCAGTTGAAATACAGTGTTCCTATTAAATTTTCATATTAAAATCCCAAATTTTCTAGACTCAGTCCTTTGCATTCACCTAAAAATATAAGACTCTAAAGTCGCCATGTATTTATGGCAAATATTTCTACAGTAGCTTAAAATATGAAATCTGACTAAACAAGACACTGGAAGGAGGGAGGGAAGGCCAAACGGGTAAACAAATGAAGGACACAATGAAGGAGGCAAGGCAGTAAACAAGGGAGGAAGGGAGGTAGGACAAAACGACAGAAAGATGCATGAGAAAAAGTGTGAAACAAAAGAAAAGGAGAACAGAAGAAAGAGAGGTTGGATAAAAGGAAGGAAGGAGACAGGAAAAGGCACAAGGAAGAAGAGATGGAAGGACATAAGGCAGGCAAGTAGGACACAAAACAGGAAGGAGATAAAGAACAAAGGATGGGCACAATGAGGGACAAAGGACCCAGGAAAAAGGAAGGAAGGTCATGAGAATAAAAGTAAGAAAACAATGAACAAGGATAGGATGAACACAAGGAAAAAAAACAAACACAGGAGGAGCACAAGGGAGGGAGATAGAACATCAGGAAATATATAAAGGACGAAAACCGGAAGGACACCAGGAAAAAAGCAGGACACAACTAAAGTCTGCAAATATTTTCATTGTTTTATTGATTTTTCCATACTTTTTCTGACCTTGAAAATACTAAAATCAAATTCCATACTTTCCATACTGCGTAGAAACCATGGAAATGCACATTTAGAATTTTTGTAACCATCAGCTGCAATTACCATTTTGTTAAAACAAATCGATTTAGGAATTTAACTTAACAATTAGCTAAATATTTCACATGGGTTTAATAAAATAGCAAATGGTCAGTATCTACAGTATATGCATTTGGACTTGGATGATATTGCTTTCTTTGGAACATGTGGGGGCAGACACTGAAAAAAAGTTACTTTCATTGTTGAAAATCTTTATTTTGTGGAACAAAAAGACAAACTACCATGAGTTTATTTTTGTCACACCCAGAGATGATCAAAGGCTGCATGGGATTTTTTCCCCTGCTGAATAAATGTACTAATTGGAATATTAAAAATCGTTCAGTATTATTTTACTGCGATAAAAGACGATTGTATTTAAAGTTTTTACACATTTTTACCAGGGATGGTCTGTACAGTATATCTCCCCCATTGAGCTGTGACTGACGGATAACGCTGCAATGTCTCTTTTTCACCTTTTCAAGTACTGCCATTGGCACCACACAAACAAACAGGCAAAGCCGTTTTCTGCTCTCCTCGAATGAACCGTCTGGCCTGGAAGCTGAGGCTAGAGTCAGAGGTTAGAGCTCCATTTTCTTCCCTCCTTGCCACATCTCCATGACAACGGATATAGAAATCACGCTGTCTCTTAGGAAGAAAGCCCGGGTTGACACCACACAGTGGCACTTTTGTGGCAATAAGAGCAGAGCAGAGTTCATTTGAGATGAGCATTCAAGTCTGCTGAAGAGCAAAGATCAGGCTGATTCTGAGCAAGAGCTGTGATGTGGCTACAAATAGTAAACCAAAAGAAGAGGATTACAATTTAAATTATTCCTGAAATAGCAAATAATTGAACAAGGCTCCTAAAAAAACTGCATCTTTCAAAGATATTTGGCTGCAAATTGTAATGTATCTTGGATTGAGTCAGACCCAAAAAAAATCTGCATTTTATTGTCTCAGGGGTTGAACAAGACATGAGAGGCCTCTGCTGGCTGTTGAGGTCCTAACACATCTGTCGCATCAGTGGCACACAAACCACATCCTACATGCGGGACTATGACATAAGAGACAATTCGGAGGAAGCTTTCAATGTTAAACAAGCTGCACGGCGGAGTGTTGAATGCGAACGCAGCTGTTTGTGACATGGCATAGTCAGCAAGCCTATTAAAATTCAGTGCACGTATTGTTTGATGGATTTAATCTGCGAACTGAAAAGTCTTCTTCCTTTCTGTGTTTAAAAGCATGTGCCTAAATCCAGTCAATAAAACAGTCAAAGGCTCCATGCTGCTTGCTGAACAATAAAAATCAATACCATTAAACACTTCTTTAAGAAACCTTAAGTGTTTCCCCAGAGGCCTTGTCAGTTTCGATGTATCATATCTTTTTACAGACTTGTCAATAATAAATTCGAAAGATCTTAAATTCTTCATTACACCTCTGAAGCAGACATCTCAGCTTTGTTTTTCTTGCCCCTCCCTCCTCAATGTTTTTGAAGATTCAGGTAATTGATAGAGCACCAAGCACACCTTTCAAGCAGCACTAACCTGTTTTTTCCTGCAGCCCCCAGCTCGCCTGAGGGCTGCCTGTCCAATCACAGGGAACCCGAATGCAACGCAAGCCCGATCATTCGCTTCCGAACCACATTCCAATTCCTTCACAGGCATATAAGCAATTTTTACAGCAGTTAAGCAGAGGTGGAACTGCTTCACATAATCTCGTTCGGGCCGTCTCCACTGTCGGCCCAGTGACAAAACGTGTTAAATCCTAGCCTGAACTCATGCACAAAGTGGAGGAAGATTTTCTCCAAGCAATAAACACCTAAAGACAGACTCACTCTTCTAATGAACTAAAACATGTCTAAAATGCAAGTGAAACCTCCTGATGAGATGTTCTTTAATGGAATTTGAAGGTAAAATAACATTCAGTTAGCGTTCATGTTAGCTGGGAAAACTAAGGGTGTCAGCAGGTATTAACCAGATTTTGCTGCACAACCTTTTTTGTCCTCTTTAACTAATTTAACCATTAGTCCCTATTCCTAACTTGACACTAACTCGACTCCGTGGAGCAGTTTAATTGTTTAACCTCAAGCCGACCATGACGAAACAACTCTTTTGAAAGTGGCCAACAGGCTTACTTCCACTACAAATAATGATGTAGAGCAAATCGTGAAGAGGATAATACAAAAACACACACACAAACAGATATTTTGTATGATCTTAAAAGATTCATCCAATAATTTTTTATACTTACTTCATCCTGCTCTTATTTCCATAGGTTCTAACCTATCTTGAGTAATTTGGAATTTCTAAACAACTGAACATGTATGATTTTGGTCTGTATTAAAAATGTTAAAGTTGTATCCTGGAATTTTTTTAATTCACTTCTTAGAAACCTCTTTTATCTTTGCATTATTGTTTCATATTTATCTATATTCTGATTTTTATTGTGATTAGGTGTAGGCTAGTATGACGTGACAGTATGAAAACTCAGAGTAATTATAGTTGTTATTGTACTATTTAGATTTAATTATCTGTATTTTGACTTTGATGCACAGATACGCATAAAAGAGAGAAAGTACTCATTAGTGTGTCAATTGAAACAAGAATCAATTTAGCAATTTTTTGGACTAATGACATATATTTTAAGTCCGCTTCAGTAGCATTTTTTGAAATAGGCATTATGGCTCTTCGCCCATGTGTCAGGTGGCAGCATGAGCACTTAAAAAAGTGGTCCCTGCAAGTGGCGCTCTAAATACAGCTTACTGGCATATCCAGTCAAATGCTTGTGTGTTGTGTTCCGTGGTGGTAATGTGAGAAAATATGGCAGTACACCGTACACTGGCTAATGAAGCTGAAGTTGGTAAGTTAGTCAAAATTCCTAATCGTTGCTACATTAGAGGGTAAATTCACTTCCAATCCTTTTTTGGCATCAAGAATACTTTAAATTGAGACTCAATCATCAAACTGACTGCCAAAACATGGACTGACTTATTCTAAATTGATCAAGGTTCCTCAAAAACACAGTTTGGATTTGTGAAAACTATAGATTAAAAAATAAGTCAAAATGTTAAACGTCTTCTCTCATTCTCGGGAGCAGAAGGAAAGTCATACCCAAAGCATTTTTGCAAGAACTGCCACTGTTGAAATATATATATGTTGAAGTTTAAGGTTTAAATAATACTTCAGAGGTAGGTATTGAAACAGCCGTGGGTCAATGAGAGAACTAGTTGTTTAGCAATTTGAAAGTTCAAGGTTCAGCTCCAAATTGCTTCCTGTCAGTGGTAAGGTGCCCTTGTGCAAGGCACTCAAGTTGTGAATGTGGCTCTAGTGTGAAAACATTATGACTAAAAAAAAGCCCTATGTAAGTTCAGACCTTTACCGTGTGTTGAGATAAGATGAGCATTTTAACTATACTGATATAGAACAAATAACTCTGTACTTCAAAAGTTCTAAAATAAACATGTTAATTGTACACAGTACTATGTCTTTTATGCATTTTTGCTTTTTGTGAATTAAGATTAGTTTGCTGACAATGTTACCAAGTTAATTAGTCAGGTTAGCTGCTCCAGTGGGCTTTTTATTTTACTGACTGATTTGCTAATATTTGTGATAAGTGTTACTATTGACCAGCACCTTCTCAAAACATTGCCCTATGTTGGTATTTGCTCCCCAAAACTAACTTTCCTTAATATCAAGAATAATTCTTGACATTTGCCAGCCTTGAAACCCTTCTGAGGCATGCCTCATCACCCCCATACCTCACCCCCAGTTCACCTTATTGTGTCTGAGCTTCATCACAGCACAAATACCTCAAGGATTGTTAATGCTTGATATTGCACCTTTAGTCCCTACTACCCTGAGGATGAGGAATTTTTTGCACCACACTAAGGTCATTTTTTCCATCATTCTTTCACCCTCCTACTTTCCCCTCACTTTCTCCATCTAATACTCTCTCCCTCCCGAAAATGCTTTTCTCTATTAATCAGAGCTCACAGCTCAAACTGGTCTTCAACTTCCTCCCCAATCCGTGCTAAGCCTGTCATTTCTGGCTATTATTTACTTTAATGGGCTTTGGCTGATCCCTGGCGAAGCCTTGGATCTGGGAATAATGCGACTGAGGGTAGCAGGCCCAGACGCAAGCACGAGGCTGCCTCTAGATTAGCTATGGCAGATGGGCTTTACAGGGGCTTCCTGTGAGCAGGAGTGCTGATTGAGAGGGCATAATGAGAGAGGTGGTGTCCTCACAATGGACCCAGCCACCTCGCTGCACCTCTCGCGTCCAAACAACCCCCTATTCTCCAAGTCCCCTCTGCAAATCCCCCCCTCTCTCTGTCCGTCTCTCTCTCTCGCTCAAATCGGAAAGCAGAAACAAGCACAAAGGCAACTGTAAATAACCATGAATGTTAATCCAGCATTAATTGGTTCTCTCTCAAAATGGGTGTGCATTTTCACTGGCTGGGCTCCTCCATGGGTCATTAAAGGCATAAACCCCTCCTCATTGTTTGCTTAAGGAGTTTCTTCAATATTTCAAGAGACGTCCTGATAAAATTGACTGCAGCCTCATCGTTTCAATGCCCTCTCTTGATAATGTTTTGTCTGAGCAACAATGTGCAAAATCTTAGCTATAACCCGCACATTTTCTACCATATCAAATCCCATATGTTTTAACTCTTTAAAAAATTAGCTGCAATTTGAAATCTAATTCAAAGTGCATTAGCTGGTTGTGCATCATCCTCTCTTTCACCTGCACCTGTAGCGTCAACACCAAGCCATTGGGCCACACTGAGGCAAACACTCTGCAAATGAAGTGGGCAAAAGTCCCCTTTTGCCCGACCCCGGGTCAAGTTTGTGTACAAGTGTTAAAATTTTGTTGCATCCAACTCTCTCTGTCTCCCGCTCGGGAAGTTTCCACACAAGGGCCGCTATACAATCCGCAGACTCCAATTATCCCTTTCCTCTGAGCGCCTTAAGCAAGTTTTTCAAAACTCCTTTCACTCTGCTCTTGTCAAGCAATGAAAGAAAAAACTAACCACCATGTCAAGAGAACTCAGCTGCCTAGCAACAGGGCCACAGTTTAACTGTGATTTGCTTCAGGTTTTGAGTAATGGGAATCGACAGTGTTAAGCCAGTCACAAGTGTTGTTTGTCACCTCTTAAACGCAAACAAAACTGCATTGTTTTTTTCCTAATGTATTGAGCATGATTGATGTTCACGGAGCCACAATGGTATCGTTCATTTCTTGGCCTTGTGTTTTTGCCAGGACTGATGTCATATCTTTTCACGGCGAGTTAAAGGTTCTGAAGGGGAGAAAGGGGGGGCATGAAAGCACACGGCTTTTCATCTCGCAGCAGACGGCAGTGCATTCCTATAATCGGGGCGAACTTTAATGATTCTATTCAGGCTTCTGTTACATCTCACCCAGAAATAATTTAATAAGAAACTTTGGCCTTTAGAAGTCTCTGTGTCCTGTCACAATAGTCACAGGAGGCACAAAAGAACAGCCTGGCCCTAACAAAGGGGAAAGTGTTAAATGTGAAAGCCTTTGATAGTTTTCATTTGTTTGTTTGGTGACTTTGATATTTGGCAGACCGTATTATCAAAATGATTACCAAAAACTGAAAGCAGAGGTTTTAGGCATCTTGAATTTTTTTGTTATGGTTTGTTTTTTAAAGGTTTTGCACAATTAGAAATGGGCCTGGGTCGGTAAATATTTTATGTACAATAAATATAACATGAGCTAACTGCTTTCATTTAAAACACAAAAAGTAGCAATTCTTTCTACTGATGCTAGAATAACATAAAATTGTTTATCATGGTTCCAATAATGTTATGATACAGCAAATTATATGCAAAAATATAGACAATAAAACACTCAATATACCTTGTTACTCTTCTACGTTTATGGCGCTTTTAGGTATTACATGCTGAAATGTTCTGATTAATAAGTAAGGGCATCAGAACAGGTTGAACCTGCTGTCAGCTGCTTGACATACTTGCTGCTCAAAGCTAGCCAACTGTAGTTGACCAATGGGTGGCAGTGCTTTAGTTTACACACATTGTCTGTCTGTGTTTTCGCAACTGGACATATTTCGAAATATCAGAATTTGTTTTCCTTATAAATCAAGGCAAAATGTATTTGCCTCTTTTCACTCAGCAGACTAGTAGTGCTCTGTAGACTTTAGTCACCAGAAATGATACGATGGAACTTCATGGTTTAACACTTCCTGAAAGTGCTAAACCATGAAAATGGCATCAGTTTGTGCCTAATCTTAAAATTAGGAAATCTTAAATTCATTTGATTTAAAAACACCAATACGGACATTTATTATACAAATACAAAAATTAATAAATCTGATATAAGGATAGGCAATTATTGTGTCATTTATTGTTATAAAAAAATATCAACCTAGTAATTCAATAAAATTATGATAAACTTGATGTTTTATCAAAACCTGACACAATGATTGGGATTGATCATTTTTCTGTTCAAACTATTGTTTCACTGTTGGTTCCATGAGGTCATCTAAAAATAATAAATTTATGTTTCAAAGTATGATTAATTGTGATTACTATATACCATTTGGCAGCACCATCACACTGCTGCAACCGTGGTAGCTAACTAAGTCCAAGTCAAGTCAAGTCAAGTTTATTTATATAGCGCTTTTCAGCAACAAGGCACTCAAAGCACTGTACACGAGGAAAAACATTACAATGATACAGAAAATCAAACACAGAAAAGCAAATCAAATGACACTAATAATCCTTGGGGGTTTACTAGTAAGAGCTGGTTCTAATCCAATCTTTCTAATAGAGGTAATTAGCTCATTAAGTCCTCTGTGGTAAGGAATTCATCCGGTGCTAGAAGACCTGCCTCATACCAGGTCGCTGGTATGAGGCAGTTGTGGTCCCATCATTCAGATAAGCTGGGTCACTGGTATAAAACAGTTTTCCTCCAAACTTTTTAAACACTAATAATGTTTGGCTGTCACTGGTGTGATATAGTTGTAATACAATCATTTTAAGAAATCTAAAATTCTCTGGTCATTGGTGTAAAAACAGCTTTAGTCCAAATTTTCAAATACTAATAATATTTGGCTTTCGCTGGTAATCCTTCTGAGAAATCTGAAAATCTATGAAAAGTAATGAAATCACACATTTAGGTAGATGAGAAAAGAGACCACGTTAGGTAAGAAGAGGGAAAAAATCATATTTCACACTTTATCCTTAGCAGGATACAGTTTGAGATTGCAAAAAAACCTCAGCGCAAAGAAGCAACATATATACGAAACAACATTATGTAGGGGGATCCGGTGAAGGCGGTGTGAAGGGGTGCATATGTTTATCTTGAGCATGTGTGTGTGTGCATGTGAGTGTGTGCAAAGTAAGTACGTGAAGCACTGTCACAGAGGCCAGTGTCCTTGATGATACGATGGAACGTGCATCAACCAGCCGCACAGTTTTGAGCAGGTCCACAGATGTCCTCAGGGAAGGGAGCGGGAGAGGGAGCAGAGCATCATGTTTACATAACTTCCAGGAGAAGTCGAAGATAGCCAGCCATCAAGGCCAAGCAAGGGAGCCGGATTCAGAAAAACAACAATTACTTGGGTTAGGCTGACTCTTAATTTTTTGTCAGCCTTGAAAGTCTCACTGGTGCTTCTAAATGGCGAATCCAAACAGCCAAATTCCTGGTCCTTTCCGCCAGATCCGAGTGAAAAACTTTCTCCAAGATTTATCCCATTTCACCCCTGAGTCCAGGAACCGCAACCTGCCTGTGATCCTGTGTAAGGATCACATCCAGTCTGCGATTCAGCTCACGTAACATCTCAGTCTGAGTGTTGATCGCTCTGCAGATCCCATCATACATGCCAGGCAGCCTTACAATGACCAGAACAGCTGCTGACGTTTTTCGAATTTCTCGATATGCCAGGTAACCGCCAACTCCAAAAAGCAGAAATCCTGTTATCAAACATCCAATTGTGTACACATCTTCGACATCCTTTACTGACAATGTCGACAGACACACAATCCTCCACGTCTGCCAGGAGTCCATTGTGTATCCGTCTGGACAAGAGGGTTCCCCTTCACCCTGTCTTCTCGTCGAGAAAATTTGAGCAATTGCATTGAGAGACCAGCTGACCAAATCCATAGCTCAGAATTTTGGAAGATATGCAAAAAGAGGCTCCAAAAAGAAAGACAAGACACAGACCTGAAGCAGGGCAGATATGGGAGGGTGCGGGAGACATAGAAAAACTCCCTCCTCCACCGAGAGCAGAAAGCAAGAAGGTCCATTCGACAATGGGTCGACAAAGTTTCATTTGTAGCCTGTTTGTTTGTTGTCAAGCTCTGTCTACTGTAATTTTGTGTATTTATAGCCAAACTTAATAAGTAACTTAATTACTAATACTTTGTAAGTTTTATTGTCACTGCAATAAAAATCCCACTAAATATCATGATAAAATTTTGCACCAGCCATCTCTGGAATTAGAGCCAGTAAATATATGGTAAAAAAATGTTTACTTTTTAGAGTGAGCTGAGAGCAAAGAAAGCACATATACATTTCAAATAACAACTTCCTATCAAATTAATTCTGCAAAGAAGCTTGTAATTTAGTAGCATGATACTGAACATGCCAAATTTTGTGCTGTAAAGAGCGATCTTCAAATCGAAATGAAAAAGATTTTGTAGAAATAAACGGCAACCCTCGCCTCTCTCTCTTGCATCCCGTGTGAAGCTCGGATGGATATTGAGGCCGACAGGAGAGAATAGTCAACAATAACCTCAGTGACATCAAAGGCCCAGACAGTGGTGCTGAGGAAGCCCACAGAGGGGCCAAAATACAAAAATAAAGAACCCCAAAGCCCACATTTCTCTGCTGAGAACTCCCCCCTCAGTCGCGCTGCTGTTGCAGGTCTTCAGACTAAATCTTGCAGCTGTGAGCTTGTGTTTATGGTGCAATCTGCAAATAGATTGTAAAGCTTTATCTGTGCTGCAGATCATTTTCTGCTACCTATAGGGTTAACACCAGCCTGAATAATAACAAAGCATCTTATCCTAACGCAAAAAGGGTAAAGTCTTGCATTTTTATGAAAAACCCCACTGTTCACTTTGAATTTCTTAAATTGTCATTTCAAAGCACATTTCAATCTATGGAAAATAATCTCTTATAGGCATTTAGAAATGTATGTAGTCTGACTCCAGAATGTAATTTTAACAACAGCTTATTTTGTTTCGTTCTCTTCACAATGCAAGCTTCCATACTTAACAGCTTTGATCAACATGCAAATTTTTCTTTAAGGTCTCATAGTGATCAAGGATATGATTTAACATAACGTGAAAGGCATTCCTGTCAAAAGGATGATGAAACATCACTCAAAAAATTGTATCTAACACAGTGAGAGGCATCTTTGCCTCATGTTCTTCTGCTGCTCATTCATAATCATCAACACTCTGAAATAATCAAGAACTACACCGCCACAACAAACAGTGCTTGGTGTTAAAAAACATCAACTGATGTCTCCTAGGTTCTGACATTGTCTGAAATGTCTTCCTGCATCCATAATAAATGGCTTTCAGCACTCATGCCATCTGTCCTTAATGAGTCCATTTTCTCTCTGAGCCATTTCCATACTGTATTGTGCATTGCCTTACATGCATTTGCATAATTGTTCAAAGATTTTGCGCCAAAATAGATATCCATGCTGGGAGTGAATGTGAGTGGATGAAGCTGAGAGGAGAACAGAGAGGAGGCAGAGGGAAGATGTTTGTGGAAAATTGTGCAGGGAAAATCCATTTCTTTTTCCTCCTCCTCTAAGCCCCACGGTAACCTAATCAGGAGTTGCTTTATCTGCTAATCCACATTTAAACTTTAACCTGTAGGGGGGCTCTTTGTGTTACTTAATGTAAGCATAAAAGCAGAGGCTGGCCTGAATGACTAATCAGATCCATCACATGTTGTAAGACTAAACAGCTTTGGTAAAAAGGAGTCAAAATTAGCGTGACTTCCATCTAAGAGGAATCAGGGTAAACTTTAAATCAAACAAAAGACATATAACAATAAAAAGAATAAATTGAGGCAACTTCTTAATCAGCTCAGCTGTCTGAGGCCAGCCAGAAGCTGGATCATTCTGGGAATGAAGGCAGAGAAAAAGGGGCAAACCTCAACATGCAGATCGGAAATGAAATGAATTGACAAGTTGAAATGGTAACAAATGCTGGAAATTTAATAAAAGGTAATTTAAAGGGAAAATATCTAAAGGCCCACAGGACTTAGAATGATAAATGACAGCCATGACAAATGACATATTAGGCTTTTAATATTTCAGTATATAAAGACAATTAGAAGTTTGAGCTGAAAGGAGGAGCGTAAATGAGATCATCTAACAACAATGGTTAATTCATGGCGTCATTTCCAATGCATCAGCTGCTGGAGATGCCAGCTGAACGGGGAAACTGGGCACTTTAAACATTGTGTTCATAAAATAAAAAACAAACATGATGTATTTACGGAATAATTTGTTTAATGTCACTTCATCAACATAAACTATGAATATTTATTAAGACCCAGAAATGGCGCATTATTTACAGTGACATAAGTACTCCTGGTTGGATTCTTGAAGTCAATTACCTGTCACAACTGCTCCGTTTTAAATGGTGCAATTCATATGAGACATCAAGAGAATTTGTGACACTTTTTTCCTTTTGTTGTCGCTTCTTTTCACAGCATTAAACATCTGTTGACAGAATTCGCGTCACTCCTCCGGGACCGGCGCTTAAATTTGTTTTCCCTCAGTTGCACGAGTCGACACACCAAAATAAGAGTCGTGGCACAGCAGTCACATATGAAGACCCAGGTGTGGCGCACATAATGCTTCAATTAATTTGTTGATCCTTGAATGGGTCTTTTATTTAATTTGAACAAATTCAGCAAATTACTCAGGTATTACTGTTTGATTAGGGGTTAAAATCTGTCATATTTCAAAGGAAATGTCATCTGGCCCAGAACCGGATCCACCACAATGAATCCAAATGGCAAAAAATAAATAATTTACAAATAAATTATAATATCTATGAGATTTGAGCATTTTTGAGATGAGTTATCTACATAATTCATCAAAATACTTAACAGCCAAGATAAAATAACTGATACACAGCAGAAATCTAAGTAGGTTTGTACAAAATTGGGGTTCAAAATGGTGAAGGGGCAAACTGACGTAGTCATTTTAAAGACCTATTGAAAGGTAGAATTATTAATCAAAAAGATTGGATGAAAATCCCTGGCACAAGGAAAACAGAAAGGACAGAGGGACCACTCAAGACTATTGCACATTACTGTATTAGCCACAACACAGCTCAATAGGGTGAGGAAAAAAATTTGTTTTTATCGATATATTTTCATAGGAGCTGGCTCTTTCATAAAAACTGGGCATTAAAAATAAAAATAATAGAAACAACTTTTTAGTTTTGCAGTTTATGATTTCTGTAGAAGATGTAGTTCTAATGTAAGCATCCGTATGTAAATGCTCTCCAATCACCAGATTTGTTTCCTTATTTAAAGGAAAAGCTAAAGCATAGACAGTGGATATGTAAAATAGAATTTCACTTTTTCTTTTATTGGGTTAGTTTTTGTCGAAAGAAAATAAGTAATACTTCTGTAATGGCATTCTTGCAGAGTAAGGCCAATACGTTTTTTTAATCCAAGATGGAATATTTTCCTTTCCTTTAAACGTCCTTTCCTCCCCCCCTGCTAAAAATAAGCCTCTGTGGAATTAAAATTAAAAAATATTTTGTGCTTGACTCTTACAAAATTGCTGTTTTCACAAAATCTAATATGCATAAACACTAATTCCTGCTCCTTCAAACAGACCCTGTCAGCCCACAACTGTCTGGATAGTCCCAACAGTCGAGCAAGTAATTAGCTCTCTGTATGAGACAGGTTAAAAAGCTGGGGAACACACTCAAGGTGATAATCATTTTCATTTTAATAAAGTTTGCTGCTCCCATGGAATGTATGTGTAAAGTCTATTTTTATGGATTGCACACACTGACTGAATGCTAACTAAGACTGGGCCAAAAAGTATTTTTCACATGAAAGAGCTCTGAGTCCTCTGCTCCACTTGTTCTGTTATTGTCTTGTTTCTGCCAAGGCCCCCGAAGCTCTTCAGTAGGATCTAACTCCATCTAGTGGCAATGCAAGTGTTATTCAGTGTGCACACAGCTTCAAACCAGACAAAACTTGCAGTTGTTTTTACAATATTGGAGTCAAACTATTTTAAAAATGTATCCCATGTCTGATTGCATAGTTTTCCAGTTCTTTATTTCCCTTTTCTTTTAGCAAGTTGATTTACTTTGGCCATGGTTTTGAAGGACTGCTCAGTCAGAGGCTGTGGGGCCATAAAACAAATTTCGAAGCTGAACACTAAGAGCCTAATAATAAAAGAAGCCATCTCAGGGGATATGTAATCTTTGCACATCCTCCAAAGCTCATTATTACCATAATTCCACAACAAAGTTGTCTCTGTCATATTAATATTATCCACTTTTTTTTATTCTAATGAAGTTGTCCAGTCCGTTTTCATTTGGCAGATTACGGCATGTAAAGAAACAATAAAGATGGCCGAGGCTTTGCAACTGTAATCACACAATTTACAACCAATCTCGTGACTTTTATGACAGGCCAATTTCCACACTTATTAAGCTTTCTGACACTTCAAATAATCGTATTAGCTTTTTTTGGGGGAAATTAGCCCAATTTCTGCCAGACATTCATGAATCACTGTAACAGACCTTTGTAAGTAACTCATGATATCTCTATTACCGCCCAGCAGCAGGCAGGGGCCATAGCTGTAAGTCAAATTCTGCTCCCTGCTTGGGCTTCTTTACTGCACACCTCAACTTCTATTTAACAACCTGAAATTAGCTTTTAATTTCTTTAAATGATGTAGTCCTAAATTATCTCAGTGAGAAAAGGAACACGTACTGCTTTAGTGTTTTTAGGGTAAAAAGCAACTCAGCCTTTTCTTCGGCCATGACCGAAGAAATTCTCCTCATTTGTTCTCCAGCAACCATGTTTAACACTGTTTTACCTTAGTGCCACTGGTAGTAGTTTTGCCTTAGTGCCACTGCCAAAGTAGAGAACACAAAACCTAGGGTGCCATAACTCACCGCCACAAAATGAGGCCTCTCACTGGGAGCAGTGGAGAGCAGAAATGCAAGGCACTCTGCTCATCGGCCCCCTCCAGTGAGGAATGCACACACAGCCACCAGTTTCTATTAGGGGTTATGCCATATCCTGGTACTTTTATCTTTAACCCCTGACCCCCAGCACATCTGGAAACATAGTTGGGAGTCAGACACAAGGAAAATTTTCTTTTTCTCCACATACAGGGTGCTCATGGAAAGGGACGCTTCTAAGTTTGGCTCTCATTGTCAAAGCAGAGATGTTTAATTGCTGCACCAGCTATGAACTCTGGGAAACGGGTAAGGGAGCGCAGGTTGCCGAAATGGTGAGAAAACACAATTGTTCTTCTTGGCTGAGTTTGCTTCGAGACTTGGAGGCAGATAAGAACGTCTCAGCTGCAGCTGGACGTCTTTGAAGTGCGACGATGTGAACACCGAGCCGAAGCCACTTAAAACATGTCCATGCTGGATATTCTGAAGCCACACACAGAGAAACTTTTTTTTTCTTTTATGACATTAATTGTTTCCAATCAGCTCTTTATTAGGACTTTTTCTACTGCTTATTGCTCAGTGGTAAAAGATGGAACACTTTTTCCTTTTGAGCATTTGATGGCATGGAGTAGAATGAGACATATGGTAAATGTTATTCTTGTTGAATATCGTCAGCTGGTGGTGACTGAACTGAGAGGGTACATTTCACCACAGTATGAAAGTTTGTCAAGAATATAAAAATATTCCAACAGATATCTTTCCAAATAAATATTGCTAACAACTACAGGGGTTGGACAATGAAACTGAAACACCTGGTTTTAGACCACAATAATTTATTAGTATGGTGTAGGGCCTCCTTTTGCGGCCAATGCAGCGTCAATTCCTCTTGGGAATGACATATACAAGTCCTGCACAGTGGTCAGAGGGATTTTAAGCCATTCTTCTTGCAGGATAGTGGCCAGGTCACTACGTGATACTGTAGGAGGAAAACATTTCCTGACTTGCTCCTCCAAAACACCCCAAAGTGGCTCAATAATATTTAGATCTGGTGACTGTGCAGGCCATGGGAGATGTTCAACTTCACTTTCATGGTCATCAAACCAATCTTTCAACAGTCTTGCTGTGTGAAAGAACAGTAAAGGTGGACTCATCAGAGAACAATACATGTTTCACATTGTTCACAGCCCAAGATTTGCGCTCCTTGCACCATTGAAACCGACGTTTGGCATTGGCATGAGTGACCAAAGGTTTGGCTATAGCAGCCCGGCCGTGTATTTTGACCCTGTGGAACTCCCGACGGACAGTTCTGGTGGAAACAGGAGAGTTGAGGTGCACATTTAATTCTGCCGTGATTTGGGCAGCCATGGTTTTATGTTTTTTGGATACAATCCGGGTTAGCACCCGAACATCCCTTTCAGACAGCGTCCTCTTGCGTCCACAGTTAATCCTGTTGGATGTGGTTTGTCCTTCTTGGTGGTATGCTGACATTACCCTGGATACCGTGGCTCTTGATACATCACAAAGACTTGCTGTCTTGGTCACAGATGCGCCAGCAAGACGTGCACCAACAATTTGTCCTCTTTTGAACTCTGGTATGTCACCCATAATGTTGTGTGCATTTCAATATTTTGAGCAAAACTGTGCTCTTACCCTGCTAATTGAACCTTCACACTCTGCTCTTACTGGTGCAATGTGCAGTCAATGAAGACTGGCTACCAGGCTGGTCCAATTTAGCCATGAAACATCCCACACTGAAATGACAGGTGTTTCAGTTTCATTGTCCAACCCCTGTATTTGCTAATGTAAGTGCATGTCGTACTTGATGTTTATCATCAATTATCAGTACAAAAAAGGTGAAATTTTCATGGAAAGCAAGAAATTACTTTTTGTGACTCGTTAGCATGGTTTTGATTTCATCAAAGATGGACAGGTTCTTCATTTTTAGGTCTTCAGCCCTAGAAACAGTGCTATCGTTCCTGTTTATTCGATTGAAGAATGAACTCACATTGATAACTTGTTCCTTAATGAAACAAATGTAACTCTTTATCCATTCCTAAAAGTTGTATGGCTCAAATGTCGTATGGCCCAATATTTCATCCTCTGCTCAGTAGAAGACAAACCTTTAATCTACACTCACTATTATCCAACACCTAAATTTCCTAATAAAAACAGCTGTCAACTAGAATGCTATTGCTCCTCAACGTTTACACACCCCTGTTGAAATACCACGTGTTTATGAAGTAAAAAAAATTAGACCAAAATAAATTATTTCATAAACATTTTCCCGAATAAGGTGCCAGTTATTCTGTACTGAACTTAACTGAATACGAAACACAATATATGTTACAAAAAGCTTTACAATACTTTGGCTGCAGGTGTGCACATCCTTAAACTAAAAGGTCCTTAGTAGGAGACATTCATATATCATCATGCTGACATTATTTTCCCAGTGTATATTGGAAAAATTCTCCATCAGATTATGAGGGCATCTCCTGTCCAAAGCACTCTTCAGGTGACTCTACTTAATTTCTCTTTTTGGGTCTAAACTCAACTGGGCCATTTCAAAACTTTGATTTGCTGTTCATGAAGTCATTTCTCTGGGTTTTTGGAATTATTTTGGGATTCACTATGATGCTGGAAATTGAGATCCCTCTTCATCTTCAGCTTCTTGGGGTAAAACTGACAGTCATTTGGAACTATGTATAACTTCATCCAACTTTATATGACACCCCAGAGCATGATACTGCCATCACCATGTTTCACTGTGGGCATGGCATTGTTTTACTGCTGCTCACTGTACTTTTTGTGCCTAACATACCTGTCAGAAATGTGGCGCCAAAGTTGAAGGGTCGTTTCATTAGGCCATTATTCATTTTACCCAGGCCATGCCATTTTTCTTTGAAAAAATAAAGGTTTCTTGTAACCCTACTCCTCAGTCTAGACATATGGAGAAAATGCAATTGTTATTTATTTTTCTCTGATTTTTTTTCTCAATGGACTCGCAATTTATTTGAACAAAATAGGATGTAGGAATAAATAGTCCAGTTTCAGTTCAATTTATTTATTTATATAGCACCAATTCATAACACATGTCGTCTCAAGGCACTTAACAAACTCAATTCAATCGAATCATACAGTTTTCAAGTCAGGTACATACATTCCAATTAATCCAAACTATCGAACAGTGCAGTCAGATTGAGTTATTTATTCAAATTGGTTAAAATGTTCGTCTATCTAAGGAAACCCAGCAGATTGCATCAAGTCAGTGACTTGTAGTATTCACTCCTCCTGGATGAGTAATTCACTATCTGAACACACAGAAAATGGTAAGCCATTTATACAGTTAGGTTCCCTAATTGAGATGCAGGTCCATTGTGTTGGCTCCTAGCTCCTCTGCCTCCCTCCATGGTTTGTGCGGCACCCTCTTCGTTGGGGACAGATTCCAGATATTGCCAGGCTGAGTCGGTACAAATCTCTACACAACGATGCAGAAGACCGTTCCACTGACCAGTACAACCATGCCATAATGAGAGTGGAAGTTCTGATGGGCTGTGGATTTGTGCCTCACCTGCAACACAGCCTGACCACAGAGAGCAGCTACAGATCTTGGTGATCGGTACTTGTTGTATGACCTGGAATTCTCAAATGCCCTTGAAAAAGTATTTTTACTCAGTTACTGGTGCTGAGTTGGGATTTTTGTTGGTTTTAGAACTCAACCACTACTTGTTAGAAACTCCTGCAGCTGCTTCAGTGTTTCTTTTGGCCTCTTGTATAATTGGATCCTTGTGAATTATGTGTAACCTCTCTGAAAACTATAGTTTCAGCTAGAGAAGAAAGTGCTGTTGTTTTCTTCTACATAGTGCACTATACTGACATTGTTAACATTGGGATGTGTTAAATTTCTTTATTTATTGAGGTTTTGTTTTTTGTTTTTTTGGATTGTCTAATCATGCACAACTTTGAAAGACAGCAGCCGAAGAACTATATTAAACTTTCCCCGTTCTTGTAAAATAAATACATTTATTTATTGAAATGTTACATTCATTTAAATATATTCTGGCTCCATGCACAATTGCAGCTTGTCACCCTAAAATATTCACTGACATTTTACTCACACACTGTTATCTTTACTGTGCATGACTTTTACATCACATCTGAACTTTGTGTAAAGTGTATAATGCAGGATCCTAATAACTACTAATGAAATAAAATTGTGTGGCATGAACTATTGACCAAGATTGTAAAAATGAGGAAAAAAACATATGTAGAAGGCGGTAGCGGATCGAGAAATTTAGAGAAATTCACTTGGCTAAAAAAATGGGCCATTTTTTTTCAATCTGTGGCCCTTGCTGAGTGAAGCTGCACAGCGAAGACCATTTCACACATCTTACTACACAGTGGTGTCCTGGGTTACAGCATTAGGGTCCATGTACTTCAAGTTCTTTCATTGTGCTCTGCCTCGTTAACTCTTACCCCATGATGGTGTGAAAAGACATTTCCTTGTGCTGATCTCTGTCATTTTCTTCTCCAAGTTTGTTTCACAGGGTGAAAGTTATAGAATCTAAGTGGTCTTAAGCATCTGTTTTCCCCAACATTAATACATTATTGTTAATCAGACAGAAACAAATGACACATTATCAGAGTTATTATGGGAAGCAATCATGAGGCCTTTGATTGTTCACAGACAAATGAAAAAAAAGTCATGTTCTGTATTCAGTCCTCTCTCATTCTGCAAATTAAGATGGAACAAGGCAAGAAAACATTATCAAGAGGGGAAAAAAGATACTTGTATCACTGCAATCAGATCTGCCCTGATCAGAGGCTAGTTCATACCGGCCAGACAAGAAATCTAGATTAGAAGAGGTCACATCATGCTAATGAGAGTCATTACCATCACATGATAGCCAAATAAACTAATTGCCAGCTTATTTACGAGACAGTGTGTCCTAAATCAAAAGGTTAATTACATCTGAGACAAAGTCCTTCACTGGAAACTGACCTTTTGGGCTGTTTTTTTACCCTTTTTTCTGTCTTTCTACTACTGTTTTATGCAAAAAGGCAACATCTAGATAAAGCTGCTTGTTTATTGATAACCTTCAGGCGCAGAACCTTTCCTCTTACTTTTTGTTGTTTTTTTCCCTCATAAAGTACCAGGCTGCATAATTAGCAAACATCATCAGACAAGACGTGGTGCCACCGAGGACATTATGTTTCCTGAAGTTTCTGCGCCCTGAAGCCTTCCCGCAGCCGCTAAAGAATGTTTGCTCTTCTTGAAATTGGATGGGTTTAATTGCTATGGAACAGCAGCAAAAAAAAAAGCAAAAAAAAATAAATAAATGCCCTCCTCAATATGCACACACAAACACTCTCATACATAAAAAGTCTAAAATCAGGCAGACTAATTATGCTAATAGCCAATTGTTCAGCCGTGGCGATGTGTTTACCGAGGAAGTTGATGTGTTTCCTTTTGCTTCGTCATAAGGCGGCCTGTCTACGGGTCGTCTGTGAGATCGCTGCACCTGAAGGCAAGAGGACTGCGCCCTCATCCATCCTGCCTAACCCATTACCCTTGGACAGGGAAGAAGATAAATATTGTTGCAGATGCCTAACTCTCCACAAATGAGATTTTTCAAGCCAGATTTATCAACCCTTGGCGGGGTGTTTAAGGCTCCAAAACTTGGCCCTCGGCATGATAAAATGGCAGCACATGTTTCTGAATCACCCACCACCGTGTTATTGCCAAAGGGTTATGATAATACCGTCAAGTTTTCTTTTTTTTCTTATTTATACTCTTGTGCAACATAGCCATCATAGCTCTTATGTTATATATTCTAGAGATTTTGGAAAGATTAATTTGTTTAGGGAACGTGCATCTTTTTCTTTGTTTACATGCTACTTACTATATTTCAGCTGAATGGCAAGTGTTGACTAAAAGTTTTCCCAGAAGAATAAAATGTTTCTATCCTTCAGTCCTGTTTTAAATACTCACTACCTTGCATGTATAGTTGAAGCCAGATATGTACACTCACTTTATAAAAAGACATTTAACATTTTTTCCATAACTGTGTAACATTTAATCTTTTATTCTGTTTTAGGCCAGTTCGGATTACCAAGATAATTTTTATTAATGCTAAAATAATGAGAAAGAGTTTTTTTTTGTCTTGAAATTCTGAAGTTTACATACATTTCCTTAGTATTTGGTGGAATTGCATTTTAAAACTGTATGACTTGGCAAAGATTTAAAGACTGCACACACCTTTTCTACTCTGCCCACAAACGTTCTATGGGACTGAGACGAGGGGCTTTGTGATGGTCACTCTAAAATATTGATTGTTTTCCTTGAGTTACTTTGTAACTAATTTGACTATATGCTAGATACACTGTCCATTTCGAAGACTTATTTGTGCCAGGGCTTCAACTTCCGAGCTGATGTCTTTAGATGTTGCTTCAGTATTTCCAGACAATGTTCATTCCTCGTGATGCCATCACTTTCGTGAAGTGCATTGGTCCCTCTGCAACCAAACCTGCAGAAAAGGCAGTAAAAGGAAAAAGAGGTAGTTCTTGCAGTAAAGACAAATCTAAACGTGCTGCTCCTGAGCCATAGTGTCGTAAAATCCTTCAGCGGACCACCCCACAGCGATGTGCCATGTTTTGCATACATGCTTGTCCTTGTTTACTACTTAGTTTTAGAAATGTTGATCTACAACCACATGTATAAAGGAATTACTTAGGGAAAACCTTTTTCAAGAACTACAGTTCATTCACAGATGCTACTTACTTTGCAGAAAAGTATGGTTTTTGGCTGACTCTTTAGCAATGTCTCTGGATCCAAATGGATGTACTAGACGTGTTGACAGCTAACATCGTTTAATCCAAATGACAAACCAGTGGGTCTGATGTACCACTTAAATTCTGATGCTGTGGTAGCAATGGAAGCAGATATAGGAGTAGTGCTTACCACCACCCATTAGTCAGTGCAGCAGTTGGTTACCATGGAGGCTGAATGCAAGCTGATGGTCAGACATTACTGATCAATAAGCCAGGCTGATACTTTTAGGCAAATCCTCCTGCTGCTTGGGTGTCAAGAGATGTGACAGATGCTCCCCTTCCAATGGCAGTTTAATTCTTACATTGTACTAAAGATGCTACTTCATTGATATCATTCAGACAGGAGAAACAGCATTTTTTTGATTTAGGGCATCTTGTAAAAGTATTTGCAAATATTTGTCACATTTTTCCCTCACATTTCAATTTGTTTTATTGGGACTTTATGTGTTAGTTACTGTAAAGTGGTAGCACTGCGTGTTTGGGTTCTCTCCAGGTTCTCCAGCGTCTTGTATTTAAATTTATTCCACTAACAAATGTCTGAAACCTGTGGCTCTTTTTAATCTGTTACCCCTAAATAAAATCCAGTGCACCCTCCAGAAGTAACCTAAATAGGAAATAGACCATCTGTAGTTGCTTTAATCTCCGTGTAAATCCAGCTGTACTGTAAAGACCTCAGAACGTTCTTTAGAGAAGATTAGTAAACAAACAGCATCATGAAGACCAAGGAACACAGCAGATATGTCAGGGATAAAGGTGTGGAGAGACTTGAAGCAGAGTTAGGTTATAAAACAACTATGTAGCGCATAAAGTATCATGTGCAAGGAGGTCCAGAGATCTACTGCTCAGAATGGAGGATCTGTTGACAACTATTAGTCATGCACTCCACAAATCTGGCCTTTTTAGAAGAACGGCAAGAAGAAAGTCCTTATTGAAAGAAAGTTAGAAGAAGTGTCATTTAAGTTTTCTACACGTCTTGTAGGGGACACAGCAAATGTGGAGAAGATGTTCTGCCACACAAAGGGATTGGCCTTAATATAAAACGGTATGTGTCACAGAACACTAACACTGCACATCATTCTAAACACACCTTTCCCACTGTGAAACATGGTAGTTCATGCTGTGAGGATGCTTTTTCACCAGCAGGGATAGGAAAGCTGGTCAGATTTAGTGGGAAGATGAATAAAGCTAAATACAGAGAAATCCTGGAAGAAAACTTGTTAGAGGCTTTAAGACTTGAGGGCAGAGGTTCACCTTTCAGCTGGTCACTGACCCCAAACACACACTCAGAACTATAATGGAATTAGATCAAAGCATATTCATGTATTAGATTGGACTAGTCAAAGCCCAGACATAAATTTAATTGAGAATTTGTGGTAAGACTTTAAAATTGATGTTTGAAATGCTTTCCATCCAGTCTGACTGAGCGATTTTGCAAAGAAGGATGGGTAATAATTCCAGTCTCTGTGCAAAGCTGGTACAGACGTAACACCAAAGACTTGCAGGTGTAATTGGTGCGAAAAGTGGTTTTGCAAAGTATTAAATCAGGGAGGCATACAAATGCACACCACACTTTTCTGATTTTTATTTGTAAGAAACATACCATCATGCATAATTTTGCTTTTACTTCACAATTATGTTTTACTTTATTTTTGTCTATCTTGTAAAACCCCAAATAATACCTTAAAATTTGTAGTTGTAAAGTGACAAAATGTGGGAATATTAAAAAAAATTCTGGTTTGACATTTCAGTATATTATTTAGGTTAATTTATCAAAATAATAGTGAAGTTATTGAATGAATGAAAGGAAAGATGAACTAGTTATAAACTAGTTATAAACCTGCTGTGAACTTTATGCAACATCCGTCACATCTCCATTTTATTATCTTCAATACCATTTTCCTCTGGATTCGAGGCACTTTAAACACTGCATTTTCATAAAGTTTTCATAAAAACAGGCTTTATTACTTATAAGGAAACTGACATTTAAGTTTAAATTAATATTGCTTTGGATAATTCAAAATGTACATTTTATCCTGAGTCAGAAGATGCAAGCAGTCAATTTTGTATCTGTTACCGTGAGCATCAATCTTTCCATTGTTAAAGGGGTTGGCTGATGCCTATCTCAAGCAGTCTGCAGTCGAGTGGCAGGGGACACCCTGGACAGGTTACCAGTCCATCAAAGGGCCAAAAAGGCGACTTACAAGAGTACCTCAAAGTATTTTAGAATCCCTAATTAACCTAACATGCATGTTTTTGGAGTGTGGTGGGAAACCGGAGTACCAGGAGAAAACTTACATGTGCACTGGGAGAACACACAAAATCAGTCCAAAAATTTTGCTTAATGAAGTTTAATGAACTACCCAGCAGAGTTTAACCAACGTTAAAATCAAAATCAACTAAACCTAATTTGTTTATAGAGCGAATCTTATTTTTGTATTCATTGTTTTCCTCTTGTATTTTTTTTAATATATAGCGTGTATGATTTGTGTGTGTGTGTGTGTGTGTTTGCGTCTGGTTTTTAAAAAAAGCCTTCTTGTATCACTGACGTCTATGAACACTTATGGTTTATTTTATTTGTCAGAATGATTAGAGAAAAAAAATCCTTATAAAATAAAACTGATTACCTTTTATTAATGCTTAGTGCCCTTCTCATGTTAGGATTTTAATAGGAGGGTGTGGGAGTCATCAAAGCATTTGCACCACAGCAGAAATGCTGAACTGTAACCGAACTATGAAAAATCATTTGAAGGTGGAGGTCAAAATATAAATACTTAAACACTAACTGGGAAAAAACACTTCTCTCTGAACTTGAAACCTACATCTCTGTGTGTGGCGGTGGTACCTAGTGGTTGTTTATAAAATTAACTTAAAATTCTGACTGAAGAACTTGACTGCAATTTCAGTGGGGAGAAAAAAAAACAGGAAGGGAAAGTTTCTTATCTCCTCAAATAAATGTAAACATAAAGAAATGAAAAAGTGATGCAAAATTACAAAATTCTAAACTCTGCAGACAAGCAAGATGGACACTCAAACAAAGGTTTCTCTATAAAGGTGACCCCAGACGATGAGTTTCCTCATGCATATCAACACTCTCCTCTCACGCTCAAGCCAGCAGGGGGCCTGGAGCGTCTGCAAATGAACGATCTGTCAGGAGGCTGTTTATATCGCCTCTCCCACTCCTTTATTTAACACTCGTGCATTAAAAGGGAAGAGCTTTTTAATTAGCTGTGGACTCTCCTATTTTAATCAACTCACAAGCGGAGTCCTGCTGTGACAGCCCTGACAGGCGAAGAGTGGTGATGTTCCGACTATCCCCTCAACCTCCAAAAACATGAACGAGGAGTTCAGCATTCCTACAGCCTTTAGTTTGAAGAACAAAGAAATTTAGCTTTTCAACTTCTCAATTAATGACAAAGTGTTTTGATGTTTGCAGTATTTGCAAGAGGAATGTATCCATATACATAAAAATAGACAATTTTAGTATCATGATTACTGTGCTTAGATTCATCACGTTTATCAAAAATGTGCAAACTAATTTTGTTAAGGCTAAAGTAGGCACAAAAAATGACCAGGCCTTCCTGCAGCAGAAAATTTAGTATGAAGTAGCAGTGGAAGTGCTGGTAGTCTGTACCGTCAGCCCCGCCTCAAGAAATTCCCCACTAATATTTACTATTAAACGTTCCATACCACCAGTGTCTGGTCGGTGGCCAGTCCTCCAAGGGGCATGTCGTGCAGTGATCTTTTTCAAACCTGTTCCATCCAGATGCGTGGATGCTGACATCCATAACTTAATTCCAGTAATCTATTCTGCTAGGTGCACAATGTGTTTTTAAGGTACCAAATGATGTGCATGATTTGACTTTAAGCCTGAATGTGCCCAGATTACAGAGAAGGCTCACCAAAATCTAGTTCCTTCTCCAGTGATTCACATCTCTTTGCCAAATGTGGAGGTTGGAACACAGATTTAAAGGCTAATCCAAAACTGTTGTTTTTGACTCAGCTCTTCCTTCACCATGACAGACTGGAGCAACCATCCTAAACTGACCTTCAACCAGAAGGGACCAGTCCACATTTTTCCTATTCAAAACCATAGCCTTAGACTTACAGGAACTAATTTTCTTATTGCAGTAAAGATGATATGATCATAAACTCAGTCTTCTCAAATGTTAAAAAGGCATTCCAAACATGTAAGTTGGTTAATATATTTATTGTGTTTACTTTATTAGTCTATTGATTTAAAGATATTTCATGAAGGCAAGAATTGGAATCAAAGTCCAAAACAACTTTCTCTAAGACAAAAAAAAGAACATAGCAATATAGTTTTGTACCATAATGTGTCACATTAACCCACAGAGGCCATTGTGGCTCAGTAGGAAGAGTAGTCGTCTTGCAATCAGAAAGTTGTGGGTTCAATTCCTGCTTCCTCCTGCCATATGTCGATGTGCCCCTGGGCAAGGCACTTAACCTCAAGTTGCCTACCGATCTGCGTATGAATGTGTGAGCGTTAGTGAGTGCGATTGGGTGAATGTGGCTCTAGTGTAAATTGCTTTAAGTGGTCTGTATGACTGGAAAGGCACTTCATTTATCACATCATGTTACTTCCTGCACAGGCATTAAAACGGTTCCTGCACATTTTCATGCCAAAGTCCATAATGAAATGTCGCTGATCCTGGTCCTATTTTAACAACTTATTAAGTATAAATACAAACTCCATCAAAAATGTATGTCAAATAATTCTACTATGAACAGGATTTAACTACAGAACATGGTGGATGGGTGGATGGATGGATGGATTAAAGTTTGAAACAAAAGTGTTTTATTAGACTGCATAGGTAATTGTATGCATTTAAAATAGTTGTTTTGCAAACATCTACAGATTAAAGCACACTTGGCTTATGAACAATCAACCATCATTAACACCATTTGCTTTTCCTTTCCTTTAGTGCAGCTCCTGACTTCTGCTGCGTCTTTTATCTGTGTGTCAACTTTAAGGTTTGAACCAAATACACCAACAAACACAATAAAAGTCACAGGAGCTTTTCTTTTCAGCCATTTGATGCAGCTGCCATGCAGCCAGTGGGACACCTTGGATTTTTTTCCCCTTTTCAAGAAGAAGCTTTTATCTAGATGATAGGACTGAACAGATTGGACTAGTCTCACAAAAAACGATAAATCAAACATGAAAACAAAAACAACTTGGAAAAATCAAAGCGGACATTTGTCAAATAATGTAATGCAATTAAAATTGAGAGAGCTGTTGAGTCCACTCTCTTCGGCCACCAGTGACTTTTGATCTTTCATTAGACGTTGGAGAGTAGCCCACTGTTTGACTATGATGTGCAATCTGCTCGCCTCTCATATTGTCATGCAAATACATTAACTCAGGAGATGGTTTCCTCCACAGTGCTCTCCGTGGACAACACTCATTAAACTAATTACACATTGAACCTAAACTGAGGGGAGCGTAATGGGCTATGTGATATTCACGAGGAACTTATGCCACTGGGAACATGCCAGTGCAAATTTATGACACCACCATTCCACACCTGCTTGAAACTCACACCCAGAGAAAACACGATGTGCCTCTTAAAACTATTTGAGTAATTAGTCATTCAGTTGTAAAGAGTAATAGAGGGGAAACTGGGTGTTATTCTGAATTTAAAATATTTTTTCTGTGTTTGAGCCTAAAACATAGTCAGGTTGTGTCATGATAGCTTTTTAGGACAGGGATCAATTGATGTTAAATTACACCGTGTTTTAGAGGCTCCAGGTCAAAGCGACCCTGAAACAGTTCACATTTCATACCCGTGCACTGCCATTTCCTTCCCTTCCTACTTACATTTCACATCCATGTTCAAAACACACAGCAAAATTTTCCACATTCTAATTCTTAAAACATGTGCGTAGGGAAAAGATGAGCCAGTTCGATAAAACAAAACAAAGACACTGCCGCACACTGTTGGACTTGCAAAATGTTATGCCCAGTGTTCCTTTCACTGATCATCAGCAGACAGATGCATTCCAATAATTAAAAACTCTTTAAAATAAGAAGTGTTTCTAAAAATTTTGACATAACCAAAATGCAACACCAAAGGAGTAACACATCCATCTACCTATTTCCTATAATGGCAGAATCCACAGAGGAGAAGGTGCCTATCTCCAGAGGTCATTGGGCAGGAGGCTGGGTACATCATGGACAGATCAAAGGGATAATATTCATTGCTATTTGTTAGTATTTCTTGATACTTTTTTATATTATTTCTTATAGGACCAGCTTTGCTAATTTCATGCACAATGACAATAAAGATGATTCATTAAGTCAATCAATCAATCAATATAAACTCTCCAACTGAAGACCACATAAATACAAATTACCGCATAGGTGAAAATAACAAGATCAGCATATACAGGGAGCAATAACTCCATGAAATACACATGAAGACAATAATAATGCAATTTAATATATAAAAGGAACCTCTATGAGGTTTCCATGGAAGGTTTTAATGAGTAGGGTTGCAAAACAGACCTGTCCGATGAAACCAAATTCTGGCAGAACAACAGCACTGTGCATCGCCAAAAAGAGTGAAGCATGGTGGTGGCATTTAAGGATATAATCACACCTGGAAAGTCTTTTGGTCCGTTTGTTTGGCTCTGACCAAAAGCTGACTTTATTTTTTTTGTTTGGTGCAGTTCGATTTCACATTATACTTTTTGCAAGTGAACTATAACTTGCTCCCATTGGACAGAAATAACTAGGGAGGGACACAGCCGAGACCTGGAAATTAAGGAAAACTGTCGTGGGGCGTGCTGGCCTAGTGGTTAGAGAGCAGGACATTTCTGTCCTGGAGAGGCCACAAGTATCCTGGTTCAAATCCCACAGCCAGCCACTCTGGGTCCCTGAGCAAGACCCTTAGCATGTGAATTCTTCCAATAAAACACATAGGAAGTGAGCAACTGAAGTGCATTAGTCAACACAGATCACAGGACTTCACCCTGTGGTATTTCCATCCACCTTTTTTTGTAGAGTGTCTATTTGTAAAAGAGAAATATAGACCATACAAACATTAATACATACACTATATACTATTCCAGGTACATTTGTCAACATTTAGAGAGGTCTAGTCAGGGTAGGCCGAAGGCAAAGCAGCAAAGACACAGAGGTTGGGAGTGTGCTGGGAGTTAAAACTTAGCAGGAGAGTGGATGTCCCCCCGCAAACCATGGATGGATGGACGGGTTTAATTCCCCCCAATTATTTTTTCTTATCTTTATTTGTTGACCTTTTTAGTTACAGTTCTGGTCATTTTTATTTTTATTTTTTGGTGCAGGTGGCCGTTATTCATTAGTACCTTTACAGAAAGAAGAGATAGAGAGCAGGAAGACATGCAACAAATGTCTCAGGTCAGGAATCGAATTTAATACTATAGCCTCTTTACATGGTGTACCTGCCCTATCACTGAGCATCTCAGCGACCCATTCTAGTCATTTCTAATTAGATTTTTATTTTGTTTTTGTACACAAAATGACTTTTGGTGAACATCTTCTCAGGTTTTAGTCAATTTTTAATAGGTATACTTTTAAGAATACTCTTTAGATGTTTTTATTTCTTTTAATAGTTGTTCTGTTTTCTTTCTATGCACATTTAAACATGAAGGGTAAAAAATAAGAACATTCTCTCCAATCCGATAGTGTGAAAGCTAGGCTTTTGAGCAGACATCCAGCCTTATAAATTCTAGTGTATTTTGCCTCAATCTGCCCGACAAAACTTTATGAAGCATAAAGTTGCTCCACCATGAAGCAAACAAGCCTGTAGGTTTAAAGCGGGTGCAATTAGGGAGATGCCCTCATCGCAAGTGAGTTACCACATGGAGTTTCTTATTACAGTTACAAGTATCATGAGAGTCGTTCTTCTCTTCCTATAAAAGTGTTTTTGGTGTTTGGTGTTTTGGTGTTGATCTTTCTCGGTATGGGTGAATGAAAAAGACAAACTTAAAGCTTACCTATACAAATATTTCAATCTCACATCACTGCCTTATCCTACAGAACCCATTCCTCCTTTGGGGGGCAGTAGATGGCATGATCAGCTGTTTGGTGCAATAAAACCCGAAAATAATCAAACAAATGTGTTTTGTAAGTTGGAGGCACTCGGAAATCATGAAGTAGCTGCTAGTCACTTATTTCCAAACTTTAAAGAAAGACCAACTTTAAAAGACAGATTTTTCTCCCATCATCGGAATGTTTTTCTTTTAATTTTGAACATCAGTATACAGTAACAATGTTATGTTGCTTTATTTGTTGTTCATTTGTCTGCCATCACATTTAAGTATTTAAAACTAAAAAATACACACTGCCAGTTTCTGCAAAAATTGCCCTCAGGGCAAGCCTCTCCTTCTGCTACACCCACACCAACTACTATTTTATGGCTTTGGTGGTTGATTTCATAATGCAAACATCCCCAGAAACAGTCCCAGTTTGGGAATATCTTCAATTATCCTATTTGAATTTAACTGAGCTAAAGGTAGCAGCCAGTAGCTCTAACTAAAGATTAGAAGACATCACGGAATAACTTGGGAATTACCTTTGTGCAGTTATGCCCAAGTTATTCCGTTTGCTCTCAGTCACACATTAAACGCATTCTGATCTTTCAGCAGCAACTGAGGGAGCCTTCGCAATACATGAGGGTCCCAACTCTCCATTTACTGCAAATGCACAAAAGCAATAGATAACCTGTTTAATGTGCGACTGACAGTTACATTTCGTCATATTTTTAATATGGTGCCCATGTGCCCACCCTGGGCGACCGCCCATATAACCCACATTAAAAACCACCACTAAAAACACATGTGTTTGCTCATTTTAGGCTTTTATTGCACTAAAAACCCCAGAAGTTGCATGTACCACAAAAGGGGGCATGAATGTTTCAAAACAGCTAAACACCCAAATCCTTGGGTCCATTTACATTCATGATCACTTACACCAAAAGGCAGATGTCATTTAACATGACACAAACATGCTTATTCTTGGACTGTGGAAGGAAACTAGGGTACGTGTAGAAAATCCAGGCATGCATGATGAGAACATGCCAAATCAATTAAAAAGGCACCGTCAAAAATTTTAACTGGTGACCTTCTATCTGTAAATTGAGAGTTAACCTAGAACCACCATCCAAACCAGCTAAAAAAATAAATAAGTCCACATTTTATTTATATTTTTATTCCAAACTTTTTTTTTGGAATAGGAAATTCTTGATGGCTATTACTTTTGGCAATCATGTTTTTATCTCCTTCTACCATTACCATTTCCATGTGCATGTGTGTATAATCGCGGTGCAAAATAAGGAAAGCATTTAATTCTCTTCGCTCACCATGCAGCTATCTAATAGGCATGAAGAATTAATACATAGCTGTTTTTATATTTTACTAATAAATTTGCGCCGCTATGTTTATTACATCCCACACTGAGGCAAGGGTATCGCTTTTCATTTGGAAGGACTATTTGTTCAAATGTTTTATTTCAGTGCAACTCTTTGGCTTTACTTCTAAGCCTCCCCACTTGCTTTCATTCCTCTTTTTCCCCCTCCCTTCCCCTTCCTCTCTGCACTAAACACATCCAGACAGTCTGTGATGGTGTGCGTTGGAAGTTTTCCATGCATCATAATTGTTTCGCTAATTTACTATGCTAATTGAGTAATTAATTCGGGAACAGGAGATTAGAAGGGGGCAAAAATACAGAAATAAATAAACAAGTAAAGCGTTGAGCGTTACCGGCGGGGCTACCATTTTCCTCTGACATTAGGGATGCAGACTGACTCGAACGCTCCAGCATGTTTGTTTCCTTTGCCCAAGGCTAGCTGGTGGATGTGCTTGGCATGCATGCATGGTGTTAGCATCCCTAACTTCTCTCCATGGGACTTCACAACATCTAGGAACAAACTGCTTGCTGCTTTCAGCTCCATTGGAGTGGTCAACCCTAATGGTTATCAACATGTACACTTTGAGTGTTTTTTTATGTTGGGAGAGAAAGTTAATAAAACCGAAAGGCACAAAGCTTGCATGTGTAAAGAAAATCAGGTATGCAATTGAGACTAGATAAAAGAAATTCAGTTACTGAAATCCTTTTGCATTGCTCATCTGAAAAGCAATCAGGAATTTTTTGGTGCTTCAAATAACCAGAATGCCTGCAAAACATCTTCCATACATTATCTTGTCTTCTGAGCAAACTGTCATGTAGCATGCTACTAAAATAGGAACTATTTTATTTCCAACTAAAATTCCCAGCTATTCCCATATGGTTCTAGTTTCCCTGTACCCATAAAAGAAAGTTTTCTTTTAAGGTTATTGTGCAATTAAGAGTGGAAACCACAAGGTGGCACCCACACAGTTCTCAAATTTCAAACATGCACTTCATTATGTGTAATATTCATGAAGTCTTTGATGAGAAATTCTGCTTCTAAATTATGGAAAAACCCCTTCTGCAGTATGCCTTATACGATTTCAATTGCCTTTACAGATCTGCAAATTATTTTAAAAGGCCTACATTTTTAATGTTTTGTTAAACCCAATCTCACCAAATATGACAGGTTTTTACAATTTACTTGCAGTTGCATCTCAGTGATAATTCAAGTTCAATCCAATCCAATCCAACTTTATTTATAAAGCACTTTTGCACCACAGCAGACCAAAATGCTGTACAGAAACTAGATTCCAACACAGTTCATAATTCAAACAAAAACACAGTTAATTCAAACAAAACACAACACCTTACACAGTGTCAAAAAGCCAAAGAAAACAAATAGGTTTTAAGACGCGTTTTAAAAACACACAGTGAAGGAGACTGTCTGAGTTGGAGGGGCAACTCGTTCCATAGTTTAGGAGCTGCTGCAGCAAAAGATCGATCTCCTTTGAGTTTAAGTCTGGTCTTAGGGACCCTCAGGAGCAGTTGATCAGCTGATCTAAGGGAGCGGGAGGGATTATAGGGATGCAGCAGATCAGCCAGGTAAGGTGGGGCAAGGCCATTCAAAGATTTAAAAACAAATAAAAGTATTTTAAAATGGATCCTAAAAGGCACAGGCAGCCAGTGGAGTGAAGATAAGATGGGAGAAATGTGCTCATATTTACGTGTGCCAGTTAAAAGACTCGCTCCAGCATGTTGGACCCTTTGCAGTTGGGCAATGGAGGACCCACTAACCCCCAGATAAAGTGCATTACAGTAATCCAGCCGCGTGGTAATAAAGGCATGGATCACTGTCTCAAAATGTCTTTTTGGAATAAAATATTTTATTTTGGCTATCTGCCTCAAATGATAAAAACTCCTTTTAACAACTGACCTGATGTGGTTGTCTAATTTGAGATCAGGATCTACTTCAACTCCCAAATTCCTCACTAACAATTTATTGTACTGAGTCAAGGAACCTAGATTTACAGAGGAGTGACCCGCAGTACCTCCAAAAACCATACCATCAGTCTTGGTTTCATTAAAACTCAAGAAATTCATTGCCATCCAGGCCTTCAGGTCCTCAAGACACCAAAGAAGTGAGTCTAACGCAAACGAATTTGACTTTTTAAGAGGGACATAGATCTGGCTGTCATCTGCGTAACAATGAAATGATATACCGTGCTTTCTGAGAATAGAACCAAGTGGGAGCAAATAGAGAGAAAACAAAAGCGGGCCTAGAATTGAGCCTTGAGGGACTCCACAAAAAAGAGGAGAAGGGGAGGACACTGTCCCCTCAAGACTAACACAGAATGTTCGGTTGGAAAGATTGGCTCTGAACCAATTTAAGGCAACACCCTTGATTCCCACCCACTGGTCCAAACGAGATAACAGAATGTCATGGTCTACAGTGTCAAAAGCAGCTGTTAGGTCCAAAAGCACAAGGATGACACAATCACCAGAGTCAGTTGCTAAAAGAATATCATTAAACACTTTTAAAAGAGCTGATTCAGTGCTGTGGAAAGTTTTAAAACCAGATTGGAAAACCTTGAGGTTATTATGCTTTTCAAGAAAACTAAGTAATTGACTGTACACAATTTTCTAAAGGACTTGGGAAATAAAAGAAAGCTTGGAAATTGGCCTAAAATTTGCTAAATTAGTGGTGTCTAGTCCAGGTTTTTTAATAAGATGTTGCACCACTGCATGTTTAAAATGATCAGGAACCACACCGGAGGACAGACTACTATTAATAACTTCAAGACAAAATTGTCCTATGGTGGGCAAAACCTCTTTAAAAAGTCAAGGAGGGACAGCATCATTAGGAGAACCTGAAGGCTTCAGATGAGAGACAATCTGCTGAAGAGAAGACAGAGTCACAGGTTCAAACCTGACAAAAACAGCACAAGCAGGAACATAAATAGAAGGATAATGGGCAGAAGGTAAAATATGGTCTCTAATAGTTCTGATTTTATCTATGAAAAAGTGAAGAAAGGTTTCACAAAGAACAGAGGGAGCATCAATGCAAACAGTTTGTGGAGAATTAAGAACCGAGTCAATTATTGTAAATAAAACACAAGGTTTGTGAGAGTTTGACTGGACAACATTAGACAGATGTCTAATGAAGTTGAGGTCCAGTGTCAAGTCATGATTGTGTCATCTCCTGGCATTGGTCTATTGATTATCAGAAGGCTCTTAATCACCTTTTTTTTTCCAGTTTTAGTTGACCGTTGAAAACTTTTGGGATAAATAAGAAATAAAAAAGCAGGACTTTATTTTAGCTTATCTGCTAATGCAGCTAAACCTAATAATCAAAACAAACATTCCTGTCATTCCCAATGTATATTCCCTTTTGAACCACAAAAGCTCGAGTCTCACTTATAAAACTGGGCCAGTTACAGAGAGTGTGGAAAATTACGAGTCTTATCTGTGGAAACGAGCACAATGGAGCAGCAAGTTTGACTGGAAGTGATCTTGTGGCCCCTGTGTCAAAGTATAGAAGCTGCTACTGCTTCCTGTGACACGAGTGTTTGTGTTAAGGAACTGAAGAACACACACTGTCATCAATGTGATAGCTAAGCACAGTTAACAAACTGCCGGTGACGCTTTTATTGCTCTCTGAGTCAGTCTGATGAAGGGTTTTAATGGAAATTACCATAGCACTCTTTGATATACAGGGGTTGGACAATGAAACTGAAACACCTGTCATTTTAGTGTGGGAGGTTTCATGGGTAAATTGGACCAGCCTGGTAGCCAGTCTTCATTGATTGCACATTGCACCAGTAAGAGCAGAGTGTGAAGGTTCAATTAGCAGGGTAAGAGCACAGTTTTGCTCAAAATATTGAAATGCACACAACATTATGGGTGACATACCAGAGTTCAAAAGAGGACAAATTGTTGGTGCACGTCTTGCTGGCGCATCTGTGACCAAGACACCAAGTCTTTGTGATGTATCAAGAGCCACGGTATCCAGGGTAATGTCAGCATACCACCAAGAAGGACGAACCACATCCAACAGGATTAACTGTGGACGCAAGAGGACGCTGTCTGAAAGGGATGTTCGGGTGCTAACCCGGATTGTATCCAAAAAACATAAAACCACGGCTGCCCAAATCACGGCAGAATTAAATGTTCACCTCAACTCTCCTGTTTCCACCAGAAATGTCCGTCGGGAGCTCCACAGGGTCAGTATACACGGCCGGGCTGCTATAGCCAAACCTTTGGTCACTCATGCCAATGCCAAACATCGGTTTCTATGGTGCAAGGAGCGCAAATCTTGGGCTGTGGACAATGTGAAACATGTATTGTTCTCTGATGAGTCCACCTTTACTGTTTTCCCCACATCCGGGAGAGTTACGGTGTGGAGAAGTCCCAAAGAAGCGTACCACCCAGACTGTTGCCTGCCCAGAGTGAAGCATGGGGGTGGATCAATTGATGGTTTGGGCTGCCATATCATGGCATTCCTTTGGCCCAATACTTGTGCTTGATAGGCGCGTCACTGCCAAGGACTACCGAACCATTCTTGAGGACCATGTGCATCCCATGGTTCAAACATTGTATCCTGAAGGCGGTGCCGTGTATCAGGATGACAATGCACCAATACACACAGTAAGACTGGTGAAAGATTGGTTTGATGAACATGAAAATGAAGTTGAACATCTCCCATGGCCTGCACAGTCACCAGATCTAAATATTATTGAGCCACTTTGGGGTGTTTTGGAGGAGCGAGTCAGGAAATGTTTTACTCCACCAGTATCACGTAGTGACCTGGCCACTATCCTGAAAGAAGAATGGCTTAAAATCCCTCTGACCACTGTGCAGGACTTGAATATGTCATTCCCAAGACGAATTGACGCTGTATTGGCCGCAAAAGGAGGCCCTACTCCATACTAATAAATTATTGTTGTCTAAAACCAGGTGTTTCAGTTTCATTGTCCAACCCCTGTATATATTAGACTATAATAGCAGCTTCGTTTTCAAAGATTAATGTGATCTAAATGTGACAAAAACCTGCTGAAACAGTGTTGTAGTTTAATTGCTTAAAATGTTATCATAATGTCACATCAAAACATGGAGCATAAAGTAGTTAATAATATTACGTGTGCTAAAATAGCCTGTGATCCAAGTTTAGGAACTGAGTCTGAATGTCAGACATCAGTTTTATTTGTCTCAGTTTTCCTGATCTTTCCTGACCCTTTTTTCCAGCTTTATTTCTTTCCTTAGTTGTTTACCATCTAAGAACTGCATTTTTCAAGTCTTGCCAGACCGTTTCTATTGGTTTCAGCTGAGGAAACACTATCCTTCTTGAAGGTGAACCTCCACCTCATTCTCAGGTCCTCTAACAGGTTTTCTTCCAGGGTTGCCCTGTATTTAGCTACACCTACCTTCCCATCAACTCTTACCAGCTTTCCTGTCCATGCAAAAGAAAAGCATCCCCACGGCATGATGCTGCCATCATCTTGTTTCACCATGGGGATGGTGTGTTCAGAAAGATGTGTTGTTAGTGTTAGGCCACACATAGCATTTTGCATATAGTTGAAATGTTTAATTTTGATCTCATCTGATCAGAACACTTTTGTTCACTTTTTCCATTTCCCCTACGTGGCTGATTATAAACTGCAATCAGGGCCTGTTATGGCTTTCTTTTAACAATGGCTTTCTTCTTGTAAAGCAAGATTTGTGAAGTAAATGACGAATAGTAGTGCAGGCGACGGATTCTCCCACCTGAGCTTTGGCTCTTTGCAGCTCCTCGAGAGTTGCCATGGGCTTCTTGGCTGCTTCTTTAACTAATGGTCTCTTTACCCAGCCTGTCCATATAAGCAGCCATGTCTTGGTGGGTTTGGAATTTTGCCTTATTCTTTCCATTTTCAGATTATGTCCTGCTCTGAGAGATGTTTAACGCCCGGCATGTTATTTAATCATCTGACCCTCCTTTATACTTCTAATCACATAATGGATCCAGCCCAGATCTAAATCAAGGACTCAATTAGCACGCACAAGTAATAACTGAACCTTAGTTTGCGTTTAAATTATTTGCATGTGATTTTTTTTATATTCTGTATATGTTTATTTGCTTTATATGTGCTTAATTTCTATACCCCTTAGCCCTCTGCCCATAGGACATAGGACTGCTTAAAAAACAGAAATGCCTTGAACAAACAATCTGGACTTTGTTAACTATAGAGTACAAGTTCTCATGGATGGGTTACATCTGTGACTAAATCTATATGTTAGTTTGAGACGATAATAGGAAGATGTCTCTCAAATGTGACTGCAATCGAGAGTCAGTGAGGGTTTGCTTTAAGCAATCTGCCCTGAGGAGGTGAACTTATGGTACCCAAAATATACAACAGATGTACAGTAAAGAAAATGACCTATAACAGGAAGAACAACACATTCAACCTACAAATATAAAGAAAATGTGAATGCATGTTGAAAAGCAACACCGTGCCTGTTTGGAGCTCTGCATGCTTTGCCACAGCACAGTTTTTTTCCAACAGACATCCAAAATAACAGAGCGAAGCAAAAAATTGGCCCCTCAAATGATGATGTTATGCAGCTTTGAAACCATGCCTTTGGAAAACTTACAAAAAAAGATAGATTGGATCCAGCTGCCAAAGAAAAATCAAAAGCACGCCAAAGAAAAACACAGTTGGCTTTCAGTTCTTTCTAGAGTGAGGACTAAAGAAAAGAATAAAAAGTAATTCATCATATAAAACATAGTACAATATGTAACACATGCTCATTCTGCTTTGGAGCTTGGATTTTAATTGATCCCCTTAGACCAGAGTGGCTGCATAAAAAGAATTCGAAACAAAATCATTAGCACAATTATCGTTGACCTAACTTACCTCTATGGCTTTTAATTGATCGGAAACAGTAAAAGAAGATTGTTAGCTTTTATGAGGTTTTTCTAACATAATTTAACAGGCAATAAAGAGAAAGGGCTAACGAGCCGTGGCTGTTGTGACGAAGGCTGCGGACCCCAGATATTAGTAAAACGTGAGATGTCGCGCATAAAACAAAGATAGCAGAGGAGAGGGAAAGGTGTATGTGCAATAATGGTGGTAGATGCCCTTGGGGATTGATGTACCACAGTGTCTCATGTCCAAATTTATATGGCCATTTTAATCCAATAAAAAATGAGAACTGTGCAATAACTTTGTTAGAAGTGCATAATGCAGCCAAGGGAAATGGAACAGGGGACAGATTTCCAGGCCTCCTCCATATTCGGTGTAAAGACTAACCTGATTTGTGGTGTGTCAGCTATGAGACCACTATCTGTCTGTATCTGCCGAAGCCCATCAAGAGTGATTAAATCAACATGATGGACAGTTTTCTGATTACCTACTAACTGTGACATCTGGTTAGCATGCACTCAGATACACATGTTTATTTGATTAAATTTGACACTTTACACTTCAAAATGCATCATGTTTTTTTTTGTTTGTTTTTTTTTAAGTTAATCCCCCTTCAAATATTATACATAAGATCAGGTTCAAAAACTAAATGATCCCATGTAATACCATATAAAACATAGAAGAGACTCAGCATAATAAAAATAAAATGCCTGTTTTCCATTAAATATGATAAAACACCATATGTTATGCATCTCTGGCTTGGCTTAAGCCAAGTAAATAACTGGAGACTTGTGAATACTTACCTTCATCAATCAGTATTACTGCCATCGAGAGACAAAGGTTTTTAAAAGGCCCAGATAATTCAAAGTTTAGACTTTGCAAAAGCCAAAAAACTAACATGTTTAAGATCGATAACTGCGTGGTCTGATGAGACTCAGGCCCTGTTTACACAATGATCTTTTGCAAACAGGATTTGTTTTTTCTGGTTTTGTCTACACAACTTTTTAATTACAATCTCTGTTCATACGGTAACAGTAGAGATCTAAAAATGTCAAATGTATGCTGATGACACAGCTGTGTACAGGGTGGGCCATTTATATGGATACACCTTGATAAAATGGGAATGGTTGGTCATATTAACTTCGTGTTTGTGGCACATTAGTTTATGTGAGGGGGGAAACTTTTCAAGATGGGTGGTGGCCATGGTGGCCATTTTGAAGTCGGACATTTTGAATGCAACTTTTGTTTTTCAATAGGAAGAGGGTCATGTGACACATCAAACCTATTGGAAATTTCACAAGAAAAACAATGGTGTGCTTGGTTTTAACATAACCTTATTCTTTCATGAGTTATTTACAAGTTTCTGACCACTTATAAAATGTGTTCAATGTGCTGCCCATTGTGTTGGATTGTCAATGCAACCCTCTCATTGACACTCTCCCACCCTTCTCCAACTCTTCACACACTGATAGCAACACCGCAGGAGAAATGCTAGCACAGGCTTCCAGTATCCATAGTCTCAGGTGCTGCACATCTCATATCTTCACAGCATAGAAAATTTCCTTCAGATGACCCCAAAGATAAAAGTCTAAGGGGGTCAGATCGGGAGACCTTGGGGGCCATTCAACTGGCCCACGACGACCAATCCACTTTCCAGGAAACTGTTCATCTAGGAATCCTCGGACCTGACACCCATAATGTGGTGGTGCACCATCTTGCTGGAAAAACTCAGGGAACGTGCCAGCTTCAGTGCATAAAGAGGGAAACACATCATCATGTAGCAATTTCGCATATCCAGTGGCCTTGAGGTTTCCATTGATGAAGAATGGCCCCACTATCTTTGTTAACCTCCGCGACATGTCATTGGCTGTAAACAAAGAGAAACTTGTAAATAACTCATGAAAGAATAAAGTTATGTTAAAACCAAGCACACCATTGTTTTTCTTGGGAAATTCCCAATAGGTTTAATGTGTCACATGACCCTCTTCCTATTGAAAAACAAAAGTTGGATTCAAAATGGCCGACATCAAAATGGCCGCCATGGCCACCACCCATCTTGAAAAGTTTCCCCCCTCACATATTCTAATATGCCAGAAAACAGGAAGTTAATGTGACCAACCATTCCCATTTTATTAAGGTGTATCCATATAAATGGCCCACCCTGTATGTTCAAACTAAAAGTAGACGTCAAGCAGATTAAGAACTGTCAATGAGAAAAGCATCAGATTGGTTGGAAAATTCTTAATAACTCCTCAAAAACTGTTTGTATGTTTTTTGGGTTTTTTTTGGGGGGGGGGGGATCCAAAAAAAAAAAGAGATAAGAATACAGATCCTGCAGTGATGACACTCAGCAGTAGACACTAGAAACTGGAAGTGGTACATGGATTTAAATATTTAGGTGTTCTTATTCATTCAGAACTTTGCTTTATGCAGCATTTAAAGAAAAATATGAAAATAATTTAATTTGAAATTATTTTGAGATTATTTGACACTTGAAGCAGCTAAGCTGTATTTTAATGCAGTGATTACGTCACATATGACATACTGTATGACAAGTTGGATATGCAGAACTGTATTACAACCAGTTGAAGTACTATACAAACAAGTACTAAAAACTTTGGATAAAGACATATCATTACTACAGGATCTTGAATAAACATGATTTACTGAGTTGGGAAAATTTGATTAAATATGCAGACTCTATTCTGGTGTTTAAAATTCTGTACAGACCAGTTCCTCCTCCACTGCAAGAATTTATTAAGAAAAAATGTACCCAGGGCAAGTCTGAGAGGTGACTGTTTGTAAATATTTAAGTTTTGTTATTGCAACAGTTATATAATATTTAATGCGTGCTTCATAAAAACCTTCTGCTATACATGATCAGTCTACTCTTAAATTATTGACTAAACACCTAAAAATATTATTGCAGTCAAAAGCTGCTCCAACCTTACTGAGTGCATATTTACAAGTCATTGCTTTTACCATCGTAAACATGTACACATGTTAACAGATGTGTATTCTCAGGAACTTTTTTATTAGATTAATATCTAATGATTAAGTAAAATTTGAATGTAAACATATGCATTGACATTTCCATGTGGATATTTTGTTGATTATGTAATCCATTTTAGCATTCTTCATTTGAACAACTAGAACAATCATGATATTTTTTTCTTTTTAGACAGAAGTATTGTTTTTAACATTTTACACACATTTCACCCTGATTACATGAGATAACAACTGTTAATGAAAGTCAAACCTTGAGTCTTGTGAGCGCAAGTCAATTCAAATCAGATCTTTATTTTTGTAGTGCAACTCAGGTCTAAGTCACTATCTTGAAGGTTTAACTTCAATGCATTTATCCCAAATTTCCAAAACTGTGAAGTGGTCATTGTTTTGTAACCTATCCCAACTTTGAATAGTATGAGTTGAGTATTTTGTCGTCTTCTTAAATAAGATAAATAAATAATTAAAATTCTTGCACTTACTGGCACTATCACCATGAATCATTACTAGTAATTTATCAAACTATTGTTTACACTCTGTGCACTTGTGCTCTAAAATGTATGCCTAAGTAGGGGATATGATAGGAATGCATGCAATGTTTTAATGTGGATGTTGTCCAAAAACAGCCGTGTGTCCATTTGTCCAGTCACTCCCATCTTCAGCCTCTATCCATTCCACTGTGATTAATTAGGAAAAGTGGGTTGAACCTGTCCGTCGGCAGGCTGAGGGAGAGGATGAAAATATTTACAGAGCTCCCATGAAGGGATTTCATTAGGAGTTGTCTTTTGTTAAGCTGCCTTCTGTATGTGTTTATGCCAAAGAAGACTCTTAATGTTGACCGTGCACATCAAGTCATGTGGTGACTTTCGTGTTTCATTACAACAGTGACAAAATAGGACAAAAATGCTACGCGTATTTGTTTACAGAAAAAAAAAATACCAGCTAGTAACATTAATATATTTGGCTTTGAAAACGTAGACAAACATGACATGCTTTTAAACTGAAGTATAGTGCTAAAGCACAGCCCCAAAAAAGACTGGAGAATCAAAAGCTACAGCAGTCATATTAACCATTATGTCCTTTCAAGGGTAAAATGATGCACACACACAGTCCTGTAAAATTAGTAAGCATAAGTCTTTTGAACTAATATTTGTTTCTCACTTTGCTGTGCGTTGATTGGCACACAAGACACCCTGCTGGGGTGTTATTTCCTCCAGCGATTTTTCCTTGTCTATTCATCCCAGTATTCTCAGCTGGGGCTGAGTGACCTCAGAAACACACAACACAAGGACCCATGAGGCAACAGAGTGCATCATGTTATTCGGGGGATATAAATACACATCTCATGAGCAATTTACGAGTCCAAGACACCAATCAATCTTTTCTATTGTGCTTGGACTTGTAGTATATCTCAATGAAACATTCCTTTGAGCTGAGGGTTGATAAAAAAAGGAAAAATTAGAATTTCGCAAGGACACACAAGATATTTAAATTAATTAAAAATAATTTTGGATTATTTTCCCTTTGTGATTTTATGTACATGAGTTATTTAAAAATGTGCTACTTTAATACTAAAATTATTCAAATTTACAAAAAGCATGTACCATTAAAACAGCCCCAGTCATTTTGACTACAGTTGGGGAATACCTTAGTTCCATTTCTAAAGCTCCAACAAAGTTATTCTGTTGAAGAAACATGCATATGAGCAAAATTTTTTTAATTCTTCTTTTTAAAACAATATGCATTCAGCCTGTTTCATTTGCATTATAACCTTTGTCTTCTCTATTACATTTCAAAGATGGCGTAAAATGGCATTGTCTTTTCTGGTGTCCCTGATTACATTGTGTGTAGCAAACATGCAAAGTATGGAAAGGCCATATTAAACTAATTAGTTCCAACCACTGCAGATGTTTTGCTCCCACTATCTGCTCCTTTTCAGTTCTTCTTTCATAAAGCAAACAGCCCTATTGGTATACTGGTGCAAACACAACTATTGTGCACACTATAAGTATAAACTTCCACCACAAAAATGACAAAAAAGACAAAATCGTTTAGAGGAAAAAGAGTTGTTTACCATTGAAACTGTCCTGATCATTTTGACTAGTTAGGGAACAGGGAACATCGGCCCATTCTGCTGAGCAAATGACTGTTACAGCAGGCATAATCTTCTGAACATTGGGATCTGCCGTGAAGAGAATGTGGAAGCTAAATTTCTTCAATAGTACCTTATGCCGGTGTGTCTAGCAAGGACCCCCACCAACCTTTGAATTACTAACCCCGACTATAAGCTTAAAACAAGGAAACAGAAGCAAGGCTACGGAAGTAACTTCACACACATCCGCTTGCCAGCCTTTTCCTCGCTAGTGCCAGATCCATCCTGAACAAAATGGATGAACTAAGGCTCCAGGTTATAAAAAAATGCTTCACCAGGACAGCTGCCTATTTGTGACTGCAGAAACCTGTCTCCATTCATGCGTACCAGACTCAGCTTTAGAGACAAGAGGCTACATAACACTGCACTTTGGTAGGACTATGGACTCCAGTCAGAACAAATAGTGGGAGGGGCTGGGTGTTTTGTGTACATTAACACTAACTGGGGGGGACACAGTGACTTTGGGCAGCCTTTGCTCCCCTGACTTGAAGTACTTGTGAAATACAGACCCATCTATTTAGAGAAGGGAGTTGTCTGTGGTAATGATAACTGCTGTTTACGTTCCACATACTACTGATGCTAGTGTGGCTTTGGCACATCTTCACAGCTGTGCCGCTACCTTTATGCAGTGCTCCTTATAGCAGGGAATTTCAACCATGTGGATTGAAAAGCAGCACTCCCCAAACGTCTCCATCACGTAAAATGTGCGACTAGAAGAGCTAACACACTAGATAAGGTTTATTCAAACATTAAGTTGGGCTACAAAGCTAAGCTGCTCCCACACCTGGCTCAGTCTGACCATATGTTGCTGCTGCTGCATATGCTGCTGATTATTTGCTGTTATTTCAGCTTTTAACTTTGTTCTCTCTCTTCTCTCTTCCTAGAAGCTACACCTGGCCTGACTCTGTGTCTACCTGTGACAACTGTCTGGAGAGGGCATCGTCCGAGCTTCTGCTGGCAACAAACTTGGTGCTCACCCTCTAACGATGATCCACATGGCCCTGTCTTTCAGTGTTTAACCCTTTCTCTCTCCTAGACATAGCTACTGACGGAGCTTTTACTGTAACTAACCTATGTGCTCTCTTCAGACTCTAACCTTGAAAACTGGCTCAGAGTTTATCTGTTCTTCTTTCTAGGTGAAACGACTAAAGGAGCTACATCCATTAACATTTAACTTTTCCTTCCCATAGAAAGGGACTCCGGATCAGTGCTTCTTTGTTTCTTTGTGTCTCTGCTCTGTTCTCTCTAACCCCCAGTCGGTCGTGGCAGATGCCGCTCACACTGAGCGGGTTCTGCTAGAGGTTTCTTCCTGTTAAAAGGGAGTTTTTCCTCTCCACTGTCGCTACATGCATGCTCAGTATGAGGGATTGCTGCAAAGTCAACGCCAGTGACTGTCCACTGTCTCTACATGCTCATCCAGGAGGAGTGAATGCTGCAAGTCACTGACTGGATGCAATCTGCTGGGTTTCCTTAGATATACAAACTTTTTATCCAATTTGAATAAATAACAGAATCTGACTGCACTGTTCAATGATTTGGATTAATTGTAATGCATGTACCTGACTTTTGTGAAGTGCCTTGAGACGACATGTGTTGTGAATTGGCGCTATATAAATAAACTGAATTGAATTGAATTGAATTGAATTATACCTGTTGCCATCAGGCAAGAGATTCTGTAGCATTAAAGGAAGGACAGACTTAAAACTTTTTTTCTGCACCTGTCAGGGACTTAAATGCCTGCCTAAGTCTTTCAAGTTAGCTTTGTCCTTATGTGCAATAATGTATTTTATGTGAAATAGTATACTTGCTGAATGTCTGTTTGTTTATTTATATGTTAGCACAAAAGTTTTATTTTACCTGTTACAATTATAATAGAGATATCCTGTTCTATTCTAATTAAATAAGTACTCGTACTCGTACTCGTACTCGTCGTCTTCCGCTTATCCGGAACCGGGTCGCGGGGGCAGCAGACTCAGCAGAGACACCCAGACGTCCCTCTCCCCAAACACCTCCTCCAGCTCCTCCGGGGGGAGCCCAAGGCGTTCCCAGGCCAGCCGAGAGACATAGTCCCTCCAGCATGTCCTGGGCCGTCCCCTGGGCCTCCTCCCGGTGGGACGTGCCTGAAACACCTCCCGAGGAAGGCGTCCAGGAGGCATCCGGTATAGATGCCCGAGCCACCTCAACTGGCTCCTCTCGATGTGGAGGAGCAGCGGCTCTACTCCGAGCCCCTCCCGAATGGCCGAGCTCCTCACCCTATCTCTAAGGGAGTGCCCGGCCACCCTAAGGAGGAAGCTCATTTCAGCCGCTTGTATCCAGGATCTCGTTCTTTCGGTCATGACCCAAAGTTCATGGCCATAGGTGAGGGTAGGAACGTAGACCGACCGGTAAATCGAGAGCTTCGCTTTTTGGCTCAGCTCTCTCTTCACCACAACGGACCGGCACAGCGCCCCCATTACTGCGGCAGCCGCACCGATCCGTCTGTCGATCTCCCGCTCCATTCTTCCCTCACTCGTGAACAAGACCCCGACATACTTGAACTCCTCCACTTGAGGCAGGAACTCCCCTCCAACCTGAAGAGGACAAGCCACCCTTTTCCGGTTGAGTACCATGGCCTCTGACTTGGAGCTGATCTTCATCCCAGCCGCTTCACACTCGGCTGCGAACCGCCCCAGCGCATGCTGTAGGTCTTGGCTAAAGGGGGCCAGCAGGACTAAGTATTCTACTTAATTTATTTTACACAGATTTAGGAGACTCCTTATTTTAGCACAACATATGAACCAGTTCTAAATTAATCAGACATCTTGATACAACTCCAATCTCTTCATGCAAAAGTTACTGGATAATCCTTCAAACGTTTTATTGGATTGCAATCAACAGAAAAGTACAGGATTATTTACTCTGAAAATTGTGTAAGTCCATGTTGCGTTCCCCCTAATGTTCCATAAGGAGAAACACGCCATGAATGAAAACAAAATTATTTGATGGTTTTGGTCAGAGCACCACATTCCATTTTGCAATCCATGTTTCACATTGAAGATTATTGGAAACAAACTGCTGCTTTGTGTGAAAACTGGGGGAGTATAAAGCTAAAAATGTATACCTAATCAAACTGCTATCTCTACTTCTCTTGAAAAACCTCTTTCTGACTCTCCTTAAACTGGGGTCAACAGTCTACTACAGGTAGGATACTGAGTACTTACAGCTCTAAAGAATCCAGGAAAAAGAGGCATTTTCCAACAATGCTCTTTCCAATGTGTGAAAAAGTAACAGAATCTCAAGTTGTGCAGCTAAATCCAACTGAAAATTTTTTAAGAACAATTGGGAAAGCAGCACTTGATGGTTGATCCATTATCTTAGCAGTATTATTTTTTTACTATTTTTTCAGCAAATGTGTTGTATGCATTTTATTGACCATTGCCTGTTTAAACATTTTGCTATCTTCTATGTTTTTTGAACCACATTTGTCCTAAAAATTTGATTTACCTCTATGTATAAAGATAAACGCTTCAAAAAATCCAAACTATCACCTGAAGGGATTTATAAAAAATCATTCCTCCTCTGTCCTTGGATAGTTGGAGAAATCTTCCTGAGATCACCTCTGTTGATCTCCTCACCGCTCCTCAGAACATCCTCCTGAAAAAAGCCCCTCGCACCGCTTAGCCACTTACCACACGCTCATCTGCCTGTCCACCCTCCAACGCCATTTGCTCCATCGCACACCAACTCCTGGAAAGAAAGAAACAGAGACACTGCATAACAGAGCCACCAATAACCTCCACCTGCTAATCTTAAACTTTGGGTTTGCTCACCTCCCCCTGGACTTCCTTATTCACTGCCAACAGTAAGTTATTGTCCCCTTCTTCTAATTCATATGTCATCATCACAAACCCAGAAAATAACCACTTACCACTCCTTCTCAGTGTCCAGTCAGAACCTTGCCAACAATCCAGAAGATCCACTATCTCATATATAACCAGTCTGTTATAAGTCTGTTAAAACTTCATGGAGTGTCTGTAATTGTTGCCTGCGCTAAAGTCAAACTCCAAACAAATACGACAGCTAAACAGGGATATGAAATTAAACTAATTTCTGTTGAATTCTGTTTCATGACTGTATTTCAAATATAGCTTAAAACTCTAAAATGGCAACCAGATGTAGTTCATAATACGGCCACTAGATGGCAACGTGCTTCCAATACAATCCTTGGTATGTGTGGAATATGCATCAACAGGCACTTGAAAGACGAAAAACCCATGAATAAAAATTACAAGTTCATGCTCTGACACCGAGCTTGTTAGTTTAGAAATATTTCTCAAACTGTTTTAGGCGAGTTCTCCTGGTCGAAAACCTAAATTCCTTAAGTTTGGCAGAATATCAAGTGAACAATCTGTTGCCTGATCAAAGAAACCATACCAGGCGCTCAGCTCAGTTCAGCTGGAGAGAATTATTTTTTTAACCAGATTGTAATTTCTTTTAGGTACTCAAGTAATTCAGACAGTTTTAAGAAAATGTACAGCTGAATGTCATCTACATAAAAGGGATAGGTAAAAATATGATTTTTTTTAATGATCTCTCCAAGGAGGTGTATGTTTAGCAAAATAGAAATCATCCCAAGAGAGCTTTGGGGTACTCCACATATGAGATCAAAATAATCTGACATTATGTGATTTAAATTGACACTGAAGCTTCTGTTAGAAAGGTAAGATCTGAAGCACTCTAAAACAGGTCTGGAAATCCATACCAAACTATGAAGTATGTTAATTAGGAGGGTGTGATTAACAGTGCAATCATAATATAAAAAGGATCATACTTTCTTACAAAAACATGTAAGAATTATGATTATTGATTAAATAATATTTATCAAAAATTATAATTTAAAATCATAATTTGAAAAAAAATTATTTCTTAACCACAAATCATTACATACGAATGGAAAATCAGAGATGTCCTCTGGTGTTGTAATTAATGCTCAAGGCCCTTGATAATTACAATTATTAAATTCTCAGTAATAATTGATAACCATTACTAGATGTCACTGTTTAATCAACCACTTCACCGAAGGTGGGGGAACTTTGACCTTATTTTGACAGACAAATCATTCTTGCTCAAAATAAACACAAACGCTTTCTCTTTATCTACATGAATATTTATTAAATCAACAGCCCAGATACACTTCGCTATTCTTATTCAATAATTCTCACCTAATTAAGCATGCAAAAATTCTACACAAAAGGGGTAAAATAACTAACTAAACAAGATAAAACAGCATTGAGTGTGTATGAAAGTCAAACCAGTAGTTATGGCAAAAACAAGGGAAAATATGGTACTGGGCGAAACTTTGGGAGCGGCCTCCACCAGGCTGCAGTCATAAAACCCCCAAAGTTGGAGCTCAGTGAATCTCAAAGGGTCATAAAACTTCTAGGCGGCAACCAGTGGAAAAACACGAAGAGTGAAGATAAAGGAATAGTGAGTATTCCACCATGAGGTTCTAGCAGTCCAACTTTAAGTTCACCTGAGTCTGCTCTCAGGTGTTCAAACACAGTTAGACACGCACAGTTTCAAAGCGTGGTGGCAAAAAAAGTTTCAATAAGACATTGCATGCACACACAACTTAGAACACATTGGACTATAAGTGGCGATTCGAAATCGCTCTAAAATCCTACTCTATACAGCCCAAGCTATTTCTAACAGAAATAAAAACAAAACAGGATTACTTGGTATCGTCCTCTCTGGAGCAGAGGGAGAGGGGGGAGTTTGTTAGGTGTCCGTAACAAACTCAAAGACGGCCGGCCTTCCTCCTTTGGCAAAAGGGGAAAAATATGACGGACCGTCAGCAGTCGACTGGAACAAAAACAAAGAGGAAGATTTCATCTCCTTGGAACACCTCTGTGGGTTTTTCTTGGGTTACATGTTAAATCCATGCCTTTGATCGGTGAAGTAAAGTCTACTGTTCTTCTTATCCCAGAAAACTCTTCTCATGAGTTTGGCCAGTGAGGAGACTTAATGAAAACCCATGTGTGGTTTCTTCTCCAGAATGATGCGCCTCCGTTGCGTGGTAACCGCCTCTTGGTTTCCAACGGGAGAAAAAGCAAAGGTGGGGCTTCTCCTGTGTCCTTATATAGCCCACTGTGACATCAGAGCTGTGATGCCCCTTCTTATCAGCTGCAATGCCTGCTGGGAGTTGTGGAAGCAGACCATACTGGGGTATTTTCGTTGTCCGAGAGCAAACCCCTCCCTCCTACTTCGCTATTTCTAAGGGGATTGCTCAATCCAGCTCTCCATCTAAGGGGTCCGGACTTCCCTAAACCTTAAGGCAACCTATAAAAACCTCCTAAAATTATTTGGAACCAGGCAACAAGACTTTACCACCAACGAAAAACCCAAAAATAAGGTGACTCAAATAATTGACTGTCCACAATAAATCTAGAATTTTATATGCTTTCTTTAATCAGTAATGCTTTTGGAGGGGTCAGTAACAGTTTAAAAATCAGCAAAACTTAATAATTTTAATAATAGAAATAAATCAATCAACTTAACCTATCTTGCCCTAATGCTGAAACTGGTAAGGCTGAAGAGCCTTTGGAGACGAAGGCTTACCATGGATCCGAATGGAATGATTTCTTTAGTAGACGAGTGATTTTCTTCTTGGGTGAAAGGCAAATCTTCAATTTTCTTCCTCTAAGTGGATAGGTGCTGATGCTCGGGGTTTCAATGGTCAAGTTGGAAAAAAAAATGTTTTAATTCAAAAATTTAAAAAAAAATAAAAAAAAACAGAAACTTCGTTAGCATATGTTTCAAAAGTTGGTAGCTTCCAGAGGCTGAATAGTTGAAGGAAACCTTTGAGGTGTAATGAGATTGGTTCAGGATTTCCAGTAGCCTGAAACTTAGAACAATCAGTTGTTCACTGACCAAGTTCACTTCAGTTGTCTTGGTAAAAATGCAACAGATGAAATTCAGATTCTCAATTTTGAGTTGCAGCTCTTCTCAGGGCACACAGGTTGATCCTCTTTATAATGCAAAATTTGTCAGCGGGGCTGCGTCTCTGGTCATCTGATTCATCTGATTCATCTGTAGCTTCTTTCTCTGTCCGATCTTGTTCGCTGGTGTTCTGCGAGGAAACAACCCCATTTCTTTCTTTGGGACAGTTTTTATATTGCTGATAGCCTCACTGCTCATCCCCTGTTGCAGGGCAAGCTTTCCCATCATTGAGTTACGTGGTCGACGTGACTTTTCAGTGCTGTCTCCCAGCCTCGGTAGACAGAGTCGTAAACAGCCCCCAGCTGGCTCCCTGAGTTATGACTTTTTCCTGTTTTTCGACCTTCACAACTACGGCTCCCGTCCTGGTGCCGTGACTTTTGCCTGTTTTTCAAACTTCAGACTGACAAAAAACAGCGTGCAGGTGGCTTCTCGTTTCTCGCTCCCATGCTTGTTATGAATTGAGCTTGCTCATTGACCTTCCATCCATGCCCAGTTCCCGTGAAGCTGGCTCTCCTCTGCCCCTCCGATCCTAATGTTATGACTCTGCCGCTTCTGGCTCCCAGACCATGGTGCCCTCCTTATCTGCTCAGCCTCAAGCTTTCTAACACAGTATTTCTCTGCTTCTTGCTCTCACACCAGTTACAGCTAAAAAAAACATCACTTAATTTTTATTCACACATCACAATTGATTAACTGTACCCCCTTCATTACATTTAATAATTGTAGAAAAATAGAAAATCATCATACATTTTTCTTTTATTATACTTGTAGCTTTCTACTTCTGAAAAAGATAAGACAGTTAAGACTTCTGAAAAAGATAAGACAGTCCCAGTTAATGTGTGACTCCATACAGGCCTCTTCAGTCCTCAGTTCCAGAGTGCGAAGATATACTCATTTTACTGTTTCATGACATCTTATCCATGTAATATGATCATTATTTATTTGATACTAAGATACTAAAAAAATTAGGCTCTCGTTTCATCATATGTGATTGTTGTTAAACTCAATCATAGTGAAACAGTTCTGCAAAAGAAAGAAGAATTATCTTCTATTATTATAGTGTTGTGACTACACGCACATGTACGCTGGAGCTCTGGGTAACGTCACTTCCTGTTTTCGCTATTGCACTTGGTGAATTGTTTGGTGTGTGAAGGCTCTCTCGTTTGATCCGATTTCTCTCTACTGTGATATCTCTTACTTGTTCTAATACATAAGCACGTTAAAACACATACTTTCTGTTGCTGTATTTAACGTTTGGGGACTCTCCGTGTCTTACACGGTTTTCTAGTAGTGGTAAGGGGTCGCTAGCTTAGCGTTAGCTTTAGCTCCACCATGGCTACCCCTTCTGCTGTTTCTCTCTCCGAGTCTTCTCCTCTCTCCTGCTCTCTGTGTCAGATGTTCAGTTACTCATCTGCCTCCTTTAGTGATAATGGTTCGTGTAATAAATGTAGCTACCGAGGGTAGCTCCCAGTAGCAGTCCTCCAGCAGAGCCCGCCCAGCCGGGGCCTCAGGCCGGCTGGGTGACGGTACGTAGAAAGCATAGTCCTAGATCCCAGCCCACAGGTCACCACCAACCCGTCTGCGTTTCTAACAGATTTTCCCCGCTCAGCGACACACCCGCTGAGAAGCTAACTCTGGTAATTGGCAGCTCCATAGTCAGAAACGTGGCACTAGAGACACCAGCGACCATAGTCAAATGTCTGCCAGGGGCCAGAAAGGGCAACATCAAATCCTACCTGAAACTGCTGGCTAAGGATAAGCGTAAATACAGTAAGATTGTTATTCACGCTGGCGGTAATGACACCCAGTTACGTCAAACGGAGGTCACCAAAGTTAGTGTTGCTTCGGTGTGTAAGTTTGCCAAAACAATGTCGGACTCCGTAATTTTCTCTGGTCCCCTCCCCAATTTAACCAGTGATGAAATGTTTAGCCACATGCTGTCATTCAACCACTGGCTGTCTTGTTGGTGTCCAGAAAACAATGTGGGTTACATTGATAACTGGCGAACATTTTGGGGAAAACCTGGTCTGATCTGGAGAGACGGCATCCATCCCACTTTGGATGGAGCAGCTCTTCTTTCTAGGAATCTGGCCGAATTTATTAGTTCTCCAAAACTCTGACAACCCAGGGTTCAGACCAGGAAGCAGGGTCGTAGTTTAACACTCCTCTCTGCAGCTTCTGTACTGCTACCCACCCATTACCCTATTAAGATAGTGTCTCACCCACGGGCAAAATTTAATACATTAAAAAATTATCTAAAAGGAGGAAATCAGGAACATCTCATACAAATAAACACAACTCAGACTAAAAAGAAAAATAAAACAATTAAATGTGGCCTACTGAACATAAAATCTCTCTCTTCAAAGACATTGTTAATTAGTGACCTGATTTCTGACAATCAGATTGATTTATTTTGCCTAACAGAAACCTGGCTGCAGCAAGAGGATTATGTTACTATAAATGAGTCAACTCCTACTAATTAATTAAATTTTCACATTCCTCGAAATACTGGGCGAGGAGGAGGAGTAGCAACCATCTTTCAGTCCGATTTATTGATTAGTCCCAGAGAAATCAATAGCCACAACTCTTTTGAATATTTAATCCTTAGTTTTCCTCATCCAAATTGCAAAGCACTAAAACCACTTCTGTTTGTTGTTTTGTACCATCCACCAGGCCCTTACTCTCAATTTGTAGATCAGTTTTCAGACCTTTTTTCTGATTTAGTGTTAAATACAGATAAGGTTATTATACTGGGGGATTTTAACATTCATGTCGACACTGAAAGTCAGTCAGTCAGTCAGTCATTTTCTTCCGCTTATTCCATAGTGGGTCACGGGGGAGCTGGTGCCTATCTCCAGCAGTCTATGGGCGATAGGCGGGGTACACCCTGGACAGGTCGCCAGTCCATCGCAGGGCGACACTGAAAGTGATAGCTTAAATATAGCCTTTATTGCTATCTTAGACTCAATTGGCTTTGCTCAAAACATTAACAAACCTACCCACCTTTGTCTTCATTCTCTGGACCTTGTGCTGACATATTGCATTGAGTGTAAAGACATAACAATATTTTCTCATAACCCTGTCCTGTCTGACCATTACTTAATAACCTTTGAGTTTAATTTAACCAAGTACTCCACACCTGAAAGAAAATTTCATTATAGTAGATCATTATCAGACAATGCTGTAACAATCTTTAAAGAATCTGTTCCACTTTTAATCTCCTCAATATCACAGAAAAGCACAATGTTAGAAAATTGGAGAGAAAATAGCAACCTACACAACTAGAGGATTCCCACTTAATCTGAAAAAATAGCCTACTGTTGTATAAAAAGACACTTTGCCAAGCCAGAACATCTTATTTCTCATCATTAATAGTAGAGAACAAGAATAATCCTAGGTTTCTCTTTAGTACCGTTGCTAAACTTACACTGAGTCATAGCTCTGTTGAGCCATCCATTCCCTTAGCTCTTAGCAGTCATGACTTTATGGGATTCTTCTTAAATAAAACTGATTCTATTAAAAATAAAATCTTTGACATACTCCTGAAGATGATTACTTCATCCTCAGCAAGTGAGACAACATTGGAAATAACTGTAGAACCGGATCTGTGTTTGGACTGTTTTGATCCTGTGGAGCTTCCTGAGTTATCAGAAATATTAGCTTCATCTAAACCTTCAACTTGTATGTTAGACCCAATCCCAACCAAATTATTTAAGGAAGTGTTCCCTCTGATTACCAGCCCCATTTTAGATATGATTAATCTATCTTTAGTAAATTGATATGTACCACAGGCTTTTAAGGTAGCTGTAATTAAACCTTTACTTAAGAAACCTTTGCTTGATCGAGATGACTTGAAAAATTACAGACCTATATCCAATCTTCCATTCTTATCTAAAATCCTTGAGAAAATAGTTGCTAATCAAATGTGTGAGCATTTACACAGCAATGACCTGTTTGAAGAGTTTCAGTCAGGCTTCAGAGCTCATCATAGCACTGAAACAGCTCTGCTGAAAGTCACTAATGATATTCTTATGGCCTCAGATAATGGACTTGTGTCGGTACTGGTTCTGTTAGATCTCAGTGCTGCATTTGATACAGTCGACCATAATATTCTCTTAGAAAGGCTGGAATATGCTGTAGGGATCAGGGGAACAGCGCTAGGCTGGTTTAAATCATATTTGTCTGACAGATTCCAGTTTGTTCATGTAAATGATAAATCATCTTTAAACTCCAGGGTTAATTGTGGAGTACCACAGGGTTCAGTACTTGGGCCAATTCTCTTTACTATATACTGTATATGCTTCCAATAGGTAAAATTATTAGGCAGCATAGGATAAATTGTCCCTGTTACGCTGATGATACTCAGCTTTACTTATCCATAAATCCTGATGAACCCAACCAGTTAGATACAGGGGTTGGACAATGAAACTGAAACACCTGGTTTTAGACCACAATAATTTATTAGTATGGTGTAGGGCCTCCTTTTGCGGCCAATACAGCGTCAATTCATCTTGGGAATGACATATACAAGTCCTCCACAGTGGTCAGAGGGATTTTAAGCCATTCTTCTTGCAGGATAGTGGCCAGGTCACTACGTGATACTGGTGGAGGAAAACGTTTCCTGACTCGCTCCTCCAAAACACCCCAAAGTGGCTCAATAATATTTAGATCTGGTGACTGTGCATGCCATGGGAGATGTTCAACTTCACTTTCATGTTCATCAAACCAATCTTTCACCAGTCTTGCTGTGTGTATTGTCATCCTGATACACGGCACCGCCTTCAGGATACAATGTTTGAACCATTGGATGCACATGTTCCTCAGTGAGGCGCCCATCTAGCACAAGTATTGGGCCAAGGGAATGCCATGATATGGCAGCCCAAACCATCACTGATCCACCCCCATGCTTCACTCTGGGCATGCAACAGTCTGGGCGGTACGCTTCTTTGGGGCTTCTCCACACCATAACTCTCGCGGATGTGGGGAAAACAGTAAAGGTGGACTCATCAGAGAACAATACATGTTTCACATTGACCACAGCCCAAGATTTGCACTCCTTGCACCATTGAAACCGACGTTTGGCATTGGCATGAGTGACCAAAGGTTTGGCTATAGCAGCCGGGCCGTGTATATTGACCCTGTGGAGCTCCCGACGGACAGTTCTGGTGGAAACAGGAGAGTTGAGGTGCACATTTAATTCTGCCGTGATTTGGGCAGCCGTGGTTTTATGTTTTTGGATACAATCCGGGTTAGCACCCGAACATCCCTTTCAGACAGCTTCCTCTTGCATCCACAGTTAATCCTGTTGGATGTGGTTCGTCCTTCTTGGTGGTATGCTGACATTACCCTGGATACCGTGGCTCTTGATACATCACAAAGACTTGGTGTCTTGGTCACAGATGCGCCAGCAAGACGTGGACCAACAATTTGTCCTCTTTTGAACTCTGGTATGTCACCCATAATGTTGTGTGCATTTCGATATTTTGAGCAAAACTGTGCTCTTACCCTGCTAATTGAACCTTCACACTCTGCTCTTACTGGTGCAATGTGCAATCAATGAAGACTGGCTACCAGGCTGGTCCAATTTAGCCATGAAACCTCCCACACTAAAATGAAAGGTGTTTCAGTTTCATTGTCCAACCCCTGTAGACTACAAGCATGTCTTGAAGATATAAAAACTTGGATGACTTTAAACTTTTTGCTTCTAAATTCAGACAAGACAGAAGTTGTCGTCTTTGGAGCGGAGTAAAAAAGAAACTGCTTAGTCAATCGCTTAACCTGGATGGCATTAGGTTGACCTCCGGTAATAAAGTAAAAAACCTTGGTGTTACTTTTGACCAGGACATGTCATTTAAATCCCATATTAAACAGGTTTCTAGGATTTCCTTCTTTCACCTCCGGAACATTGCCAAAATTAGAAATATCCTTTCCAGGAGTGACGCTGAAAAACTAGTCCATGCATTTGTTACTTCAAGGCTGGACTATTGTAATTCTTTACTATCCGGATGTCCACAAAATACAGTTAAAAGCCTTCAGCTGATTCAAAATGCTGCAGCAAGAGTTCTGATGAAAATTAAAAAGAGAGATCATATTTCTCCTATTTTAGCTTCCCTGCATTGGCTCCCTGTTAAATCCAGAATAGAATTTAAAATTCTCCTCCTCACATATAAAGCCCTTAATGATCTAGCTCCATCATACATCAGAGATCTGATTGTTCCATATGTTCCTAACAGGGCACTTCGTTCTCAGACTGTAGGTTTACTGGTGGTTCCTAGAGTCTCTAGAAGTGGATTGTGAGGCAGATCCTTTCGTTATCAGGCTCCTCTCCTGTGGAACCAGCTCCCGGTTTTGGTCCGTGAGGCGGACACCCTGTCTACATTTAAGGCTAGGCTTAAAACTTTCCTTTTTGATAAAGCTTATAGTTAGAGTGGCTTAGTTTATCAGGGAGGGAGCCTTCCTCCCTCCCTGTTGGATGGAGTAAGGGGGAGTCAGGTTTAGCCTAAACCGGCTCAGTTATGGTTGATCTGCAAACACACCCTCCATTTCTGCTACCTGTATGACCCCTTCTCTTTTCCAATGGTTATAATCAGTCTGACAGAGAGAGGTATCCCAATCCTTGTGGTTTTTAGTATAACAATGACCATCAGTGGGACCCTTTGTGGGGTGCCTTGAAACGACATTGTTGAAAATAAGCGCCGTTTAACTAAATAACCTGAACAGAAACTTTCTGTGTAGGTATGCTGCTATAGGCTTAGGCTGCTGGAGGACATAATGACCACTTTCACCCTCTTCGCTACATTCTCACACTACTCTTCAATTTTGCATTATTTGCTGTTATTTCAGCTTTTAACTTTGTTCTCTCTTTTCTCTTCCTAGAAGCTACACCTGGCCTGACTCTGTGTCTACCTGTGACACCTTTCTGGAGAGGGACATCGTCCGAGCTTCTGCAGGCAACAACTTAATGCTCACCCTCTATCAATGATCCACATGGCCCTGTCTTTTAGTGTTTAACCCTTTCTCTCTCCTAGACATGGCGATTGACTGAGCTTTTACTGTAACTAACTCTATGTGCTCTCTTTCAGACTCTAACCTTGAAAACTGGCTCAGAGTTTATATGTTCTTTCTTTCTAGGTGAAACGACTAAAGCAGCTACATCCATTAACATTTACTTTTCCTTCCCATAGAAAGTACTCCTGGATCAGTGCTTCTTTGTTCTCTTTGTGTCTCTACTCTGTTCTCTCTAACCCCCAGTCGGTCGTGGCAGATGGCCGCTCACACTGAGCCTGGTTCTGCTGGAGGTTTCTTCCTGTTAAAAGGGAGTTTTTCCTCTCCACTGTCGCTACATGCATTCTCAGTATGAGGGATTGCTGCAAGGTCAACGTCAGTGACTGTCCACTGTCTCTACATGCTCATCCGGGAGGAGGGAATGCTGCAAGTCACTGACTGGATGCAATCTGCTGGGTTTCCTTAGACAGAAAACCTTTATATCCAATTTGAATAAATAACTAACTCTGACTGCACTGTTCAATGGTTAGGACCCAATTGGAATGTACGTACCTGACTTTTGTGAAGTGCCTTGAGACAACATGTGTTGTGAATTGGCGCTATATAAATAAAACTGAATTGAATTGAATTGAATTGAATTGAATTGAATTGAATTGAATTAAAACATACACCAAATGGCCCCCCAAGACTTCATAGCTTTGAAATGTTTACTGCATTTACTGCTGTATATCTCATTGATCTAATTATGAGGGTTTAATTAATTTCTGCATGGATACATGGAAGGATCTCACCTCATTTTGACAGTATATAGTAGCAGATGACACTGGGAGGTATAGTAGCGAACAAATGGCCCAACAAACATAACATTCCTGTTCATTTCATTTTCTGTTTCAGTTAACGCAATTATTTAATAAACACAGTTTTTAAGAAAACTCTCCTTATACAAATTTAGTTAGTTTCCCAGATGCTCAAGTGCTTTATTATTATAAGTTTTTAATTTTCCAGCTAAAATCTATTGGCCTAATACACACAAGAAAAATCCATCAAACAAACTGGAACAATAGAACCAAAATCTGCTGTTCAATCCTGGCTTTTTCCTACTGTAAATGCAAAAGAACTAGAACACAAACTCATACCTTCTCCTCTGTGGTAAAATGGCTGTGTTAGAAGACCTTGGTGCCATCTACAAACTGGCAGTCCTCTGAAAAACAGACATAATGAGTTCCCACAGAAAGGCCTACCCTGCAAAACAAGATGTCCAAAAACAGAAAAAAGAATGCAGACTCACCAGAGACTAATTAAAACTTTAATACAATTTCACATGACCTAAACACACATTTTTGTTTTCGAAATGTTCTGTTTAAATACATATCACAAAACCTGAAGGAAGTATAATTCACTGGAAGATCGTTCTTGACCTGTTGCTTATTTTAGGTCAAGTGAACTTGGCGTCACAGAGTACGCAGCAAACTTTCAGGAAACTGGTGACGTAGAAAGATGACAACAAAAACGCTGTTGAAGGCCATTTCGAGTCAGATTTTTTAGACTTTAAGTTGATGTTTCCATTTAATTTCTACAGAAGAGCTCAACTAAGAGTTATGCCAGAGTAATAAAGAATGTTCTAGTTAAAGGTTATTGGCTGCATTTATTGAGTCACATCTCTTATAGCACACAGGGGATTAAGATCTGCAGAGGAATTGCTGGTTAACAGAACTCAGTGGGGATATAAGAATTTATTTAGGGAACTTTTTTTCATTTGTGTGTGCATTTCCCGTTTGAGGTTTGTCAGATCAAATACTATATGTACCTTCGCTGGGGAATTAGTTTGGCATCTGGCATGAGGCCTTAAAATGCTGACACCAACCAAGATAAACTAAAGACTCATTAGAACTGATTCATTGGCAAAGTGAGCCAAGAAAACATTTCCCACACCATTATACCAACACAAGCAGTTTTGACCACTGAACTGAGGTAGGCATTGAATAAATATGCTCCTTTTATGGGTACCAAGAGGCTGATACTGCAGAAGACATATTCACCGAAACAGGCCATCACTGTTTTTCCTCAAATAATTTTTGCCTCCATCTCTGCTTATAATGCAGGAGATAATTGTTCAGTTTTGGACATTAGCTCAGCTGTGAAGTTTTGGAGCCTATTAGGATAATAGCTAATATTTGCTTTAGCTAGACAGAAAATGAAACAAAGGTGTTCGGCTGCTGTTTTACCTCATGATCCATACTGCTGATTATTTCTTTCATTCTTGAATTCAGATTTGAAACTTCAAATTCAAGCATTCTGAAAAGATTGCCAAAATCATTGTTGCTTCTCTTTTAACTCAGTGACTCTTTTCCCACTATTGTTCTTATCAAGAATCATCCATCTCCAGAAATGGTTTGTATTTTTTAACTCTTTGAGTAAACTGAGATTTTTAAGACAAACTTTGTTGTGTCACAACCTCAATAGTTCTGCATTTTTACAGAGATTTGGATAACCATGCCTGAGAGAATCTATTACACCGAAGTCAGTGATTTGCAGCATTGCCTTGCCACAGTATTTGCAAGAATCTGGGCTATTCAAACACGTCAATATAATTTGATCTAAAATATTTTAAGGTAAAAAACATTATATAGATTAATGAGAATGATGCTTCAAGCCTTTATTTCTATTAATTACAATGATTTTTCTGCTTACACCTGATAAATAAACACAAAATTTAAGATTAGAATGTTACATCAGACCAATAAAAACATTTTTATACGGAAATGTGGGCTTAATAAAAAGTATTCAAAAGGTTCTTTGAATCTGACAAACGAGCCTCATCAGAACGCATATTCTAATTTGTTGAATTTGTCTGTACAGGCTATAGAACAGTCTGACCAGCCCTACACAGGAAAAGCATCCCCTTAGCATGTTGCTGCCGCCATCATGTTGGCATGATGGGGATAGCATTCAAGGTGATGTGCATTGTTAGTTTTTCTCTACATAGTGGTTTGTATGACTTGCCAGGTTTGTAGAGTGCATAGCCCAAAGCTGTCCTGTCGATAGCTCCAGCTCCTTGTCTGAAAATGAAATACTGCAGACAGCGCAAACAACATAATCCACACAGTTTGAAACAGTATGTGCATTATAAAAAGTATAACATTTACATTAGAAACAATGAGAAAAAAAATAATGACATGTACAATTTTCAAAAAGTCTTTAAAAGCACTATGCAAACAGCAGTTGAAAAAGAAACATCTTTCTGTGTTTTGTCAACACGTGATTAAAAGGAACTGCAAGACAACATGTTTCCAGAGTCATATCAAAACAGAGAGGGAGGAAACACGTGGAGCAGAAGAAAACACACACATTCTGTGGGAGAAAATACAAACTCCTCACATAAAGGTCCTGTATTTGAAACCACAATTTACTTGCTGTGAGGCAGCAGTGCTAAAGTCTATCCAACCATGAAGATAGTTCTAGGGCGATAAAGCTACATGTTCAAAGGTGTAGTAGTGCCAGAACATTAGAGCAGCTTTACCCAACCCAGTCAACACCATGTTGGAGCAGAGAAAAGTTCTACACGAGATACAGTGGGGGAAAAACACCTGGCGTGTCAAGAAAAACAGAAAGGACAGATTGCAGCATCCTGAACGTCATCGATGAGTTAGTCAGTGTAAGACACAGTAACACAGATGAAGACCATGTAAGATTAATGGAATGTCAATAAGATAATAAGTTAATACCTAAGTGACTTTTATTTTACAAAAGAAAGGACTAGTTTTATGAAACAAAAATTTTATTTTGCTAAACAGTTTTATTTTTAATTGGCTGACATCTCTGTTTTTAAGCACCATTTTACAAAACATTGAATGTTTTATTATACTGAAACAGCTTTGTTTTTTTGTGACTTTAAATTTTAATGAATGGTATTTTGCTTTAGAGATGTTGGCATTTTGTACATTAGGTAAATATTTAGACACTGTTGGTTGAAAATGTTTGGTAAGAGTATATTTTTTGTTTATTTGTTGGTAAGACAAATATTTTTTATGTTAAAAATTTACTGAGTTGGGAGTGGCACTGGTGGTGTAGGGCTTGAGCTTGTGACCCATATACAAAAGTTTCAGTCCTCGACGTGGCCATCCTGGGTTTGAGTCCTGTTCCCGGTGACATTTGTCGCATGTTTTCCCCTTCTCTCTGCCCCCTATTTCCTGTCTGCCTGCTTTGAGAAAATACTGAACAATAAAGGCCACTAGTGCCTCAAAACATCTTTAATTTTTTTTTTACTGAGTTCAGAAAAAAATAGAACAGATTTTATATGGCCCTATGTGAATAATGTGTGCACACCACAGAGTGTCTGCAACAGGCTTCTTCTCATAAATATTTACAATTCATGTGTCAAAGGGTGTATTTCAATAAAATTAAGCCAAGTTTATGTAAACTTTTAAAATGTTTCTCAAAAGTAGAGGTCCATCAGGCAAATCGTATGTTAATGAGGTACAACAATAGATTGTGGATTTTTTTTTAGGAGGAATAAGTGTGTCAAACAAGTGCAAAGAAGAAGATACACATTCACAGTGAAGTTGACTTTAGTTATTTTCTAAAAGCTGAAACAGCTTTGAGCATATAAACATGATTTATATTGCCAATTTTATAACCAATTTTTTTTGCCTCAACATTGATGTGTTGTGATAGAAATGAAGACTTTTTTAGAGGACAAAACACCAGCCAGTTAAATTGTGTTTCACAGTAATTCTGATCCACATTGATAGGCACTTGCATTGACAGAAGCTCTGGGCCTCATATGACAACGGATTATCTGTATAATGATGATGAAGTGTTGTTTCGTCAAGAAATTATCCAGATGGCGAGAACAAGATGGACTGACCCGAGGCAGAGATGAAGTAATGTTTCATCTCCCATGAAGGATGGTTGTAAGGTCTCAACCATGGATTCCACTCCTCACCTTTTAAAATTTTGTCGCACATTGTCAATTGTATAAAACATGTATGCACTGGTCGCCTGAGCGACTGCAGTGGGTTGATCAGAGAGGGGGACCTTGTGCGACTATGCAAGCCCTAAGCCTCTTTAGCAAAAACATGACAGAAGTTAGCCACTGCTAGCAGCTCCTTTTCAGAACCAGGCAGCCATAATGAGACTCAGTACCTACTTCCCAGAGGCTTGACCTCAACCAATAAGAGAGATGCTGAGGCTGCTACTTCTTTGCCTAGTAATTATTTTATTGAGCCATTTATTTATTTCGCTCTGTATTCTTTGTTATGGCTGGATTGGTCCTCCCTTGATACAGCCCCTGTATTTATGGTCACCATAAATAGGATTAGAAGAATGAGGGGATCTTACTGAAGGACAATCTCTTCACCTATCAGGTTTTTAATAGCTGAGGCATCATATGGAAGCACTGCGAATGTGATGAAAGGCTGTATAATGGCTCTGAAAAAAGCAAAAGAAACAGCATTTATAAACTGATAAGTTAAATTGTCAAGTATTTGCCTACAATGGCCATTGTGTTTGAATTAGAAGGAAACCAGACAGTGGCATTACTTCATTAATACCGTTCCAGTTGTCTAACTAGAAGGTTGTTGGATCAATCCCCACGACACATTCTTACATTTTTTATTGTTCTAGTGTCCTTGAGTGAGACCCTGAACTGCAGTTTGCCCCTGATGCATTCATCCGTGAGTGAGTGTGCGTACAATAAAGGAAAATAAAGTCAAAGCCTTCGAAAGCCCAAAGGAAAAAATGCTAAGGGCAAATCATGCTTAAGAGCATTTGAACATAATTTCCTATGACTATTGTGATTACTACTAGTACTTTATTTAAACCACAATGCACATCTGCTTAAGGTAGTTAATACCTACAAATTGCAAAAACTAATCTAATTTCCTCCTGTACTACTTGCCTTTAGATCTTTAAATAGGGAAAACTATTTTCAGCTGAAAGTATAATAGGTTTAGTCGTAGTTGTTTATACGCCCCAACACACCACAGTCTAAGTCTGTAAGAGAACAAATATGTTTTCGCAGCACTATGAGTACATGTATTTATACTTTGTCTTGCTTGGATATCAATTTAAACTCAGACTTATATATCTGTGACAAAACACAAACTTTTAGAGTCTTGAATTCCCAAGGGCTTTTAACAGTCAGCTCCATTTGGAGTAAGTAATTGAGTTACTATTATGTGTTTACTATCATTTAAGTGTATTTTAGAGAGCTAAAATTAAAAACCCTGTCATAACTGAGGAAAGCTTGTTTATTTGTTGTAAAACAGGATAATCAGACGCTGACCCGATTCTCCTGAACACATCTGTCAAAGACTAATCTTGTTTGTTCCAACAGGGATGAGGAGATGACAAAACATCTCTTGCATGGCTCTTACTGGACGTTGAGGCTGTTTATGTGGTCTGGAGGAGCCCCAGGGTTATTGACTCAGCTGAGCCCAAACCCCTCAGCACTTCCGGAGAGTTACAGGGTGGCTCAAGAGGGGTCTGAATGGGAAGTGTGTAGATGCCGGGATACAGTCACAACCTATTGACTCAGAGATGAATCTCAAAAGAGACATTCAGAGGCCTAGTCTGATTTAATTGATGTTTATTATTATTGTTGACTTTTTTTTATTCCATTACATTTCTTCAGGATGTTTTGCTCTTTTCCAAAGTGGGTCACTGGTGAGGAAGATCACTCAATGCCGCTCACATATTTACATAAGGAAACCCTGGGAGGGTTCTGGAGAAGGGTCCAGTATATCAGTATGTTAAACCTTCTCTTTGCACATATTCATTTTCACAAAGAAACATACACCATCTGGACCATCTGAACATCCACTCCAAGCTTTACAATAACACCCAATGAGAACCTAATGTGTAGCCAATCTTTGTTTACAAATTGGTCCAATTTAAAGTTTTTAAAAAAAAAAGGTGAAAAGTGTGACATGCATTTATATTGGGCCTACCTGGGTTGAAACCATGTCCTACTACAAATACAACTGCTAGTCAATGACTAAAAAGTTTGACCATTCTTATTTGCAAAATAGCTCACGTTCATTTGGATTGGGTGGAGATGCCCTTTAAACATAATTTTTTCTGTCAAGACCGACTGGTGTTTGTGTTTTGGTTTTCTTTTGTGTTTCCTTTCGGATAATTTCTGGGTTTATTATTGCCATTTAGATCTTGCCATATTCTTCTGTTATTGTCATTAAGCATTTGCCATATACGTTTGTTTCTTTGTGTCTAGTTTCTTACTTATGTCTTGTGTTCGTTCCTCTATGCATTGTGGTTAATTCTTGGTTTCTAGATGATTTTGTTTTTAGTGCAGCTCCCTTTGTGTTTTTAGCCTCCCTCCCTCCCTCATTTTCACTGGTCTCATTCTGCCACAGCTGTTCCACATTCCTTCTGATAAGCTCATCTGGTTCCTATGTCCTCCTTCACCCTGCCACAGTTTGTAAGCTCACTGGTTTGCGTTGTTCATTGCTGGATCCTTCTGTTATACTCAAGCTGATTCCATTTCTCATTCTCTTGTTGCCAAATATAGTAAGTCTTTATTTTCATTATATGTATATATTTTTGCACATAGTTCAGAACATACATTTTTGTCTTCCACATTTGCTTTGTCCTCTACATGAATTGCAGCGAACTTTAAACTGGATACTGTATGACTTTCTTTACACAAGGGCTTTCTTCTGACCACTTTTCCATGAAAGTGTCATAGCGTTGGTTTACCGACTCTGAACATGAGCAAACAATTATGGAGGGAGAACAGCAGATTAAACAGTTTATTTCAATACACAGCAAAAGTGAGATAGAGCACGGACTGGATCTGCCGGAGGGATCAGGGTAAGCACTGAGGAGAGGAGAGTTTTGTCCTTTAGGAGATATTGGAAGTCTTGCAGGACAGGAGTAAGGTTTGCTTACTGTTGGTGGTGGATAATGGCTTGTAGGAGGAGATACGTTTTCCCACAGTCACTGAGTTAGGCAGGGGTAGTGGCACAGAGGTTCTCATTACTTATTCTCTCACTTTGTGATCTTCTAAAGGCAATGGATTGCAATGGATTTTATTTATGGGTATAGGAGTGAGAGGGGCTCCATACAAATATGTGAAAAAAATTAGCACAATTTTCTTCACAATTATGCACCACTTTGTGTGGGTCTTTTACCAAGATCCCAATAAAATATGTTGGAGTTTGTGGTTATAATTTGACAAAATGTGGAACGAATTGGTATTGAAACTTGCAATCACTGTATAGCCAAATCTAAGGTACCTGTAAAAAAATGTATACTTTAGGAAAAGACTGCATAGAGGCAGATTTATTCGTCTGGGTTTCTTCTGCTAGGTTCTGATATGTCTTAATGTAATAACAAATTACTTTAATAAACATAAACAAACCTTTAGTGTGATACTTCCTGTCTTGATGGCAACTCTACCTCTTCCTTCCAGATTATCTTGGTCTATAATACTCCTTTGGTTAAACAGACAGGTACCTCAATGGAGTAAAATACATCAGTATGACATCTCACTGCCTTTATTAAATTCAAATGTCATCCAACTGATAAACTTTACTAGACTAGAAGGAAGTATGAATTAGTTTTTATCCTACATAGATCTAATAAGAAACCGAAAATATTCATGGGAGATGTTACTTTGAATGAGAAGTAGCCTCCTTCAATGCACCCACCCCCCCTAGGGTATTTTCCCATCCCTCCCTTATGTGTGGATGTAAAAAAGTAACCTTGGGGAGCTTAGAACTAAACGTCCATTTAGACGCTGGTTACAGGCCTCCCCGCCAGTGTTCCTCCAATCTCTTAGACGCTTCCTGTTTGTGTAAAAGATTAGTTGTCTGTACATCTCTGTTCTGTTCTCTGTTCTGTTCATTTGCTCCAAATTAAAGGAGTGTTGCCACATAGTTTTACATACCAAGAGTCAGCCTCTGGGTCACTGATTTCCATGGTGTTAAGATGTAGTTGAAACATTGTTAAAGCTAAATCAAAAAACATCTATATGTATATTCCCGAAACCAAACTGAACTAATTAAAAAGGCTACTCAGCTGATGTGACGGAAAACATTGTGCTTTTAATCCTTTGGTCATGTTCCTGTCATCCTCCCACACAAGCACAGGTTCTGAGTCACAGTTTTGACACATGTTGGTCATGGCGCTAACAAGGCAGGTCCATTCAGAGTGAGAGGTGCAGTAAATATTTTCTGAACCTTGACTACGGCAGAGGGATGGTGAGAGAGCTGTCCTTGATAGCTTTGGGTCATCTGAGGAAGATGTATCCCGTCTGTAGGGCTATTTAGGACCGGAGAAATTAGTTCTGCACAGATTATTGAATCTATACAAAGCATTCCCGCATCATCTGTGATATAATATATGGGCTACTGTTTGTCGTCACCAGAGATAAAAAACTTTGCTTTTAGTTGCTTTTAGCAGGATTTGACATTTCTTTGTGTAACTTATTGCTTTATGTGATAGACCTATACATAGTAGTAATTGTGAAGTAGAAGATAACGCATGCTTTTCAGTTTTTTGTACAATTAATAATTGCAAATATGTGGCATATACTGTAGTTAAATTCCGCTGCCTTTCCTATGATGCCCTAAAATGCATCACAATCAATCGCCTTCAGAAGACACCAAAAATGATGAGATAGAAGAGCATTAATCAGAGAAGCAGTCAAGAGGCCTTAACTGTGGAGGAGTTGCAAAGATCCACAGCTCATGTGGAAGAATCTGCTGACAGAACAACCATTAGTCAGGTACTTGAAGAATCTGGACATTATGGAAGAGGTGGAAGAAGAAATCCTGTAGAGGATATGGGAAATAGAAAAGGTGCTCTGATCAGATGACCAAAGCTGATGTTTTTGGTCTACTGGGGAAATGCAATGTTTCGCCTTTGTGATGATGGAGGCAGCATCATGGTGTGGAATTATCTTCTTCACAAGTACAGGAGGACGTTCAGAGTTGACAGGAAGATAGATGCATCTAAGAGCAATTATGTTTGAAAATCTGTTAGAGGCTACACAAGACTTGAAATAGGGAGAGGTTTACCTTCCATCCAGATGACCCAAAACATACTACCACATAATGGTTTAGGTCAGATTATATTCAGTGTTATAACAGTCGTTGTGGCAGATGAAAGGGTGAGGAGGACGACCCAAGGACTGCTGCATCCTCAGTGAGTCTTTAAAGGTCAGTGCAAAGGTTGCGTTGGCCATTGAATCATCTCCAGAGGTGTGGCCATGCACCTTGGTACAGAAGCCCTGCAGGAACAGAGGCTGAACAAGCAGACTCCAGTTTGGAGAGTGCAGTATAAATAATTTACAGAATCAGATCATCCTTAACCTCCTCTGAGATCTTGCCCACAGTCCCTGGCAGAGGTCAGCTGTCCTCATGAGTAAGATAGTAGCCATGAATGCAAATCAAAACAATTCCCTAAAGTACAAAATATCTTGAGAAATCAGAGAACTGTTTTACTGTAAATCAAATCTGTTTGAATGATTACAGAGACTAAATTATCAACAAAGACTCATTTGAAGCAAGATAGACTAATTTCGAAGATAAACTGTAAATTAGGCTCTACAGAATTGGCAATAATTTTTTTAGCAAATTTGGCTGGGATAACGAGAAGAAAACTAATACAAAGGTTAGATATGACCCTTAGGAGCATGATCCTTCTTTACCGTCACAATGAGCTGTTTTATCACTTTTCTGCAAGAAATTCAAATATGGGTTTGGTGCAGCAGGAGCCAAAGTAGGACATATTTTCTGCTTCATTTTGCAACTTCAGTTTTTTATCTTTTCAGAATCCTCGACTAATCGTCTGTTCTCTTAGAGATACTGGAAATCCCTGTGGAGCAACCCAAGATCTTGACAATGCCTTAAAAAGTAGTAAAAGTTGAACAGAGCTTTCACTGCAGGAAATATTTAATCATTTCCACCTGTTCTTTGTTTCAGTCCTGCCAAGTTAAAATGTGTTGAGCTCCACTGGGAATGATCAGAAAAATATTCTTAGTAACCAGAAACTGATGCACTGTAGAGGTTCTTAAATCAGGACAATTTGAAAAAAAAACACCTGTATCTCAATCAGCTCTGATTTATGTTGCCTGTTTTGCTCTCAGGGTACTGTTGCAATACACGAAAAAAGACTTTGGAATATTTTAAACTAATGAACGCCATATGTCCAAACAAAATGTTCATGTTCTGTATTTATTCATTATGTTGAAATCTAACTTGGCTTGTTCCTGCTAATTAAAAATGCAATCTGGTCACACAACATAAATTTGATAGATACCCTTGAGTATCTGAGCTTGCCAGTGTTATGTTCACATTTAAGTCTGGTAAAACTTTATAAATAGTCCTAAAATTTAATGGGGACACTATCCAACTATATTTTTTTAGCTAATCACCAATGCCATAACTATTGGCACCCTTAATGTTTATTTAGACTTTAGTTTTTTAAGTTGATCAATATGGAGAAATTTTTATTAGTAATCCATAGCTCTCTGTTTCACTTGGCTGTAATTATTACATGACACAGAGGTTCAAGAGAAGAAAACATGTTCTTCAAGTAAGCCATCATTAGAACCTTTAAGGTCTACCTTTAATTGCCTTGAACTTCATCTAATCTCTAGGGCACAAATGTTTATGTGACCTTTTATGTTTAAGTTTGACCCTGTGTGGATTCAACTAAATCTTCTTTAGTTGTATTGGATTTGCTAGTTTTATAATCATTTCACCGTGGAAAACAAACTATTTAAATGCATTCTAGAGTACAGAATGAATAGCTCTTACATCGATGCCCATAATGAGTGGATGTAAATCCTTCTTCTACATGGAATATACAGTCAGAGCAATGATTAAAAAGTTCAAAACAACCAGAACTGTGATAACACAATACTAGACATACCGTAGACCCAAATTTATCTTTCAGGCACAAAAAGTAAGAAGGATGGTAAGGGAGGTTAAAATTAAATCTTGAAGAGTTGATGCATTATAATGTTACTACAATAAAACATTCATTTATTTTAAGATTTATTTTATACATCTTTACCGGGTGTGTCAATAGTATGGAGGGGAGAGATTTGTTTTCTTCATATCTGGAAGAGATTACACAGCTTCTTACTCAATCCAGATAAACACTGTACGGTCTGAAATCAGTCTTCACGCCTCGCACAGTATTGTGTTTCTTTAGCAGGTGGTTCTGCGTTGGGTTTGGCATTTTACTGCCTGTGTTGCTGGGCTGTAGAACGTCTGTCCTTCCCCGCAGTGCTCCCTGTGCTACCAGTAATTACCTCAATTCATTCTACAACAGCTTAAGCACTAACAAAGCTAATCTTGTTAGAATGATTTGATTAGCGAGAACATCAAGCAATACAACACCTCCAGGGTATGAGCATAAGAGATGAAGCCTTGTCCAGTTCCTGGCCATACTCACTCAGAAATGATGCATCACACAGTCAATAAATAAAGTAAATAAGCAAGCACAGGGTTACACAAAATGACTTTAGACATAATCTTGGATCAACCACTGGAGAAAAATTATCTAGAGTCACTGATTTGCTGTACCATCAACAAATTCACACAAACACCCACCTTCCCTTCTAAAACAGTACCATCCCTGAAGAGATAATATTTCCCACATCATCTTGTCACAAATCTCCATTTTTAAATCATCAACATCTGTTTCTGCTTGCAGACCAGGAGTGTAAATCACTGCTATAGTGCTTGGTGTTGCAACAACATCCTGTCCCCACAAAGAAATGTGTGTTTCGTGGAAAGCAGCTAGAGATTCAGTGCCCAATGCATAACTCTCCGTCTTCGCTTCCTGAGAGGTCCTGTTGGGTCAGATGCGGGCCATTGATTACTTCATGGCAGCATAGAGCAAGACTTTGCAGAAAAAATTATATCACAATGCATGACCAACCTAACGGATGATTCTTATCATTTGCAGTAACTCAAGATATAATGAAACTGTATCGTAATCTCCATGGAGGTGTAAATGGTTCTGTTGCTGTGCAAAGTGAGATAAGCTTTGGCACAACCTGCCCTGCCCTGAAATATGAGGTATAAAACTGAAGAAACCTACACCTGCGTATCATTATATTTTTAAAACTCTCTCCACACCTTTGCACCAGTTCCCTTTTGACCTCGTGCAGCCTCTAGAATGTTGTCACTTGTAGAACATGAAACATGGTCACTCTTATATGGCAAGGCCACACCTGGGTGAGGAAAAGCCACCAAACGCACTCACTACAGCAACTTAGATGTTTTTCCTTTCTTTTTCTTCAGTCCATGGCTTTGTTCATCTGCAAGTCTTTGGTTACTGAAACTCTGTGGACTCAGAATGCTGAAAGTCTCAACACCTATCAGGATCCTGAAAGTGGAAATTGTGAGAGATAAATACCTTTAGTGCCTGGCCGAACTTGAAGTTTGTCCCTAAAAATAGACATTCCTTCGTAATGCAGCTGGATTAGGCTTTCTCTAAGTGGGTGGGCTTCAGATTCCTTCATTTAGTGCTAAAGATCCTGCTTGAAATCATTAGTTTCATCAAAGGCTTCAGTTCTTCACAATACAAAAAATTCAGATTGGGGCACAAGGCAAGTAAACTCATATACAGCAAGAGAGACACATAAGAGGTGCAAGTCATTTTAAGTCTTCATCATTCCATACAGTTTTGGTTGTTTGGTATCTGACTTTTAGGATACAAAATAAAGCTGTCTGGCAAAGGGCATAGCATACCAAACATGCATCAATTCATATCCACACTGAAGACATTTCTTACACATTTTAGCAAACTGTCAATTTAAAGCCATTCTCTATAATTTTAGTCTACTGCAGTGAGATGTGGTCATGTGACTCCAATAAATATTAACTACTTCTAGGAGTTAACATATTAAGCTACTATTGTGAAGAAATAGGAAACAGTGTAAAAAAAAAAACAGAAGCAGCAATTGTTTTGAGAAAATGTTTAAGATGCTATCACAGTTTCCGAACTTTCCATGTGTGCACCCTATGTGAAAAACATGTGTTAAGTGGGTCTGAACATGAGTAACGTCAAGTTAAGTAAACTATTATTTATAAAGCCCATTTCATATGACACTCATAGACTCAATGGGCTAAAAGCAAACAAATACACATAATAAAACAAAGATAAAACAATGAAAAACCATTAAACAATACAGCAAACAAAGTACCATAAAATCAAGAAAAAAATAAATAATAATAAGTAATAAAAACAGGAAAGATAAGGATTTCCAAAGCTAGAAACATAAGCTTAACAAAAGGCTTGAGAAAATAAATATGCTTTGAGTTTGCTTTTAAAGCTAGATAATGTTGAAACTAGTCCGAGATGTTGAGGAAGGGAGTTGCAGAGAACTGGACCATAATGCCTAAAGGTGCCAAAAGCTTGTCTAGAATTTATTGAGGAAGTTGTGTTTTTTGAAGTTTATGTAAGGTCATAGTCAGTAAATTAGAATAAGCATTCTGATGAGACTTGTTTGTCAGTTTAATAGTATATTTGTAAATAACGTTTAAGCAGGTATTAAACAGATTTTTTTAAGTCGATATTTCTTTTTTTTTTCTTTTTTTTTTCTTTTTTATTATTCATCTGAGTTAACATTCTAATCTTAAATGTTGTGTTTTCATTAGCTGTAAGCAGAAAATCATCATAATTAACAGAAATAAAGACTTGAAAACATCAGTCTGTGCGTAATTAACCTATATGTTTTTCACTTAGTGCCTTAGTAACTGTAATAAATCAACTTAAATAAACTTGAATAAATATTCATGAACATAAATAAATATTCAAATTTATTGAATTGATCTGTATATAACTTTTGATACGCTCCTGATCTGGATAGTCAGTGTACTCAGATCAATGAGGTGTAATCACAGTGTTCTGCTGCTTCATGACTGGGTTAGTTACTTTTGAGTGACATCACAGTCTCATTTATTTATTTATCTATTTCTTTTTGAAGGTTTTGACTGACCATCTGGGAATTAAATTTCAATGCTGTTTTTAGTTATTTTTTGCGTCTTCTATGATATAGGGGCTCTTCTAAACCATCTAATGCAATTACATTCACATGTCCCCCACACCCCTAAATACAACAATATGACCTGTTTCAAACTGCGAGCCAGCTTTTAGCAGCTATTAATAACCGATGATGACAGGGTCCATCATAATCAGAACCTGGTTGCTCTTCTCAGGATGAGTCGAGGACGACAGACAGAGTGTTGTTATGATGAGACTACCTAATGGTCATGGGTCCAGACGTGGCAAGAACATGAGAATATTGTATGCACGACAGCGTTTTTTAAATTAAATCGGTTCAAACAATAGAATGAGGGCTTAAAAGCATGCATAAGGAGATATTCAAAACAGAGGAGGGGAGGTGATATTGTGCAAGAAGTTCACTGAAGCTGTTTGTTTGCTAGTGTGACTATGGACTGTTGGGTAAATATAGAATGGCTTGAGCAAAACTTAACTGGCTCCTATAAACTCTATTCATCATTGTAGTGTGTGTGTGTTTGTGAGGAAAAGAGAGAGAGAGAGAGAACGGGAGTATTTCAATGGTGGGGAGGGGGTTTGTCTGTGTGTCGGGCAGTAGTCCTGCTAGTCTCACTCCACGAGTTAAGTTAAATCACAGGCAGACACTGGCACTCTGCGGTGATCTCCCTGTGTTTCCCTGTTCGTTCGGCTCTGAAAGCATCACACAGCCTCTTGGTTCTACAGCTGCAGGTAAGAGCTCACACCATCACACTACAACCAACGCTCAGAAGCTTATCTCAGAAATTTCTGAATTTCTGCTGCTTTTAGTAATTAAATAACTGTAGCTTTTTTCAGGCGGTCAGTTAGTTGCTCACTTTCCTGGGGCAGCAGGCTGACAGTAAGAATAATATTCATCCTATGACAACTATGTTATATGTAATCACCATTTAGACTGGTAAGGCCCGTTGTTGCTGTTCATTTTGGTTATTCGTGTGAAAGCCCTGCAAAGTGTCTAATGTAGTTTCTAAAATTGGTATGAGGGGAACTCTGTAATACATTATGCAACCTATGCAAACTAGGGGGTTCATAGACCCAGGGGAATAGATTCGCTTCCTGATAAAACAGAAGCCGCAAGCCTGCTAAAATGCTTAATTCATGAGGAATGTTATCCTCACAGGGTAAGAGAGCCTTGTTTGGAGGAAAATCATTTGGGCCTGTCTGAGAAGGAAATTAATAATGAAGCCTGAACGTTTTGTTAAAAGACTATTCCTGCTTCACTTGCTAACTTTTCTAGATGCTTCATCGGCCTTTGATGTTCCTATATTTATAACCGAGGGAGTTTAAAAGCTCTGCAGCAAAGTAATCCACTAATAAACTAAAAATAAGTAGGTGAGAAAAAGACTTCTTATCTTTCATGTTGTTATAAACAGACCTGTCAGCACAGTACAGGAAATTAATGGAACTTCATGAGCAGAGGTTTTTGCTGTTAAGTTGTGCAGGTCACATGTGAGCTCAGCTTTGTAAACAATCAACTGTGGACATGACTTTTTAAGCATAAAGTTTCCATGGGCTGCTCTGCTGCAACCATAAGTCAAGTCCCAAGTTAGTTTATGGAAACCAGGGGCATTGCAAAACATAAACACCTACTAGGGTACAATATCTGAATACAAATAAAGTCCAGGCACAAATTTTCATCTTCATAAGTATTTTAAGCTGCAGGATGTATTAAATTGCTGTCATCAAAGCAGAATCATTCTGTGCAATATTACAAATTGACATTGCAGCAATCAACAAAATCACACTCATGTTTTTCTTACATTATACAGCTATTAAATGTTAAGCTCAGATTTATTCATACCCCTGGCAGATATAGATTTATTTTTTGCTTTATTCATTCAACCAAGACGTTTTCATATGAAATTAGGATGGCATACCTCAAAATGTAACAAATCAATATTAAAGGTTTATTAAGCATGTCAACTGTAAGATAATAATTCACTTGTTTTTATTCAGATTTCTTATAAAATGAAATTGTAAATTGAACTTTTCTTGGTAGATAGATAGATAGATAGATAGATAGATAGATAGATAGATAGATAGATAGATAGATAGATAGATAGATAGATAGATAGATAGATAGATAGATAGATAGATAGATAGATAGATAGATAGATAGATAGATAGATAGATAGATAGATAGATAGATAGATAGATGGATGATAGGCAGACAGGCAGGCAGTAATCCTTTTTGCAGTATACATTATCTTTCGTAAAACCATATTCCCACTTACAGTTGGTCATGCAGCATTTTGTAAAGTAAAATTATTTATATAAGTATGCAACAGTCTGCGACTGTGTGTAATCTTCTTCATTGTCCGTCTTTCTAGTCAGATTTTCTTGCTTTTGTTTTCTAAAGTAGAACTTTAGGCAACTTGTTAGTTAACGGTCGCAGCTTTTGTTGAAATTCGATCAGGAATTCCACTGTTTCACAGATTATCTATTCATGGGCACATGCATAAAATGACCATGGTGATGACCATGCTGTCATTTATATTCTTTATATTATTACACATAAAGATGCGAAATACTTAAAAAAATACTTTTTTTAAACTTTGGCTGAAGTGCCATTTTAATAATAACTGTAATTTGAGACAAAGGAGGAAAGTGGTAGGAGTCTACTATTAGATGCCCTCGTAATTAATCCACAAGGAGTAATTTAATTCAGGCTTGTTTACTTGTGGACAGTCGAGGTAAATTTGTGCTCCTCTGAGATGTTAAGATGTGCAGCATATGAAGAGTTGAAAGCACCCATTGTTGCAGAATTTCCTGTTGACCAAACAAGGCTGAAATGAGAGGACGATCAGAAGATAGTCGGGTAGAGATGGTGAACCTCGCTTCCTAATGGGTTTTGTATAAATCATTAACTCCAGAGATTTCATTGGCTTCTCCCTACGGCTGACCAGAGTGGTGCTCATGTCAGTGCAGATTCATGCTACAGCCTTGAATAGTTCAGTCGATGAGAACCTCATTCCTGTTCAGCCCAGCTTACTTTCTCCAGCAGGATTCCCATGAGTTCACACAGGAAGAGTCACATTTAAATACCCCCAAAATAGGATTAGATGTGGAATGTTGCAACTACAGTGTCACTCAGACGTCTATCAGTACGTAAATTCTGGGTCAGAAATGTACCCAAACTTCCTGAAAAATCCAGATTTTTATCACTCATTGTAAGCAGCTTTGTGTTCACAGACAGGCACAAACACACACAGCCCTTTGTCTTGTCTTAGAGGATGCAGCTTGCTCATGGAGCTTGTGAAGTACATGTTTGCCTTCCTGTGTGTGGTCACCTGGGGTTTATGGCGTTCAGTCGTTCAGTAATGTGTCATCTCACTCGGAGCTGAAGCTCACTGGACAGAGCAGCACTTATTAACCTACTTCCGATCAACCTTCTGTCTGAGCCACCTGACCTTTTTTATAGGACTCTTATAAGTGTGCGCGCAGCAATGACTTTCAGCCTTCTTTAAATAGCACTGCTCTAACTATCACTATCCCCCTCGTGGAAAAATACCAGTGGTTAACTAATCCTAAAACGCTATATAATCTGTACAGTGCATATGTTTTAAATTTATTTCCACTTGTGGTCATCAGAAATGCTCTCAGCATCAAATGATTCACTTGATCTCTAGGCCCTGAAACCTTTTTTACACCATGTCTTGTAACAACCACAAACATCAGTACGTTTATTTGGAGTTTTATTTGATAGACTAAGTAGTGCATAGTTGTGAAGTAGAAAAGAAATAATAAATTGTATCTTAGAACATCAGTTTTCAAGTCTCTTTACAAATGATCAGATTGATTCTGGGTCATTCTAAAACATAAACATGCTTTCATCTAAACCTTTCTATGGTAACTGGTTGTAAATCCAGGGTCATTGATCTGCTGAAAGGTGAACCTCTACTCCAGTCTTAAGTTTTTTTCTGCCTCTTACATGTTTTCTTCCAGTACTGCCCTGTAAATGGCTCCAGCTTTCCTGTTCCTGCTGAATAAAAACAACTTTAAATCTCATCTGACCAGAGAATCTTCTTCCACATGCTTTCTGTGTCCCCCTAAATGGCTCGTGCTTGAGCTGCGGATCTCTGCAGCTCCTCTAGAGTTACCATGGGCCTCTTAGCTGCTTCTCTTATTAATGCTCTCCTTGTCTGGCCATTCAGATGGTCAGACACATATTTATAGGTATACAGTCTTTCTGTTTCCAGATGATTGACTGAACAGTGGTCTGTGAGATGATCCTAAACTTTGATCATTGTTACTTTGTAACCTAACCCTTCATCTTCATCCTACACATCCTAAGCCCTACTGTCTGCTATGTTTCTTGGTCTTCACTAATATTCTCAAAACAAACCTCTGAGGTCTCCACAGAATGGTTGGATTTATACCGAGATTAAATTACACTCGACAACTCCGTTTGCCAGTTAGATGACTTCTGAAGGTTGTACTAATATTATTTAGGGGTAATAGAGCAAAGTGGCCGAAGAAAAATGGCATGGCATACCTTTTGTTTTTTACTAAACTATGGATTAATTTCTTTCCAGTTCACCATTACGCGATACTTTGTGTGGTTATGTCACCTAAAATCCTGTTGAAGCTCTCAAGGGGTATGAATAAATTTGAAAGGCACCGTAGTCTTAATCTGTAGATAATGGTGTGTGCCTGTGATATGGTTATCCTTTAAAAAATGAATTTGAATTCACAGACACAAACTGAAAAAAGAACATGTCCAGAAAATCCCAGCTACGAGATCTCTGCTCTCTCTCTGCCCTGTAACCATTACAGGTCTGTGCAGGAAACTCTGTAAGATATTTCATTATTGTGTTGCCCTTGGCACCCGTGCAACTTCCACACTCAGCACGCAATACCCACATCTGCAACCGATACTGCTGGTGCTCGTATTCATCCATTGAAATCTAGTCTAAAATGAAGAGATCCACAAATCTGAGACAAAAGCGTTTCAATTCAGAGCCCAGATGGTTTTAACACCACGCAGAGGCCAGAAAGAACCCAGTTCCTTAAAGAGGTGTGATGGCGATATTTCATTCTAACTAAACAAATACACAAGTAGACTTATTTTTGCCTGAATCTGACAATGCAGTACCTTTACCCTGTTCTGTACTGAGACAAAAAAAAAACATTGAACTGCAATTATATTGCTAGAGCACCATCTTGTGGCAAGAAACACACAGTTTCATCAAACTAGTACTCACGATTCCATTTTTGCCTTTTATCTTCATCTCACAAAACATTCAACTTAATTTTCCCAAATCCACCCATTTAACTTTTATAGCATCCTTACGCAATTTACCTGTTCTTGAGCTCTAAACTGAGCACATGTCTCTCTACGTGTCTGCCTGGTTTAATGAATCCACAAACATCTTATTTGGTCATAAATAGTAACAGAAGCCATCTTAATGGCTTAAATGTTACATACGCATGTCTTATGCTAATATTATTGCAACAGTTCCACTAATGACACCCACTAAGCTTTTCTATTAAACATAAAGTCTATCAGCAAACGGGGAAAATTTTTATTTTTCCAACCATCTCACATTCTGCTCATACAAATGAAGCAAAAAAAAAGAAGAACCAGCCCTGGGGCAAATTTTCTGTGGCACGCAGGTTTGATTTTCTCACAGAGTGAAGTTTCCACAGAGCCGAATCCCTGCTGTCCTGTTTGTTTAGGTGTGTGCTGATTAGAAGTTCTCATGCTGGGTGCGATGTATCTCTGCACGCCAAGGGTTTCAAACATGACAGGTCTTTTTGCGGTGACTGGATCCTCTGAGCTCTTTAACTCTCTCCTCTCTGCTCCCTCTCGCACCTCTGCCTTTAATGGTGTTGTCATCCAAGCTTGGTGATTTGTCACAAAAGCCTTCAATTAACACAGGTCATAACGCGGGGTGTAAACATTCATCTGGGCGCTGTCAGTCCACGAGTCTGATAAACACCAAATCCCCCACCCATTTCGCTGTTCATTAGCTGAGGGAGGTATTAGAGGAGGAAGCGGAAAACAGTCTGTCTGAATAATGATCTTTCAAAGGACATTTTTGGAATATTGAATAACATGTGACATCTGTTTCTCATGGCTTCTTCATTTACAGAAATAACATAAAGCTTCGGGATGGGTTTAATGTGCAGGTCTTTAATGAGCTGGTGTAGGGCGAGCACTTTCATGGGTGCTCGTGTGGATTAGCGTTTATGGACCATGCCAGCGGTAATGATGGCTCCTCTCGCAGACTGTCTATGACATTTCTGTTGCATTTTCTTTTATAGGACGTGCCAAGGCCCTCGCCCAAGGCCTGTATCAGTCGCCACAGACGCACCCCTGCTGACACAGTCCACTGCATTAAAGGCCCTGCAAAAAAAGGGGGTGAAATGCAGAATCTAACCAAAGGCGAGACAGAAGGGATAAACCTGACATGTGGCATGTCTGGAAGCCACGGGTTCATCTTCACCCTGGTGCCCATCGTCTATGTCTTTAACTTTGTCATCGGCATCATCGGGAACAGCATGGTGGTGGCGGTCATCTACTGCTACATGAAACTCAAAACGGTGGCCAACATTTTTGTCCTCAACCTCGCTGTGTCTGATCTCACCTTCCTTATCACCCTGCCCATGTGGGCAACCTTCGCAGCCACAGGCTACCACTGGCCTTTTGGAGGGTTTCTGTGCAAGACAGCCGCCGGACTGGCCATGTTCAACCTCTATACAAGCATCTTTTTCCTCACAGCGCTCAGCATCGACCGCTACCTGGCCATTGTGCACCCGGTGCGGTCGTGGCGGTTCCGCACCATCGTATATGCACGCATCACTTGTGTGATGATCTGGCTGTTTGCTTTTTTACTCAGCGTTCCAATAGCCTTGACCAGGGATGTCCATTATATTGAAAACTCTAAAACTATTGTTTGTGGCATTCTGCACCCTACAGACGAAGACGCCAAAAGGCTGGACGGTCTCCTCCTGGGCATCAGCCTCCTGAAAAGCCTGCTGGGTTTCATGATACCCTTTGTAATCATCATCACTTGCTACTGCCTGATTGGGCAGGCTCTGCTGAAGGTTACGCACATCCAGAAAAGCTCTTGCTCCCGGGAGGACGAGGTGCTGCACATGCTCGCAGCAGCTGTCCTTGCTTTCTTCCTGTGCTGGGCACCCCACCAGGTGTTCCACTTCATACAGATGCTCACTCAGCTCATCCTGATGGACAACTGCACCATTCTGGAAATCATTGATACTGCGATGCCATTCACCATTTGCATCGCCTACTTCAACAGCTGCGTCAACCCCATCGTCTACAGCTTTGTGGGGCGCAACTTTCGCAATAACTTACTGCGACTGTTGCGCTGCTCTCCAAGCCGTGTTGCGAGGCCTCATCCAAGCATCAACTCCAAGATGAGTGCTCTTTCTTTTCGTGCCTCTGAAGCACTGAGCCTTACAGTCAAAAGCAACATTTCCTGTGATGTCAAATGACAAAAAAAGGCCAAAGTCAGAAAAAGTGTACAATTGATCTGCCCTTTGTTTTGGTCTGTAGTGAAGAGGTTAAAAGCAGACACATCCAAAGCTTTAAATCCTCAGCTGTAAAGTATGAGCAGTGAAACATGTAGAAGGAAGAGACTAACAGACAATCACTACCTTAAGCGATGCAGACTTTCAGTACATATTGCCTTGGTCACATTTTGTAATCATAAACTTTGATACATTTTATTGAAATTTTACATTTTATTGTTTATTGAAATTTTCAACACAAAGGAGCCCATGATTGTGAAGTGGAAGGAAAATGATACATGATTTGTTTTGAATAAAAATCTGAAATGTGTTGCATGAATTTTGTATTCAGCCCCCTGAGTCAATATGTGTTAGGACTACCTTTTTCTGAAACACAGCATAATGTTGCCACCACAGCGTTTAATTATTAATTAAAAGTCTATCCAATGTGTTAGTTTCCAAAAAATATCCGTTTGCATGTTGACCAAAAGATTTTAAATTGGTCTCATTTGATTAGAGTGGCTTCTTCCATTTGATGTGCCTCCTACAGGGCATGTGGCAAACTGCACATGGACCATCATGTCTTGTTTGATTTAGTTGTGCCATACTCATTCAATTGATCAATTTACCGGTGCTCGTTCAGATATTCAGAGCTTATGATATTGTTTGATAGCATAAACCTGCTTTAAATTACTCCACATCTTTCTCCCTGACCTGTCTGATTCGTTCCTTTGTCTTCATAATGCTGTTTGTTCACTAATATTCTCTAACAAACCTCTCAGGCCTTTTGAGAGCACCTGGATTTATTTTGATGTTAGATTAGGGCCAGATGGACTGCATTCAATCATTAGGTGTCTTTTGAAAGTAGTTGTTTGCACTGGATTTTATTTATGGCTACCATAGTAAAAGGGGCTAGAATCATCTGGACGGCACACTTTCTAGATTTTCATTTGTTTGTTTGTTTTTTTTCTTTTTATTTCCACTTCAAAACTACGAACTACTTTGTGTTGGGCTATCACAGAGAATCTAAATAAAATACATTGTGTCTGTACCATAATGAAATGTTAAAAGAATATTAAATTCAAGTGATATTATTGTTACTTTTTTGCAAGGTACTGTAATCAGCATTACATTTCCAGATATAAGCCTCAGTCAGTGTGGCAATACAACAACAAAAGTCCAAAAACTGCTGTAGCTGCTTCGGACAGCATTGATCTGCTAGAAAAGTTTGTAACTAATTAAAACTCACTTATCCCATTATTTATGAAAGATGTGCATGTTCTGCAGGATTTTGTCAGCACTGCGCCTTAATGAAACAGTGTAGTAATGTATCGCTCAGGCTTCGGTGTGTATTCTGTGTGCTCAGCAGGTTTTCCAAAATCTTATAACAGTGATCAAGTGTTCAGATCCAGCCCAGTGTGTTCTGCCACAAAATGTACTAAATGTAAAGTGTAAATTTAATTCTGTAATATATTAAACTGAGACAATGTGATATTGTTATGTCAAACTGACAACTCATGTAAAATGTATGTGTGTATGCTGAAGTAAAATAAATGCAAATTTTTCATGTGATCTTTTCTTTTTTATATATGTATTTATGTTTTTCTACTCTGTAAGTGTATATTTAGTGAATAAATGTGAGTGCATAAATAAAATTAAAACATATAGTCCTGAAGTACATTTCTTTATATTTTCTAGAAAATGACAAATCTTCCTGATTAGCCAAACCATCTATGAATAACAGATTTAAGAAAATGTTGCTGTTGGGGGTAAATTAGTAGTTTCTACAAGCATATATCACTCTTCAATGTCATGAAGGTGGCTCATCCTTTATTTTGCACCAAAGAGTGTGAAAAAAACAACAGGTGCACAGTAGAGAGGTTTGGGACAATAGTTAGGAACATAGTTGTATTAGAGACAGGGTGGTGGAGACAGGGCTTATGAATATAAATATTGTCCTTAACTTGAAGACGTTCACTACCAACATAAGGCTCCTGTTGTTTCTCGGGCTGATGAATGCTACCCTGAATGACATCTCTTGCTTTCAGGGTTAAATTCTTCATTCTGTCAACTAAAACAGTGTTTTCTCTACTATCTATAAGAAGATAACATGCTAATACTGGAATCCCAGGGGGTGCGCCTGCATTCTGCTTTAGTCTACTAACAAATTAAACAGAGATAGGTACTGTGCAAAGTCTTGACCCACACTTAATTTGTAGGTATTTTCTTTCCAAGGAGCCAGACATTCCTTTAGAAGTGATCTTGAGCAACAGTTTGCCAGGCTTTCTGAAAGTTGACTAATTTCATAATGGATTATTTGGTTTAGCCAACTAATGTTGATCTATGAATCATTCTTAAGCAAATGCTTTTAAATTAAAGGGATGAGCCAATGTTATATATCTAACTCACTCTTAAAGAAAACTTAAATATCAGATATTTTATGGCAACTTTAGACTCGTTGGTTACAGCCAAGCTCTGGTAAAAACACGACCGGTCTTAATTCTGTTGTGTGCAATATGATTACAAATTTGGTTTAAAATTAGCTGTAAAATAATGAGATTTGATGCCAAATATGACAAATACATTTTTATTATTAAATTTAATAGGTATTGATAAAAATATTAGAAGAAACAAGAAAAAAAAACATTTTCTATCTTTACTGATCGTCAGTATTGATTTTTTTTCTATGTTTCCTTTTCTTTAAAAAAGAAATTTTTAAATGTCTCACATGATATAATGTTTTAACACTACTGATTTATAGTTGTTGTTTTTTTTTCATTTATTTTTAGGGAGAAAGGCATTTCTGAAAAAATGTTGGCTAAAAACATTGAGAGACTACCGTCTCTCAGAATGAAATGGATTACTCTTCATTCTTAGATATCAAATAAAACGCTACTAATATAAGAACATACTTTGAGATCTCACTCTCATTGTTTAAAACATTAAAGCTCTGTTGAATGGTAATCAGATGCTTCAATTATTGAGCTTTGGTGCCCTCTGTAGGTAGAATGGATCACAATCAGTGAGGATTTGATGACCATCGTCATTGATGTGGACCTGCTATGTACCTCGATGTATAAACCATCTTTGGGCTGAACAACATGGAGAATCAGTAAGGAATCAATATAAAGTTTAAGCTAAAAGCGTGAATCTAATTCAAAGGTCCATCAGGTTTCTTTAGGTTCATGCACTGCCAAGCCTGAATGTCATGCCTGTTTGGCTTAAATAATTCACCCTTCAGAAATCTCATCAACGAGGTTGAATCTGATTTCAATGGCAGGCTGTTAGCTCTGGTACAGCAAAACCAAGTTCAGCCCCTGGAGAGAGAAAAGACAGAGAAAGAAGAACAACGTCAGTCTTTGGCTTTCATAATCGTTATTAAACTGTGTTAAAGTACATAAACAACTCCGTCTCATAATCGGGCAAAAAGCTATTAGTTTCATCTGCAGGATAACTTTTTTGTCTTTAATACCCTCAAAGGAAGAAAAATAAATAAATTACTATATTTTGTCAGAATTTATATTTTTTAAAAGGAAAAAATCAACATGGCACTTTAACAAAAAGGTTATATGGATAAAACCTAGGCCAACATGAACCAATAAACAAGAACCAATTCTACTCTAAATCCACTAATGTATGCTTGCTACCAGTTAACTAAAAACTAAAGAAAATAAAGCATAAACTTAATCTACAGACAACTTACCAATGAAAGGGGGATGATCGATAAAGGAGCACTTTAGCTGCAGGAATCATGGAAAGAAGTAAGCGGTTATGCAGCTGAAGCTTCTAGTAGAGGAGTCCTCAAAAGGGACTGATCATCCAATCAGAAGTGGGTTTTGTGTAACTATGACAAGGTAAAGGGGAAAAATGTTATATGATATGTATAATATGTGTCAACCACCACAGTGTTTGTGTGCAGGTTATGTGCTGTGCTGGGCCTTGCTGTGTTTTTTGCTTTTCCTTTTTTTTTTCCTTTAGGTGTGACGGGCAGGTGCTTCTGCACAGGTGTTCCTCATCCTGACAGCAATCAGCTGGGTTTTTAAGGAGTGGAGGACCTAGGGAAGGCGTCAGCCCGTTGTGTTCACTCAGTGGTAAAAGGCTAGACCCCTGCTCTAAAGCAGTTTGTTTTTTTTCCCCAGGAAACTAATTGTTTCATTGTCTTTCCCTGTCCAACAGATCCTGCCCAGTTGGGGTTCTCATGGAGTAACCTGCGCCTGCTTATCCCTGAATCGTGTTTTTTTAAGGAGAGTGGAAACTCAGAAACGTGACGCCTCTCTGACTCATGGTCCCTGCTCACTACCTTTAAACCCATCCTCTCAAGAAGAACTGTCGGACTCAACTCAGGAGAACATTGACCTGCCCGTCCACCCTCCATCGTTCGCCTTTTCCCCGCGGAAGAAAGGACAGTTTTTTTCTAACTGGAGATCACAGGTACCAGCTGGCTCACTGCCTGCTAACCACAGACGCTGTGGGGAAGGACTTTATCCCCCTACCTCCTTATCCAGCCTCTCGCTCAGTAAGTCCATCAAACTAATCACTATCAGCAAGATCTTCTGTTTTTTCCCCCTGAGTCTGGACCCAGCTAAACTTGTTTTTTGTGCCCGTCCAGATAACTCTGGAATTGACCCGCTTACCCAGTTCCTCATTCTCGTTCATCCTAGCTTCAAAAGTGTGAAAATTGTTTTCAAAACTTTCTCTTTGCCTCTTGTGGTTGTGTGCATCAGAGTCTGAACCAGCATTATGACAATATGGACCTTTATCTGAGAGAGAGCGTGTGCATTTGCAGAGTATGCACTTTGATATTAGTCACAGTAAAGGTGGTATTTATGAAAACAAACTGATACAACAGTTTAGAAGGTCAGAAAACTTTTTATTACTTTGAGAACCAGCTTATTATTTTAAGAGTTCATTTTGGCTTAAAAATTAGCCCAGCTGGCCAACTGAAGTAAGCAAAGGAGCAGAGTGTTTGTGAGAGGTCAAAATAAAGGGTAGTGGTTCAGTACAAATCCAGTTTCAATTCTAATCCTAGCATTATTTTGAAGTACAATATATTTCAGTCCCATATTGCTCAGATAGGAGAACGGGGCTAATTCCTTTTCCAACCTCATCAGCAAAACTAAAACACAACTGCAAAAACAACTTCTGTGGCGAATGACCCGAGTCAGATTGAGGTGAAAAATGTTCTGGACTTTATTTACAGGAACAAGTTTATAATCAAGGCCTACCTAACCAAGCACTCCTGCACTCAGCTGCTGCTCTTCCCCAATTCCTACCTAGTAAGTCAATTGAGAGGAAAAAATATACATTTCAGTCACAGTGTAACTTTCTGTTCATTTAAAGTAATACTTATGCAGTCATGGTCTAAAGAATGGTCCTTTCACTAAAGTTACTAGTACTTTTGGAATTGTATCAAGACATAATGCCTGTTTTTTGCAGCCATGTCCAACCTCAAGAGGTTAGACATGAAATAATAGATTCCTCAATGTCAATACTTATTAAACAATGTTATAGAAACTGCAAATCCATGAATGGAAAAACTAAATATATTCTAGCTCCTTCTCAGGATTGAAGTAGAAAACTATTTACCAAATGTACTTGATTAACTGGTCATTAGCAAATGTGACCACTTCAATAAAAGCAGGAGTTTGTGCAATCATGAAAACTTTTGAAACCATTCCCAGTCTTACCAGGACTGGATACTTCTACAAACTCTCCCAAAGATCAGATCATGCAATGCTCTGAGAAATTGCAAAAATAAAACCCCAAAGCTCCATCTCAGACACCTTAACCCTCAGTTATCCTAAATGTGTAAGTTCGAGGCAAGACAATTGGAAAACGACTTGACAAGAATGACATTTTGGATGGATTGCAAAGCATCTTCTCTCCTAAAAAAATAATGCTTTACAAAGTTGTATCTGAATGAACATCGGATTAAAGTTCTTTAGACAGATGATACAAAAGTAAGAAAAGATCCATGACTGCAGAAAACAAGCTAAATACCAACTGTAAAGTATTTTGTATATGGAGGGGTAACAGTTTGGGCTTGGTTTGCTGCCGCAGGACCTGGAATACTAGCAATCACTGAGCAGTATTCCAGAGTTAAATGTGAGGTTATCTGTATAACAGCTAAAACTTGTGTATTAATAAAAAATTAATTAATGTTGTATTATTGAAAACTGATTCATATTTAGTTTAAACCATTTTGGAGCATGGCAAAGATCAGGTCATTTATGTTCTGTCCTGATTTGCAAACCTTGCAATCAAAGAGGCTGTGTTCTTTCTATTCCTTTATCTATGATTGTGAATAACTAGTGGTGTTATAAACAGCTAAATTTGCATGACGTCAGCAAATCAAACTTTCAAGAGAGAAATACAGCTAGCAGATAAAGAGTGCAGAAAAACTTGTAATGTCTCCTAATGTGTTTCCAAAAGCTTAAGTGTGAACTCAACCCAGCCCCATCACTGTGTGACTCTTATCTACAGGCCACATTTAGCTGCAGCAAACCATTTACTCCCCACTCACATCCCTCATTCTCCTGGCTCTTTCACCTCTCACCAGGGCATCCGAGGCCTGCGCAGTTAGCGCTCACAACCTTGCTCTCCCGCTCTCACACTGACTGAACCTCATTGCACGGCTCTGCCCCCTCTGTTGCTCGCTTGTGATTTAGGCTCACCGCCGACACTTCACCAAACAAAAGAGCTCCAGGGATCCACTATAACTCATGTGTTCCCTTGGAAATATAATTTCCTGCTCATGCCGTTCTCTGGGGGAACGGGAGGTTAATTTCCTTCTAGCAGCTCACGGATGCCTTCTGCTGTTTCCTTTTTCTTTTTTGTTTATTTTCTTTTGGTTTAGTTGTTTTGATTTCATAAGTTTGCTAAAAAATATTTAGTTTGAAAAGCAAAGGGTGTGTTGATGCAGTTAAGATAAAAATTATGTTTAAAGTTATTTTTTAACAGCAATATTGAATTTGATCAAGCTAAAACAGTCAAGTGTATTTTTGTTTAATTTTTTTAAACGTGGGAGAGCACTCCATATAACGAAGATATTGTTAGTCATAACCACAGCAATATAGGATTCTATTACCTCTGCTTTATCTCATTCTCCTAACTACTGTGAAAGGCCACTAGCACTACAAAAAAATCCTAAAAAATCAACACTCAAATTGTCAATACTACAGTATTTGATTCTTAGGAAGAAATTATATGGCTATTATTTACCCAAGGCAGCATATGTTTCTTCTCCTTTGAAAGGAAAGGCACATATGCAGTGGAATGATGGAGATATGTGTTTCCTGCTGTTGGTCAGGACTCTGGCAGCAGCTTTCTAGATGAGCTGCAGCTGAATGAGTTTTCACTGAGACGCCACAACAATATCTAACCTACTAAAAAAAGTATGTCCACGTTTTTCTGTGCCCTGTTCTGACATAAACTGCCTAATTCTGGCCATTTTTGAGATGGTAGCGTTAGGCAGTTGTTAAAATTTAGGTCTGAATGTACCTAACTTTACCAAGGTTTGTAGCATGCTCTGTGGTTTTTAGCATCACGGCCTGCTGATCTGTAACCTTACGAGTATCCCCGTTTCAAAACAAATAAGTTATGTCTTTTCTATTAAAAGTTAATTATTAGATTGTCACAGCATCTCACTTGCTGCTGTTCTCAGAAAGTACTCGAACCCTGTGTGTTGCATAATCTGCAGTGACAATAAAATTATCTAGTTCTGCATTAATATAAAGAAAATTCTGTCCCATCCACTCAATGATATTATGTACACAAGTAATCAGTGACTGTATGTGATTTTATATATGGTGGCACTGAAAGAAAGAACATTAATATTTGCTTGTTATGATTAGATATCAGATATAACATTGCATATGCCCTGGTCTTTTAAGGGAAAGGATGTTTTCGATGAAATCTTGACAGTCTATTTAGACCTCTGACAATATGTAATATGATGAGGGTATGAGGGTCTAATTGTGCAGATGACACCATTCCAGTGTTAGAGGCTGGTAGGCTGGGGGTGTTTTGTCTTTATAGGTTTAGTCCAGTCGGTAGGTGAGAAACACAGAGTGAGCTTCGTTTATCTATTTTAAACATAATGAAATTCCTAAATTTCTGCTAGTTTTCACATTTGTTCAGCTGTGCTGTCAAATGAGCACAATTACATACATTTGTTTAAACTACATTCAGGTTAAAAGGTATTTAGTTCTGTCTAACTGATAGGACCTAGCCTTTAACGTTTCACCAAAATGTGTGCCATATAAATTAACTCAAACTGTTTTATCTACAATGCTGTTGCATCGGTCTTTGCCCACAAGATGGCGACAAATGATTTAATGGAGCATCCTGAGCCTAGCTTCTTCTACTCACAAGAGTATCACATCAGCACAATTAAACACCAATTAGTAAAGGTACCACTGGGGGCAATAAATTACAATTGTTGACCTGAGTTATATTTATGAATGAAGTCAAGTCAGTAAATCAAGTCACTGCTTTGTTGGCACATTTTTGAATTACCTTTTAAAAATTGCAAAATGAGTGTAAGAGTTATTGAATCTGTACTGTAGAATTAAATGTTACTCCTGGGATTAGCAAAGGGTGTGAAGAACCATACTGGCAGCAGATGGGTTTGCGTAGACATCATCATGTGACCTGACTCTTCCTGGGATATAAATCCCGCTCTGTCTGTTCAGTCAGCCCTTCTTCTTCTTCCGTCTTCAGCTCTGAGCTACAACAGCAGTAACTTTGACTTCTCTTCCAGCTATGACAGGTATGTAACTTTTTTATTATAACATGTATTCATTAATTTTAAATTAGTAACTTAGTTTTTTTATTTTAATTTTACAATCATTTTTGTTGTCATATTGTTCATTTACAAAGCATGAGCACAATTAGAGATAGGAGTATGATACATTTACAGAAACACAAACATTTGACATTATACTGACATTTTAACTGGCTGCATGGTGGAGCAGGTGTTACCCCTGTTGCCTTGCAGTAGGAAGGTCGTGGTTTCAAATCCTGGCCTGTTGTCTTTCTGTATGGAGTTTCCATGTTCTACCTATGCATGTGTGGGTTATCTCTTGGTACTCCAGCTTCCACCCACAGTCCAAAAATAGACATGCTAGGTCAATAGGTTTCTGTATATTCAGTTGAGTGTGGTGGCCTGTCCAGGGTATGTCCCGCCTCTTGCCCAATGTCAGGATATGTGGTTGAGGCGCAGACAGGAGCTTTGGATGAACATAATGTAATTTATTTATTATTTCCAGAGTTAATTGTAACAGAGAGTCCAGCTTTGGTCAAAATGAACCTCAAAGTGGAGATCATTGCTTTGCAAGGGTAAATATTGTGCAAGATCTTGAAATGAACTTCTATGATTTTCTATAGGGCTAGGAAACTGCTAGGATTTAACCCAAATAAAATAGAATAATAAATAGAGACTTTCTTCAGATTTTATGGCTGGGTTATTGTTTTTCTAACACTTGACAAAACCTGCACGTTACGTTTAGTGGACTATAAATCTTTTACACATTACCATTTGTAATCTCTAAGCTTTTTGTATTCATTAAGGTTATCTGATTGTAAAATTTGTTTTATGGTCTGAAAGATTGAGGTGTGACTAAAAAGCAAAATTAAGAAATCTGTGATGGAGGAGATACATTTTTTACAGCACTATACTGCATATTTTTGTCACTATTTTGGCAACATGTTAGCAAAAGTCTAAACATATTTTACATACATTAAAGTAGATTTGTTTTTTTGGGCATTATATTTTTGTTCTTACTGAGCAAACATTAAAATAGGTTCTGCTTCAGGATTGATAACCTTTAACAGGACAAGTATGGGAGTATAGGATAGTGCAAAAATATGGTGAGAACTGATGATGCATCAGCTTTTTAAAGAACTGTCAAATTTCTCATTGGAATATTTTAAGCACAGGCAGAACAAAGGGCCAAGGGATGGAGAGGGTAGACGCTGGGGTGGAAGAAAAAGTTTTCACTACCAACTTCTGTCTCTTCTGTTTTGATCTTATATTGCATTTTTGGAGTATCCGGCATACATGTTTTTCTTGCGGGGGGAGCACTGCCAGCGCTGATTAAGTAATTTAAATAAGCAGCAACAACAGCTCTCGCCTGTTATTGTAATTGGTTAACACTCAACAAAAACATCCAAGATAGCGCCATAGACAGGAGCTTCAGTACTTCACTCTCTGCACTTGTCCAACCAACTTGTCCTCCTTGCTTAAGCAAGAGCTTGTCCTGTTTTGCGAAGTATGAATAATCTGCACAGTGCAGCAAGAAACCAGGTTTAATGCCTCAGCCCTAATGTATTACATCAACAAACTTCTTGAATTAATTTGCAGCGCTTAATGAACTGTTTTTCTGTGTTACAGTAGTAGACTCTTACACTAAAAAGCTTAGATCTTCACTCTACATACAGACCACTTTTAGAATTGATTCTGTTTTTTTCTACTGGCCAAACTTGAAGTTCAATTTGTTAAAATGCACTCACTGTGTGTAACCTTTTATATTGTTAATCGGGAACAATTGTCATTGGTGAAGCTGTTAAGATTCTTTTTTGCTTAATTTTTTGCAGGATTCCTACCTCCACTGGTCATTGGGCAAGAGTGGAAATAAACCCCATCCATCCATCACTGGGTCAAAACAGACATGTGGGAGAGACAACACACACAAGGGCAATCCAGAATCCCCAGTTAACATAGCATCCATGTTTGTGAGCTCCAAGAATAAACTGGAACTTCTGGAGTAGAACTGCATGTGCACAGTGTAGTGTTATGGACTTTTTGCACATTTCACGTGTCTGACAAAGCTTTTGCAAAAGACCTTCATTGTCGCAGTAGAATTAGGTGAAATAATTTTTTACCCCACAGATGATGTTCCTGAAACCTGCAAGAATGTTGTTGTTTTTTTTACTGTTTTGGATGCCTGTCAATACATATGACATACAGGGGTTGCACAATGAAACTGAAACACCTGGTTTTAGACAACAATAATTTATTAGTATGGAGTAGGGCCTCCTTTTGCGCCCAATACAGCGTCAATTCGTCTTGGGAATGACATATTCAAGTCCTGCACAGTGGTCAGAGGGATTTTAAGCCATTCTTCTTTCAGGATAGTGGCCAGGTCACTACGTGATACTGGTGGAGGAAAACGTTTCCTGACTCGCTCCTCCAAAACACTCCAAAGTGGCTCAATAATATTTAGATCTGGTGACTGTGCAGGCCATGGGAGATGTTCAACTTCACTTTCATGTTCATCAAACCAATCTTTCACCAGTCTTGCTGTGTGTATTGGTGCATTGTCATCCTGATACACGGCACCGCCTTCAGGATACAATGTTTGAACCATGGGATACACATGGTCCTCAAGAATGGTTCGGTAGTCCTTGGCAGTGACGCGCCTATCAAGCACAAGTATTGGGCCAAGGGAATGCCATGATATGGCAGCCCAAACCATCACTGATCCACCCCCATGCTTCACTCTGGGCATGCAACAGTCTGGGTGGTACGCTTCTTTGGGGCTTCTCCACACCGTAACTCTCCCGGATGTGGGGAAAACAGTAAAGGTGGACTCATCAGAGAACAATACATGTTTCACATTGTCCACAGCCCAAGATTTGCGCTCCTTGCACCATAGAAACCGATGTTTGGCATTGGCATGAGTGACCAAAGGTTTGGCTATAGCAGCCCGGCCGTGTATATTGACCCTGTGGAGCTCCCGATGGACAGTTCTGGTGGAAACAGGAGAGTTGAGGTGCACATTTAATTCTGCCGTGATTTGGGCAGCCGTGGTTTTATGTTTTTTGGATACAATCCGGGTTAGCACCCGAACATCCCTTTCAGACAGCGTCCTCTTGCGTCCACAGTTAATCCTGTTGGATGTGGTTCGTCCTTCTTGGTGGTATGCTGACATTACCCGGGGTACCGTGGCTCTTGATACATCACAAAGACTTGGTGTCTTGGTCACAGATGCGCCAGCAAGACGTGCACCAACAATTTGTCCTCTTTTGAACTCTGGTATGTCACCCATAATGTTGTGTGCATTTCAATATTTTGAGCAAAACTGTGCTCTTACCCTGCTAATTGAACCTTCACACTCTGCTCTTACTGGTGCAATGTGCAATCAATGAAGACTGGCTACCAGGCTGGTCCAATTTACCCATGAAACCTCCCACACTAAAATGACAGGTGTTTCAGTTTCATTGTCCAACCCCTGTAATTATGTTTAGAAGTAAATATCTAATCCAGCAAACAATTTTCTGCTTTTCAAATTTATGTATTTTAGGGTTTTGGTCCATGTCATAAAACCATGAATATATTGTTTCAAGCCAGAAAGACATCTTGTGTCAAAAGAAAGAAGCTATCCATGTCTGCCACAAGATTCCTAAGGATAGAATTGATCAAAAACCCTAGACTCACCTGTAGTAAGCCTTGGTGGTGGCAGGCACAGAGGTTTCAGTTTCCACAGGGAGGCACATAATAAATGTTGAAGGGCTCCAAACCTTAACTGACCCAAAATCACAAATAAGGTCCACTTTGCTCACAGGTATATAAATAAGCCAGCATTGTTCTGGGATTATGTTCTGTGGAGAAACCAGAACTTTTAGGGGCATGTAAGGCTGCATAATGTCTAAAAGAGGAATAATAAAGTATATGCTGAAAAGAATAGCATGCCTACAGTGAAGCATGGCTGTGGCTCTGTGATACACTTGGTCTGCATTATAAGACGGATTCAGTAAAGTATCAGTGTCATGCAGCATTTGAGGAAGCAGAAGGTTGGGTTTCATTGGACCTTCAAACAGGACACTGATCCCAAACAGATCTCAAAGTCCACCAAGACTTGTTTCAGAAGACGTTCTGGAAGATGGTAGAGTGGCCAACATAGTTGATTGAGTTTGTGCGCAGATTCATAAGTGCCTTCTTTACATCAGGAGACTCTTAACACATCATGCTAATATTTTACAAAACAACAACAGAATACATTCTTTGATACATAAGCCCAACTGGTTTTGAAATTTAACTGTTAAATGTCAGATCAACACTCTGGTTAAGACCAGAGGTAAAGTCATTGGCATGTAGGCCCTCCTGTCATCTTAAGAACTTTTTTCTCAGGAAACTATCAGGCAAACAGATAAGATGATGTTGGATACCACATCCTGAATACATTTTATTGAAATCAGGAAGCGAGTACAGAGTTCCACTCTGTAAACACAACTGATATAATAATTCCTCTGTCTGTCAACAGAGGCAGTGCACGGACCAGCTAGCCGGGGTTTTCACCAGCCTCTTAAATCAGTCCCTCATCCAGTGCTCCATCTCACTCTGCCTAAAGTTTTCCACCATCATCCCTTTGCCAAAAAAGAACAGTCTCAAGGACTGCTGGCCAGTGCCACTAACCCCAATCATTATGAAGTGCTCCAAGAAACTGGTTCAGAGTCACATAACTTCATGCCTGCAACCTACACTTGATGCCCACCAGTTTGCCTACAGAGCCAACAGAGTCTGCAGAGGATGCCATCGCCACTGCTCTGCACACCACGCTGACACATGTGGAATAGCAAGGTTGCTATGTGAGGCTGCTCCTCTTGGACTTCAGCTCATCTTTCAATACTATCATCCCGAGCAGATTGGTGAGCAAGCTGGGGGACCTGGGGCTCACAACCTCTGCTGTTGGATTGTGGACTTTCTGACAGACTGCTCCCAGAGGGTGAGAGTAGGATCCCACCTGTCTTCAGCACTGAGCACCAGCACCAGCTCTCCACAGGGCTGTGTGCTAAGCCCCTTACTCTACACCCTCTGTACCCAAGACTGTATCCCCACTCACCCGAACAACACCATCATAAAGTTCGCGGATGATACCACTCCAGCAGTCTCTTCTCCAGGGGAGATGAGACTGCTTACAGCAAAGAAGTGGAACGGTTATCTGTCTGGTGCACCACTAACAACCTCATCTTGAACACTTCTAAGTCAAAGCTACTGATTATCAACTTTAGGAGGTGTAAACCGGACAGTCCATCACCATAAATGGGAGCAGGGAGTGGATGGTGCCAGACTTCAGGTTCCTGAGCACTTACATCAGTGAAGACCTGAACAGGACTGCAAACTCCACCTCAATCCATAAGAAGGCACAGCAGAGACTCTACTTCCTGAGGATTCTCAGAAAAAACAACCTGAGATGTGAGCTCTTGCTGACCTTCTACTGCTGCTCGGTGGAGGCGATGTTGAGCCAAGGCATTTTGCTGTGGTTCCCCAGCTGCACAGCGGCAGAGAGGAAGCAGCTCCAGAGGGCCATAAACACTGCCCAGAGAGTGATTGGCTGCCCTCTTCCATCTCTGGAGGGGATCTACAATATCCACTGCCTCCGGAGAGCCCACAGCATCATCAGGGACCCCTCACACCCTGGTCACCACCTCTTTGAACTCTTACCTTCAGGGAGGCGTGTCAGGTCAATAAAGACAAGAACAAACAGACTGAAAAAACAGCTTCTACCCAAAAGCTGTTGTTGCCCTGAATGTCGCAAATTCATCCAAAACTTAAATAATTATTTTCATTTCCTTAGTGCAATATCAATACATACAAATGTAATATTCTAACATCTTGAGCACGACATTCCGGTTGTTTCTTTATTATTTGCTGCTATCTGTGTTACATGTGTGAATGTGTGTGTGTGTGTGTGGGTGTGTGTGTGCATGTGTATGTAGTGTATGTGTGTATGTGTATACAAATCTATTTAATACTTGTTTGAACTGCACCTTTGTTTTTTTGTTTTTCTCTTGCACTGACTTTGGGAGCTGCTATTTTTAAATTTCGTTGTGCCTTTCTGTACAGTGAAAATAAAGAGATTCTCATTCTTATTACTGATTAAAGAAAGAGATGAGCTGGAATACAGGAAGGGCCTGTTGATGAATAGCTTTGAATATGAATGGTTGTGACTCAGTAGAACATGTGTGAAAATGATTGGATACTGCTGTTCTGACAAATGTTTCATGTATTTTTATCTTTATCTATCTTTACTTTTTCAGATAAAACTCACTGACAAAACAGTTGACTAAAAGACTGCATGATAAATAAAGGTTACCTACGACTTACATCAGTAAAGAAAACCAAAAGCACAACTTTTGATACTGCGCTCCTTGACAGTGTGTGTTCTGCAGGACATTGTTGACCCTCAAGAGCACATTAACATTGTTGTGTGGTGTGTAATGGTGTAGGTTACAACAGGATCCAAGTGATGTGATGCATTCCTGCATGTTCTGTCAGCAGCTGTATACAAATGGAGATTTGTTGCATTTTTTGTGTCATTTTATCCGTGCATTATGTTTGATTAAGATGACTGTTTATTACATGGTAATGACAAGTCGTGCTCTTCTTGTTAAAAGATGTTTGCAACATTTCTGTCATTAACATATTTTAAAATGCTGAGGCCATGTAAATTGTTCATGTAGGACTTTTGGTAATTAATTGGCTTCACATTTGTTTTCTGTAAACTCCTGAGGGGGCTGATTTTGTAAGAGACTAAATAATTTATTTTTTTTTTTTAAGTACATTTCCAGGGAAAGAGTCATCATCGATTACTCAATACTTACCAATGCAACTCTAATAAACATGGATTTAAGATATTGTTGCTATTTGGAGTAATAATCAAGTGACCTTGGTTAAAGTTTCCGCAGACATCTGTTAATCATTGACTTTGGGAACTGCGAAAAACCCAACAGGTGCACATAGCTTGGAACCTTTCAGGGAGGATGTATGATAGGGATGCATCTTGGATTAGGATTGGTGGATAGGTGAGGGGCTGATGGGTATAAGTGCTGTAAGCAGGCATGGCCAGCGTTACTTCAAACATGAAGCTCTTGATGTTTTTCGGATTGGTGGCTGTTGCCCTGGCTGAGGTCAAACGCTTTGAGGGGTAACGTTTTTGTTTAATCAAAGAAAATAAAATGCTTTAGTTTGAATTTCACATGACTGTCAGAAGATGTTGTGCTAATTATGCCTTTACACTTTTTTATGACTGTGAGGTAAATTGTTGTAGAGCCAAATTTACCCATTGTTAACAAGGAAACCATGAGAATCCGGTGTAAATGTGCAATCTGCTTGCATCTCACATTAACTGGAAGTTCAGCACTGCATAGATGTATTGATCAACACCTCTTCTCTTAATACTTCTATTCCTTGCACAGCCAGATGTTCAAACAATCTTTGGTCTTTAACAATACTTATTATGTATTTTTACTTTTTTTTATTATTTTCAGTCGTTGTACTCAGACATTTTTTATTTGTCAGTGGTGTATTTTGATATGAGTAATATGGCTTACTGTCAAACTAAAAAAAGTTATTGTTCCTTCGCACCCAAAAGGAATTTCCAATAGCTTGTTTCCATGTATTGAAAGAGAGTATGTGCCCATCTGTTTTATGCACAGAATAAGCACACACAAAAATGCTGCTGTTCTGTTTTTAAGGAATCTGCTGGATTGGATTATGGTTTAAACTCTAAAATATTAATTTATAACTTATTAACATGTTTAATTTAATAAATCTATAATTTCAGTATGTGAATTTCATTGATCAATTTAGTTAACTCATTTAGTTTCATAATAAAAATTTTACAATTTTCACAGAAGAGGCTTTGTTGGGGTAGTTAGCGTGAGTTTGTTGGTGTGTGAGGCTGGAGGAAATCCTAGCAAGAACCACCTCTGGCGTTTGTTTTGCATATTTAGAAGGAGCCATCAATTTTTCAAGCATAATAAATAATAACAAAGCATACTATGCGACGTTTCTGGTGGTTCTTTATTAGTTGTGGCTTGTCGCAAACATAATCTGTTCCCATTTTTTTAGTTCAGTCTACTGAAAATTGTAAAGATTGCTCAGTTTTACTTTAGCATCATATTACAGATGTACATTTAAAACACTTTACAGCACATTTAATTTTTTGAATAGCAAAAAAGCACAAGAAATTAAGTACGACCATAGAAAATAAACGGAGAACACAGAAGAAAAACCAAAAGGAAACAAGCTATTGTCAGGTCTAAGACCTCCGGATGTGTGTACATTTGGAAAGGCAGTCAATGAGAAGGTATAGAACTTCTTCATATCTTCATATCTTCATTATGTGGTTTAAAACATATTGATGAAACTGATTTCTACCAAATCATATCTTTATCTAGAAAAATGGCACTGAACAGTTTTTTGGCTATTTAAGAGCAATAAAGCTATGTGTGTGGTTGCAGAATAACAAAGAAACTATTAAGGAATATATTTAGAGAATGATTTAGAGGTAGGCATACAAGTTTTTCTCTCTTTTTTCCACAGTCAAAATGTTACTGATTAGATAAATCAACCATTTAACTCTATTTATTATGATGTGGGAAGTTTTTTACCTTTTTTTTAATCATTCTTTCCTCCACAGAGATAAGGTCTTCCGACTGAAGCCGAATCTGGATGCACATGTGACCATCATTAAGGATCTGGCTAAAAGCATTGAGGTCCATGACTACCTTTACAAACACTCAATATACACTGCTGTTCTATTGCACTAAAGGATTTACATGGTTTGTTTATAGTGAATAATAAAAAAAGCAAAACATGACCAATATTTTTAGAGACTGTTCAGGTGTACTGCAAAATATTCACCAAGTAAATTATTTTTTTTGTTTAATTAAATGAAACTGCAGATGTTTGCATGTACTTGCATGTACAAACGTTGCCACAGACTTTGCTGTCACCTGCAGGTCGACTTCTGGAGCCCCGACAGTGAGGATCTGGTGACCATCGGCACTGATGTGGACATCCAAATTCCTGCCAGGTACCTCAATCTGGTGTACACCACGTTGGACCAGAGTGGCATGGAGTATGAGTAAGTAGCTGAATTAGCATTTTCCTAAGGGTAAATCTCTGTAAATACAGTTTGAAAACTCAATTGGATCACTGTTCAGGATTTTCATCGAGGATGTTCAGTCTGCTGTTGATGGCCAGGCTGACAGCGGTGCCTCTCCCAGAGCTCACAGCTACACCAAGTACAACACCTGGAGTGAAGTACGAGAGGAAAACAACATAAATCGTAAAAATAATGACACCTTCTGATGTCATTTTATGCTTTATAAAGATATTTTTGTTGTTTGTTTTAGATCGAAGCATGGATAGATTCCACTGCCTCCGCCAACCCTACCCTGGTCAGGAAGCAGGTCATCGGAAACACATTTGAAGGACGTCCATTGATTCTCCTTAAGGTACGTCAGCTTCACCCAGTAATTGTAAATGAGTCCCACCCCTTCATGAATTTTATTTCATTGTTCAATTACTTCATCTAATTAAACAACCACAGATTGGCAAGTCGTCCACCTCAACTAAACCCGCAATCTTCATGGACTGTGGTTTCCATGCCAGAGAGTGGATCAGTCCTGCTTTCTGCCAGTGGTTTGTCAAGGAGGTAAGTGACAAACCAACATGTTTGTTAACTTTATTTTGATTTCGATCAGGAGCTTTATTCTAACCCCCCCAACGTTCCTCAGGCTGTGGAAACCTACGGCAGTGATAATGAGATGACCAGCCTACTCAACGACATGGATGTCTATGTTATGCCCGTCTTTAACGTTGACGGCTATGTGTTCTCTCACACTAACGTAGGTTACAGGCTATTCAAACCTTAAATTTCAGTCTAACATAAACTAAGCCTAATGCTGATATCTCCTTTTATCCTCTTGGGAACAACAGAACAGGATGTGGAGAAAGACTCGCTCCAAGATATCTGGAACATCTTGCATCGGAACCGATCCCAACAGGAACTTTGACGCTGGCTGGTGCAGTAAGTGCAAAGAGTTGTATCTTAAATGGAAAATCTAGCCATTATATTTTCAAGTTATACAAAGAAGAAGTTGGTGTAGAAAATTCAAAATCCCTGAAACAGATGCTAAGATATTCAGAATTTAGTTTTGGGTATCTGACAGACACCAAACTCTTAAATATTTGCCATGCTGCAAAACTTGTCACATCTCATTGCTTTTTATGCTGTTCTGATCCAATATATACACAGAAGCTTAGATAATAAAAAGCTTGTGGAAAAGCAAAATCAGACTAACTATAAGTGGAAAACTATAGAATTAAAAAAAACAGAACCTTGATAGGAAGGATCAGAAATCAGATATTTACCTACGTGTATAAAATGACACATTTTTCTAACAGTTAATCAGACTAAACTTCCTTTTTTAGGTCTATTAGGAATACCAAAATTGTTTCAATTTGGTAAATGCCAGATTAATAATATCTTTTAAAACTTCAGAAGTTTACTTACATGGTGATTACTATCAGCAAGTCTGATTCATCCTGGGGTACAATTTCCAAATGCCTGAACGCACCATGTCCATCTGTTCAAACAATTACAGGCAATATAAACAGCATGGGAATGTCCAGTCATCATAGCGTTCAAGAGGGAAATAAGTTTTGTGTAAGAGAGATGAATGTGTTTTAGCGTGAAATTCACGTATTAACCCCAAAACAAAAGTAACAGACACAATAATAGCTGAAGCTGATAAGAGAGTGTCATTTTCCACAGCGAAACGACTCCTGCACCAACAAAGGCTGATAGGCGAATGATAGGGGAAGAAGCCATTACACAAAAGCCATGGTTAGAGTTTGCAAATGCTGACATGTGCTGTACTCAGAAAACTGTCAGTGAAGTGTTTTGGCCATAATGATCATGGGTCTTCCAAATGGACAATGAGCCTAATCATACTCAATTAATTAATTAGTGGTTTAAGAGCAAGAAAGTCAATATGTTGGAGTTGACATCAAAAAGTCCTGATCTCGATCTCATAAAAAAGGCAGAGCCTGAAAGGTGTGTGTGTTCAAGGATCCCACAAAGCTGGCTCAGTTACACCAGTTATATCAGGAGTAATGGGCCAAAATTACAGCAAACTAATTTGAGAAGCTTCTGCAAGACACTTCTACCGTATACAAAGAGAAATGTATGTAAAATTCTGAATTTAGATGATGGTTTTAAATAATTCTCTCCCAATATTCTGTTATTCTGGCATTTAGTAAATAGAACTTCCTACCTGACCTGAAGCAGGAAGGGTTATGTGTCTTTTTGTACAGTGTATGGACACGTCTCTGTACTTAGACAGGTATAACCAAACAAACAAAAAGAAAAACACATTAAACAACAAACTATTTTAATGTCATAACTGATGGCTTTCCCCCATTTTCCTCAGCCGTTGGAGCTTCCAGTAACCCCTGCAGCGACACCTTCTGTGGCAAAACCCCTGAGTCCGAGATCGAGGCGAAGACTGTCGCTGACTTTATCCGCAGTAACAAGTCCACCATCAAGGCCTACATCACTGTGCATTCATACTCTCAGCTGCTTCTCTTCCCCTACTCCTACAGCTATGATCTGGCTGCACACCACAGCGAGCTGGTAAGTCCACAGAGACTTACCGTCTAAGTCCTGAATTCTTAATCAGGGCATGATGGGTACTGTATATGTAATCGGGAGGATTTGAATTTTTTTATAAATAACACAATCCATGAAACATCAATGAATCCCACTTTCAAGAGAAATAGAGCTGGCAGAATTTGAGTGGATAAAAACTTCTTGTAACGTCTCCTAATGTGTTTCCGAAAGCTTAAGTGTGAACTCAACCCAGCCCCATCACTGCATGACTCTTATCTACAGGCCACATTTAGCTGCAGCAAACCATTTACCCCCCACTAAAAGGCCTCATTCTCATGGCTCTTTCATCTCTAACCAGGGCGTTAGCACAGTTAGCACTCACACCCCTGATCTCCAGCTCTCACACTGACTGAACCTCATCGCATTGCTTGGCCCCCTCTGTTGCTCACTTGTGATTCAGGCTCCGCGCTGACACTTTACAAAACAAAAGAGCTCCAGGGATCCACCATAACTCATGTGTTCCCTTGGAAATATAATTTCCTGCTCATGCATTTCTTTGAGGGGGTTTCATTTCCTTCTAGCAACTCACTAAAGCTTTCTGCAGTTTTTCTGTGTCATATTGCAAAACATTTAGTGTTTGAACAAGTGCAAATGATATATAGATAAAGCATAGATAAAGCATGTGGGAAACCCAAATGTTTTTCAGAATAATTGCTGTTTGGATCTTGTTCAAGACAAAATTCCCAATATGTAAGAGGTTACTTATGATGGCTAATTTCTGCAAACTGAAAGAAAATCATGTTTGCTGACAAATGCATTTTTCCACACATGGTGTCACATTTTACTCAACAACTCTCTGATACATGGTAGAATTCATGGAGGATGGTAAACTGGCCAGGTCCTGCTGCAGCAAATCATCCCCAAACCATGACACTTTCACCTCCATGCTTCACAGTTAGATAGGGGAGTTTTGTTCGGGATTACTGCATATGGGTTATGCCATACATAACATCTGTTCTGGTTTTGAAATAATTCACTTTTAAGCTCATTTGTACACAGACTATTGTCCCAGAAGTCCTGGCCTGTCTACATTCTCTCCAGCAAACTCCAGTCTGGTCTCTGGTTTGTTTTTCTGGAGACCCCCCAATCATAGTAAACTTGTTCAGTCTGTCTCCAATTGTACAGGCCTGCACTTTACATTACAGTACCAAGAGCCTGCTATTGGTACTGTCATGATAGTTTTTGAAGACTTATTTCAGGTAACATCTGCCACCAGAGTGAACTTACTAAGATAGCCAGACCTGGGTATGTTAGCAGTTGTTTTGAATGTCCTAGACTACTTTCTGGACAGTGGAATGGCTAAGTATTTTTAACCTCTTTCAGACTCAAAAGCTGCTGCAATCATCTGTCAGAAGGCCTCAGGCAGCTCTTTTGAGCTTACTATGGTGTTCGTTCTCACCTTAACAGTCAGGAGCATACCAGACTAAATGTCTGAGGTTTAAACTGGGCAAATCTCCTAAGTAATAATGTTCTAATTTAATCTAATACGCCTGTGTTTGATTTTAACCAGTTTAGATGGCAATAAATGTGGGAGTGTCCTGATTTATTCTTAATCAGAAGCTTCTTTTTTGTTTTTACAGTTTACATATTTTTTAAAAGGTATTTTCTTGAGTTTTGTTATATTACTTGAATCTCCTAGAACTGTGAAAATTTATATTTAATGTCCTTATGTCCAAATGCTATATTAGAAAAACACAGGGTGTCCTAATTTTTCACAGCTGTATATGTTATTCTTTTGCTTTTTATGACCAGATATCTTAAAAACTGTCCTTTAACTTTAATTCTTATTTGCCTTCTGTATTATAGTTGACTGTTGCTCAGGGAGCCACTGCTGCTCTGACTAGTCTGTATGGCACCCGCTACACCAGTGGACCAGGTGCAGCAACTATATGTGAGTAAAGGCAACTATATATCTGTATTTGCCTTTTAAGGGAAATGTATGTTTAATGAATGACTGACAGTTTACACATCTGACATTCTGCATGATAATGTTGTCATTAAGCATGAATCAGAGGGAGGTCCCTCTAGAGACAACAATTACTTCTTTCTTTACATTGGCATATGCTGCACTGTGTAACTGCCTCGCTCTTTATTTGTCCTCAGACCCAGCTGCAGGAGGCTCCGATGACTGGGCCTATGACCTGGGAATAAAATATTCCTACACCTTTGAGTTGCGCGACACCGGTTTTTATGGCTTCCTGCTGCCCGAGTCTCAGATCAAGCCCACATGTGAGGAGACCATGTTGGCCGTCAAGTACATTGCCACCTACGTGCAGAAGAACCTCTATTAAAAAGTGTGGCAGCCAAGCCCCCTGCCAATGCTATTCCACTGCAGCAGCCCCCCAGCCCTTACCACCTATAACCAATTTTCTGCCCTGTTTCCATGGATACAGTCACCTCCCGCCATGTTTTCTCACTGTTTGACAGAATGTCAAGATGAGTGAAAACAATAAAATCAGTGATCCATTCCAACATGGTGAATCAATTTTTTTATGTGCATCCTGAGTCCCTTTCATTGTTGAAGGACATAAACAACAGAACAGGCAGGTCAAAACTTATTTTTTTGGATTTGAACCATGACAGCGTATATTATACAGATGGCCCTATTCCAATGGACGATGTTTGTCTGTTCTTGAGGATTACTGTCCAGCAACACAGTAGGTGACAAACACAGAGTTCTCCTTGGCAGTGTCTCTACTCTGCCAAGCATCTGTCTGAATGTGGACAATGCTCAATGGTACTTTCATCATCCCTATTGGGAAATAGATTTGGAGCGTACTCTTTCATAAAAGAACACACACAAAAACAAATATTGCATAATACAATACATCCACTGTAGTAGAAGAAAACAAACAACAAACCTGAACATCCTGAGTTTGACCAGTCAGCGTTAAAGAAAGTGCACCGTGCAGTAGAGTCTAGGGTTTTATCCTAACATTAGCTGCAGGCACAAAAAAGACTTCACTACAGGCCAAAAGATCCACTTTATACTGAAAAAGATAATAGTTTCACTGGTATGTTTTACACCTAAATAAAGATGTTATATAAGGAGCCACTATCAGAATACATAACCTCTGGCTTAAACAAAAGCATGGCATACATGCAATATGCAGACTGATATGTTTTTTACTTTTCCACTAAAGGTTTTATTCTTGCAGATCTTCTCAAGGCTTTAGCAATTATTAAGCAATGGCCTTGTAACGTCAGTGTATACCTGAAGTTAGACTGAGGAAATGCTGCATATGAATGAAAGCATGAAAGTCTAATCATGCTTTAAATGTATCTCCATACATTGCACATTGCTTTTTAAGAAAGGCACTGTAAAATGAAACTTGAAGTGGCTTCTAAGTGGTTGGCCTGTAGTCTACGTGCCTTTTGTTCTACACTGCAGGCCCCTTATACCGACGGAAGAAGATGTAAGAAGAAGATGTAAGAAGCCTTTCAAGAGACTGACCAACTTTCTGACATAAATATTTACAAACTGGACTAATAGAACACATCATAACAGAAATGCAATAGATTTTTTTTTAAAGAAGGGTCATCATCTCACATCAGACATTAAAAGCTTTTGTTTTCATCAAAAAGAACAGCCATTGTCAGAGTTAATTTGTTGTAGTGACAAAACATGATCCAATAGACTGAGAATAACAAAGGTAAACTCTCTAGATAAACCTATATATGTCCACCAGTTCAATAGCAGTCCTGTTTTAACATTGGTGCAGAGTCAGGGGAAGACCTAGAGTCAATTGACATGTATTTAGTTTCCAAGGTGAAAATCTAATCTAATCTTATGAAAAGTGACTTATTACACCAGGATATAAACTCCCCAACCAATCCCATGGTGATCCATACAAAGGCCTGCTTACTATGATAGCCATTAGAATGTAGTATAAACATTCACTGCTTATTTGTTTTGGTATCCCTTGCTGGTATCAGGTTGGATCCCTGTACCTTAAGTTGCAAATACATTTTCATCTAGTTTCTACAGTCTCTGACAGATGTGCAATCATTTTGTATTAATTTTAATCTATGTATATTTCAGTTAAGTTCAATAATACTTTATTGACCCCAAAGGACAATGAGACCTTTCGGGAGCGCTCACTGTCCAAGTTTCTTCCAAGAATCATTGGTTATAGCTGTCAGCTGAAAGGATCTCTGTAGCGGCTCGATCTGCAGCAGATCTGAAGGAGGTTGAAGGATTTAAAAGAGTCTGTAACTAAATCACTGGCTCCGATGCTGATACCCCAACAGATGGCTGCATTTGAGATTGCAATATCTTGCTGCAAACTCTGAAGGACCTCAACTCCCTCGAGATATAATAATAGTCTGCTCTGTCCTTTCTTGTAGACACCACTGCTGAGTCTCCAGTCCAGTCCAGCACCCGGTGCTCAGTCTCTTGTCCACCACTAAAACACCCAATAATTGAGGAGTCATCTTACTTTTTCCGCAGATGAAAGGATTTTACGCTTACTGGAACATAATTTGTGGACACTGTCACACAAGCCATGGACCATTTGTCAGCTAAAACCAAACTGTAAAGTTTTCTCTGTAATATTCGACAAAGACAGTTCTTTAGAGTCCATCAAAAATGAATGCTCCTCAACTAACAACTGCTCAGCCGTGGTATATTTTTCGCTCACAAGATGGCGATAAAGATTATCGTAATTTTTAAATTAATCTCTAATTGAGGCATCATAACTCCACATACTAACGTCATTAGATAACACAGTTGCTTAAGTGAAGGGAGTTTATGAATTACCTCACGGGAAAAAGTTTCCTGCTTCTATTTATGATTTTTTTTTTTACTTTTTAATTGTTTAAAAACTAACTAAAAAAGATTCAGTAAAAGTGAAAAGGTAAGTGCAGAGGTATCAAAAGTACCCGGTGTTTTTATGTTGTGCATGTATGAATCTGGGATCGGTTGACACCCCTGAGCTGCAGAGGGTGTGAAGGATCATATTGGCAGCAGGTGGGTGTGTAGAGACACGGTCATGTGACCTGGCTGTCTCCGTTGTATAAATTCACCTCTGTCTGTTTAGTCAACCCTTCTCTCTCCACGCAGAGCAGTCGTCCTTGAGTCTGAGCTACCGCAGCAGTAGCTTAGACCTCTCCTCTCAGCCATGGCAGGTATGTAACATTTTAACACTTCAAAAGGTGTTCAACGAACCAGCCGCTGCTGTTGTTAAAGTGACACGTCTCGCTCAGGCAGGTTTGCGCGAAAGTTTAAAAAAAAAAAGTGTCCCAAACCTGTGACTTTTAAATGTTTCTGGTGTAAATGTCCCCTGACGTCAAAGTATTATTTGCGAGTTAGTTTGTCAGTACTTCGTAATGTCAGGACTATATTTTCCTCAAGTCCTAAGCATTGTTTTGTTTGTCTTTCTCTTCTAACAGGCATTTAATTATCCACAGCTGGTCCTGATTTAGTCACTAGTCCAGTGACGTAATTAATTAACCTAAATAGACACTTAAACTTTTTTAAATGGCTTTTTTTTTTTTTTTTAAGCCCTTAATTTCAGGGCTACTGCAAACGTCACTGTCCACTTGTGCTGTGAACATTCAGGGACTACCTACAGATTTAGGCATATCCAACCTGGTCCCTGGAAAAACAATCTGAACTGCTTAAAAATAAATATATATTTTTTTCTAGATGCCTTAACACTGCAGCACTGTTTCTACCAATTGAAATGGGGGGTGTGAGGTGAAGGGAGGTGTGGTGCTGTGCCCAGGCTGTGGGGAACAACTTTTCCTGGCATGCTCAGTTAATGGGAACCATTGTTCTCAAATTGGCCCAGATTTAGACACTACATGCTTGTGTTAAACTTCTTTTTCATAGTGATGACTGCATAGCACCATGGGATTAACTTACAGTTCATGTGGGAATTCTGCTGGACGATGTGTTAGATTTGCAAAACCAGCTCCAGTGATTAAATCATCTCAGTTTGGAAACTTTCTTCACAAGCAAGTCCTTGTTTGAGGACATGGCTTGGCTGGTAGTTGAATTTTTCCCTACCTGTAGTGTAACTCTGCAAAGCAGAATTGGTGCAATGCCAAATAAACTCCTGTAATTGTACATTTAAACTGATTTGGTGTCGGCATCTGTCTTAAGGAAAAGCAAGGGGTGTGTTTTTTTTTTTTTTAAGTCTGAGAAAAGAGAAATTTATGAAAACTTCATTGCAAGTAACTACAAGAAATCTGGTTTACTTCCAATTATTATATAGGAATGTGAAAGTCAAGTTTATACAGTCATTGACAGATGAATGTGGGAGACAACATTTATTCCTAAATGTGACACAAGATGGTATTATTTATGCCCGATAGTGAAAAACAAATGGAATACTGTCAAGGAAATTAAACATGCCCAAAATTGACATGTATAACCTCAAATCATTTTAATAGACTGAAATGACAAGGCTTTCAGTTCCTTGCAGTGTTTTTCATCTCTAGCACCTTAGTGTTGAAGTGAATTAAACTAAATTATGTTGCTGTTTTTTTCTCTCTCTCAGATCAGGCATTTGTGACACTGGCCACCAATGACAACTATGCTCGAGGCGCTATGGTTCTGGGCAAGTCTCTTCGTAACCACAACACAGCCAAGAAATTGGTGGTACTTGTTAGCCCACAGGTGTCTACTCCTTGCCAGTAAGAGAAATTCAGTCCTGTAACCTTGCTTTTCTTTCTGTTGGTACTCCGGTCTGCTCTTATTTTCCACTTGGATGGTTGATTCATTACATAGTTCTGACTCATTAGGTCTGTGCTGAAGAACATCTTCGACGAGGTGAAAGTTGTGGATGTTTTGGACAGTGGTGACACGGCTCACCTGGCTATGATGAAGAGGCCTGATCTGGGTGTCACGTTCACAAAGCTCCACTGCTGGACCCTCACACATTACTCAAAATGTGTTTTTATGGATGCAGACACTCTGGTGAGCTTGAATGTTGCCTTTTATCCCCAGAAGCTTCAAGAAGCTATGACGACTTGTGTAAACATGTTTGCCTTCTTGTACTTGTTGGGGTCTGCATCCTAGGTGCTGTCAAATATAGATGAGCTCTTTGAAAGAGAGGAAATGTCAGCTGCTCCGGATCCTGGCTGGCCTGATTGCTTTAACTCTGGCGTGTTTGTCTTTCGGCCCTCTGTGGAGACGTATGGCAAACTGCTTCAGTATTGCACAGAACATGGCAGCTTTGATGGTAAGCCAAATGGATCTTTACTGATCTAACTTTTTTTTTTTAAAGGATTCCTTTGAATCGTTAAACTGCTTCTGCAAGAGTTTTGTCAAACTGCTACTTTTGTTCAGTCTACAAAGTAGCAGCTTGGAGGTCTGCAGATGACCATGTACTGTCTGGACAGGTTTCAACTTTAGACTAGATCTGATTTAAAATTAACAGTTATGCTGTCTTGGAAGCATTTCTTGAGCTGCAATAGTTACTCAAATCATGGATTGGTTTTGATCTTGCTAGGATTTCCTAAACTGACTTGAAAAAAAAATTCCCTCATTTCCTTGCTTTTCATCACCCAGTCATTCAACACTTCAGTTTTAACCTGATTTGGGAAGTCAATTCTGAGTTGCATGAGGTAAAACTTATCTTTAGCACGAAGTAAGGTCTTTATCTTGCCCACTTCCTGGCTACAAGGGCCTCTGTCAGATTTTCTAGCTCAGAGCTATTCTCAGGGGGCATACTTGAGGTGGAGTGGAGGTTGCATCTGAGAGGCCCCTATCTTGCACAGAGACACTTAGTATTTGGCTTGTTTTCATGAAGTGTGGGGCAACTAAACTTTAGATGTTTGCTCCAGATCTTGAATAGTGGTCAAAGTTTGGTAGCCATAAACTAATTAATGTTTGTCATAAAAGTGTACAGAAAACATTACATTGAAAGAACGTATCAACTGGTTGGAGTTGAATATTACATTAACTATCAGAATGCTGTGTTCTTAGATGGTATAGACTGGTCTCTAGTCAAGAAATGGCAACTCAAGCAGGCACAATAAATAAAATAAAAATAAAAGCACTTCCTGTTCAGATGTTTAACACTCTGCATATCTAAATTAAAACATCTTGGAGTTGGGAACAAATATTTTAATTGTGAATTTAGAAAATTGTTTCCTGGTACTAAACATTCTCCAGTGCAAAGTGAGAAATAAACCTCTCAAAACCATATTTGATGCAATGTATAATGGAGGACAATATAAAGACTGTAATAGAATATAATGATAGAAGACAATATAATAGAATATATTTATATTGTCTTCTATAATAGAAGACAATATAAATATAATATAAAACTGGTTTGTCATTATGAAGAAAAAATGTTAATTCAAAAATTCGACTTTTAAATCTTGGAGCATAAATATTTCTAATAGGGTAAATATTAATGTTTAAAAATGTCTGTCTTTAGCAGATTTTGGATGGTAAATTGACAAATATTAAAAGCCCTGTGATGGATTGGTGACCTGTCCAGGGTATACCCTTCATCTCACCCGTAGACTGATGGGCACCAGCTCCACTGTGACCCACTATGGAATAAGTGGTATAGAAGATGGATGAATGACTATTAGAAGATGGAAAGATGATTGATCATGTCATTTAGACCTGGAAATAAAGTACAGCTTTGGAATCCTAACCTACTACAATGCAGGGTTGGAGATGACCTAGATGTGGAAGTGATGAGAAAATGTTAGAGACCTGACTCTGAATTTAGGCAAGAGACTTGACTTGGAAAAAAAAGGTACTCTGGCATGTTGTAAAAGACACTGTTCAGCCAAAGCAAATCTTGTCTTAAGTTAGTTCTCAACTTAAATAGTGATGTTAAACTAATGAGGGGAGGAAATGTGCAGTATAAATGGTAGCCTTGTATGGAAAGAACTAATGGTTGATGCAAGCAGAAGTACTGGGCATTCTAGGCCTTAACCATGTTCAAAGGTGATTAATTTAAGCCCATCTTTCTATATGAACTTGTCAAAGATTTTTACTTTGTGCTTTGAGTAACGCAAGCCACCAGTTTATGGTAAAATGCTGCGGAAAATATGTAATGCACCACCACAGAGTTATGAATTTATCACATTTAAGAAATCTTATTTAAATCATTCTTAAATACTATTGCTAATTAAAGTCTTAAATGTGTACTATTCAACCTAAATGTCAGTCAGATCTTTTTCCCTCCATGTTAAAGGCTTGCATTATTTGATGCAGCTGAAGTCACTTAAAGAATCTTGGATGGATGACAGTATTGGTGCGTTCAGACTGACCGCGAATGACGGCAATAGGAGCATGTGACTTGCATCTTAACCCTATGTAGAGGTGCATTCAGGAGCGAAGGGATGTGAAGGACGCGATACAATTGGGGCGACTGGAGCAAAGCAAAACCTGTGATGGACGTGAAGCAAATTCCACTAGAGTGGGAAAATCTGAACTTTTCTGTCAATTTGTCAGGAATCAGCAGTTCCTGCAAAGAAATGAGGGAAAACGATGCCTACAATCCACAAACATCACATGCATAAAGACAAACCTTCATGTACACATAGGATGAAGGAAGGTTTTCTGAGAGGTTTGTGGGTGACGGTCGCTTTTCAGCGGTAGTACCGCTGAAAAGGCCATTGGCCTTGCGAATTGCTGCCGAAATGTCAGTCAACTGACGGCACACGAATGAGGTGAAAAACTTGCTGAAATAAGTCAGTCTGAATCTACCATAAGGGGGACTGTTTAGGAACATTTACCTGAAGATTCAATTTTGGAATAAATTTTCCTTTTGGGCTCATCTAAACTTTTTGTCCAGCTCAGACTTAAAAGCTTCTGAAATGTGACCTCGAAACTGCTATTGAATGGCATGCAATTTTTAGTAGAGTCTGGAAGTGGTGACCCTTAATGGGTGAGAATGAAATTTTATTTTTTTTATTCTCTGAAGATTCCATCAGGGGCTGTTGGCAAAACCAATTAGTTGGCTTTATGTAGGCCAGTCCTTTCAAGTACCGACTCATTCCGGTTGCTGAAAGTTTCCTGGCAGGTTTGCACATCACAACTACATAAAAGGCCTCCACACTAATGCCATCAATTAAAACTAAGTTCCAATTTTATTAATTGGGTTGATATTAAAGTTTTTCAATCTGATGCCAGCTTCTGTATCCAACGGCACAGTCTTATTTATAGTCATGGAAGTTTCTTTCACGTGTGCTGTGGCATGTGGTGAGGTTACTTTGACCTTTAGCATTTCTCTTCCAGTACATTAAATATATGTGCAGCTTTTCTGAACCTCATGGATGACCTGTGGGGAAATTGCTGAGTAAATGAGCAGTTGAACCCAGAGGCTGTATCTCTGCATCTGTGGCTTCCCTGCTGGCTGCTGCCAAGACAAACTGGCAATGTTGGAGACACATTCTTTCTGAGCTCTGCTCATCCCCTCAAAATGAAGATTCTGTTCCATATTTGTTTTGAAACCCTGAGGACTGTGGTCTCAAACAGCAATGTGTTCTATTGAAACTACAGGGGTTCTATGAAACCAGAAGCTGCAGAGTCCTGGTCTATAGACGAACAACTTTAAACTACATGGCTTGCTACTGAAAGTGAAGTCTAAATCTGCATCAGAGGTCAGGCTCATTAAATGTTAATTCTCTGGTCTAGCTTTTCATCTGAAAAGGATAACATGACTGACCTAGGGTATACCATGTAGAGCTATTGGTTTGAAAATGGCCAAACTGAAGGCTGCAGGGTTTCTGCAACAAAAGGGCAAAACTCCAAAATAAGCATTCAACCAGAGGGAGTTCACCGGGGGTGAAGTACAAATATTTGTGTCTACGCAGATTATTTAAAGTTGGCTGGCTCTGAATGGGGCTTGACGTTGGCACTCTAGAGATGGCTGCACCTAATTTTAGTTTAACCAGGCAAAGTTGGTGTTTCAACTGAAACCATTCACAAATCTTTAGTTCAGTGACTACATGGCAAATATTCCACTCAACCTAATTGGGACTAGAATACAAAGGGGAAGAAGCTGTAGCTTTCAGCGAACAAAATGGCTTTAATTCAAAAATCCACAGCAGTCAGTCTAGTAGACTCAACATATGGGAACATTCCTGTAACCACATGCATCAAGTGCTAAGGAATAGAGGTGGAGAAAAAGCAAATTCAAAGAGGTATGCTTCATTTCACTGGGTGCATTTGTAAGGTGTTTTTCTAAACCTTTTGGTACTACGCATTTAACAAGTTCTCTTGGCTTGACAATCGTCTTAAAATGGATTTTAATGGAAAATGCCTGAAGTTTAAGTTACAAGTTTGATCACATTTCAGTACAGTCAATGGTTCCCTTTTGGCAGTCACTAAAATCATAGACTAGGTCAGGGGTTTTGCATGTAAGGTTCCATGAATTGGGTTAAGGGTTTTGGCCAGCTTTAATAGTGCAATTATTAAGGGTTTTGGCAACAATTTCAAAGTATTGTGCTCTATCTTTAGACAGCGGAACTCGAGTTAAGTTGACTTTAACCAAGTTATGATTTCAAGATTCATAATTTCTAGATTGTGTAGGGATAGTCATAAGGCACATCTCAAGTCATGGGTTTTAAGGGAATTTGTCCAGAACTTTGTTTGGTCTTAAGCAACCTGTTAAAACTTTATTTTTTGTGACTCTGCAGGCGGAGACCAAGGTGTTTTGAACGGCTTCTTCAATGACTGGGCAACAGCTGACATCTCAAAGCATCTCCCTTTCATTTACAACCTCAGCAGCATAGCGATCTACACTTACCTTCCAGCATTTAAGCAGTAAGTGTCAATCTACAGAACTCAAGTGGAGATCACGAGCAAAACTTATAAACTAGAAGTGTAATTCGAATAAGCTGGCTTGCTTGTCTCTGCATTGTTTACAAGCACACAATGATTGTTACAACACAGCAGTCTGTCAACATGACTTCCAACTTGTGAAGACCAAAGACTCTCGTAACTAGACCCCTGATCACATGAACAGGTAGCAAAATTATGACCGGATCTCTGGTTACGGGGGAGATGTGCATTAACATTCCAGACTCGGCTGCAGCGTCACCCAGCAGGCCTCGACTTTGGGTTGGGTATCTGTCCTGAGGTCCCAGCAGCTGACACTCGCTCCTAAAATAGAGTGGATTATTTAAAGGCCTTTTTATGTGTGCCTCCTGGACTGCTCATTGTGCACCATCTTAACCTCTCATTCTTACGACATCTGTATGTCAACGCCTCTGGATATAGAAGCAAACATCATTAACAAGAGCTTCAGTTTGGTATTTCATAGTACCAAAGTTAGGATTATGGAAGAGAGCATGTCTCTAATTAGTGGTGATTGTCAACAATGGAGCTTAATGGGTTGGCAAACGCAACCAACCAAACTTGAGAGCTTTAGTGTTTTAATGTGTAGTTTACCAGCCTCAAACCTAAACTGTATTTGAATTGTTCAACTGATTGGTCATTTATACTGTGCTTCCACCCTGTTGCATCAGGAGTATGATAATGTATTGACAATGCATACCTTTTCATGATGATGACTCAAACCTAAACTTTCATTTGAGAAAACCAGAAAAGTTGATTTATATCCACAAAGGTTCTAATGGTGGCGTCCTGTTTTGCCCCCTCCAGATATGGTGGAAATGCTAAGGTGGTCCACTTTCTTGGGAAGACCAAGCCATGGAGTTGTACTTTCAACTGCAAAACTAGAGAGATTTATGGAGGTGTGCAAGAACCAGCGACGCATCCCAGCTTCCTCCTGAACTGGTGGACTTTGTATGCCAGCAGTGTGGTGCCAATGCTGCAGGAGCAGCATGGAGATCAGCCGTTTCACTCTGGATGTGTGGAGGTGACTAGAAGCTCAAAATTGCCTTCATAAATGTACATTCCTGCACAAACTTATTAAGCAGGTCTAGCTAGCTGGGGTCAGTCTCAGATGGTTAAGTTGACACTCTTGACTTGACTTTACATTGTAGCCTGACATTTGCTGGTTTTTAAACGACTTTCCTCATCTTTATATGGCTTAATGTCCTTTTTAATGGAATGCCAGAAAGTGCCAGTCATTTGTGGATGTGTAGATGGCGTGACGCATGCCGCCCTTGCCTCATATGTTTGCTGCACCCTGCCACTCATGTGGCTTAGTCATTTTTTTTTTCTGTATTAAAGACCAATTCAAATTGGGGAAAAATATGGACAGTTCTGGTGCAGAAACTAAAGGAGTGCCGCTCATGACTCTGAAATGTTTTAAAGCTACAGTTGGCAAACTATGATAACATTTGTATAACAATGAGAATCTTGCACCTAATACCTAGTTGTAGCACTGTCTTTCCTGAGTTGGCTTGCAAAGAAACTTCATATTTCATATAATTTCCAACTTTGCAGATCTTTTCTGCCACTATATGTTGGGCTTTAAATGCTTTTGACACTTGCATTGTGGAAATGTTGGCCACTCTTGCACTGTAAGTACATGCTGTAATTCTGTCTCTTTTCTGTCTTCCCTTCCATCTCGAAGTCCAAGCATAGTGACTCAGTCACTTGTGAGACTGTCCAGGTATGGAGATTATTTGGTTTAATAACGGTGTTGGCACCTGCCTGCTGTCACTACATTAATATTTAAGCCTTGGTGTGTTTGCCTGTGATCATTAATGCAGATGGTACACAAGGTGTGGTTTACTATCACAGTGGGTGATGGCTTTTTTTTTTTTTTTGTCCTTCCTCACCAAAGTAAAGTGGGCAGTTGAATGAATTTTCTTTCTTCTCAGGGGGAAGGTGGTTCCTCACATGCACAGGCTCTCCAGCCCATGCCAACATCGGAAGAACGAAAGGAGCAGTGGGAGCAAGGCCAAGCAGACTATATGGGAATGGACTCATTTGATAACATCAAGAGAAAGCTTGACACTTTTCTCAAATGAAGAGCAAATGGGGGGGGGGGGAATAAAAAGCACTTGCAGTCTGAATGGTCGATGTGTCATTTAAATTCTGTAAATGGGTTGCAGGCTTGCCACTCTTTCCCTTCATTGGCACTATCACTATTGTCCAAAGAACACAAATGTCAATAAGAAAAATGACCCTAACTGGTTTTACAATTCTGTCACTTTAGTTTACCCTGTTACACTGGGGGAGAAACAAAGTCAAGTTTGTAATGGCATGTAGAGAAACTTTAGAATCGTCTGTCTGTATTTTGTAAACAAACAATGTTAACATTCACTTTTTTTTTTTTTTTTTTTTTTTAACACTGAAGTCAACAATTGGTTGCTTGTATGAAAAAGTTGACTTGTTAAAAAGGTTCCAGGAATGTTTACAACACTTAAAAAAAAAAAAAGGCAATTTGTCAGATGTATATCACACTTGGTGCTTTCAGACTTGGTCATCTTACTGTCCATTCTTAGCTAGCTGCTTTCCTCTAGGTGATTGGGTTGAGCTGTAATGACTTGTACTTGACCAGTATGTTGACTGTGTAACTGTACTTCATCTGGAAACATTAAATAAAAATGAAGTCTTTGTGAGGGTTTTTTTGTTTTTCCTTTTCTCTCCTTCCTCAAACTGTAAAATGGATCAGAAGGTTTTTGGCTAAAACTGAGTGGGTTAAAAGCTCAGAAGTCCCTAAAACTAGTGTCTGGTCTGAGTGTTTAAATCTTTGTCTTCATAGTCTAGATTAAACTCATAATTCAACAGGCTAAACAACAAACTATCAATGTTGGATGCTTAACTATATACTACTGGAAAGATGGGTGATAGAAATGGGGCTTGATGAGCTCGTTCACTTGTTTAGAGAGATCAGCATGTTGACTGGCTGAACACTGATTAGCCTGCAACACGGACCTATCTGGACACAAGAATTGTTGCATTTCCTCAGCCATTCCTGAACCGAACACCATCAGAAGCATCCAACCTGATCCAAGGAGAAGGCACTGTTGCAGCGCTCACTGATCTAAAATCCCCTTTTGAGATTGAGGTTCAGTCAGTGATTTTTCTGGTGCCACAGTCCACTGTTTAACAAATCCAAACTTGGCACAGATGTCTACCAGGAAATTTAAAAGCATGTCATGCTTCCCTCTGAGCTTTATGTAGCAGTACTTGGTAACTCCCCACACTGCCAAAACTACCGATGCTTTGACTGCTGTATTATTGTGCTTGATTAGCCAGTCATCTGATCTAAACCCATTGAAAATCTATTGGGTATTGACAGGAGAAAGGTGAGACACCTGCTCAAACAATGCAGAGAAACAGGACACTTCTAAGGCCATCAAGGCTTGGTGCCTTGGTCAAGCCACATGCTGCTTACCTTCATGCCATGCTGCATTGATGCAGTAATTCATGCAAAAGGAGTATTGTGGATATATGGAGTATATTCAAAGACTGGAAGTGGAGTATCTTTAAACAGCAAAGTCTTGCAAGAGATTCTCCATTGGATTTAGGTTTGGACTTTGATTAGATCTAACGCAAGAATATGCTTTATTTTCAATCGTTCTACTGTGCAGTGAAGTAAAAGTTTTTCCCCTTACAGATTTCTTGTTTGCTTTTTTGTCCCATATAAATGTTTAAGATCTTTAAACAAATTTCAAAGGTACCCTGAAGCAATACAAAAAGTTTTCAAATTCATCAATAAAAACAGGATTTGGGTCTCTGTTTCTTTGAAAAGGCTTGCCCTATTTAGCTATATTTAACAAATCAAAAACAGATTTGGGTGCACCAAAGTCTGCTTTTGAGTAAAAGCCATTGGATATATATGGTCCTATTAACTATGAAACGAAAAAGAAAGCAAAAATCATTACTAAAAGATGAATGCTTTGTGTTGTAGCTAACACTTTTCATTGAGAGAAGATTTTTTTTGTTCTGTATTAGTTTCGCCTTATTTCAAAAATAAAAAAGTCTCCACCTGCATCCACCACCTTTGCTGGGGGACAAATTTGTAACATTCTTCAATTGCAGATGGGGGCCACACAAAATCACCGTATCTCTTTAGTCAGCGTCACAGTGACGCAACCTAATTTTTAAATTCAGCTATGACTTAAATCAAAAAACAGAATATGACATTTTAACACAGTCTAAGGTTTTAAATATGGCGAAACGTTTGTTGCTTTATCGTTTTTTCTTTTATCGACAGCCGTCAGCTGGGCTTGTAAAGGTTAAGCCGCGCTGTCCCTTTAATATTATAGACGGAATACAGGGGGGCGTGTCGTGTCGTGTCGTGCAGTGACCCCACGCTGGTGGCTGATGTACACAGCTCCTCCAGGAAAGTAAACACAGTAGCTCCAAGATGGCTTCTCAGTCCGCGCTCCGAGTGGCGCTCCTGTTGTCCTTCTCGGTTCTCCTTACAGTGGTGCTGGGCTTCGGGCTCCCCGCTCTCCTCAACGCCATCATGAGGATGCTGGGACTGCCGGAAACTAGCGTGACCCAGTGCATCGTCGTGATCTATGCAGGTTTTGTGCTATACGTCGCGACGCCTCGAATTCCCAGAGGATTATTGGAGGTAATGGAGCGGAGCGGGGAACTGTGTTCAGCGCGGAAACCTGGTGTTTTCCCACCCGTCTTGTAGTCCTGTCACACGTTTAGCTGCAAATCAGTCTGTCTGAGAAATGTGTAAATATGCACAGGGAAACAGGAAATCAGGAAATCTCCTCGAGGGACAAAGGCTAACGGTGCCTGAGGATTAACCAGTTGCAACTTTGTGCCTGAATGTCAGTGAGGTGTTTGTATTTTTGTCAGTATTATGTGGAGTCATTTCTGGTTTTTGTTTGTCTGTGCAGGTTAAAGGGAAAGCTGTGTTTATTACAGGGTGTGACACTGGATTTGGTCTTTCAGTCGCGAAACATCTGCACACGCTCGGTTTCACAGTCTTTGCTGGGTGCCTGCTAAAGGTGAGGATACATTTTTTAAATATAGTATATAGCGCCTTGAAAAAGTATTCACACCCCTGAATTGCAATTGCAGCAAATCTTTTGGAGTCTTTTTCCAAACTGAAATCTTAAACGTGTGGTGAGTCAGTACTTTGTAGAGCCACCTCCAGCAGCTTGGCACATCTAGAAACTGAAAATATTACCCATCCTTCTTTGCAAAGTACCTAAAGCTCAATCAGCAAGGCTGGAGAGCATCTGTGAGCATCACTTTTCAAGTCTTCTCAATTGGATTTAAGTCTGAACTTTGACAGGGCCATTCCCTGCTGAAGACGAGCACGCCCACAACCCGGTTTCTTCGTTGGGATAGTGTGGTCAGGCTGATGTGCAGGATCTCGTATGCAGGCCAAAATATTCAAATATGGTTTCATTTGACCACATGTTTGCCATCTCGGCTACATGGCTTCCTTTAAACTTTAAACAGGGCTTCGTGGCTTTGGTCATGCCACTCTTCCATAAATTCCAGATATGTGGAGTACACAGTTAATAGTTTTTTTTTTTGTTGAGAACATCATCCACCTGAGCTGCGAATCTGTTCAGCTTCTCCAGAGAAAAGACAGGCCTCTCTACTACCTATCTGATTAATCTTCTCCACATATTCCATATATTTGCCCAATATATTATTTGCATGCAAAGTGGTAGTGCCAATTGAAATATAGTACCCTACAAAATATTGCATCCAAGCAGTTAGTTGTAATACTGCACACAATGAGATTGTGGTTACTATTACGAGTTGACATATTCTGCAGCTCTAGTTTGTAGTTGTGCCATACCCAAGAGGTATTATTACTTTAACAATGCACTGGATAATAAATCAAAAGATTTATTGACCTCTGTTGTTTTATGAGCCTTAAATTTGTTTAAAACTGTGTTTCGTCACGTTATAATACTTTATTTTCTTTACATCATGCAGGACAAAGATGGAGAGGGTTCAAAGGAGCTTGAGGAATTACATTCAGATCGCATGAAGGTGGTTCAGCTGGACGTCTGCAGTGACGAACAGGTGAAAAAGGCAGCTGAATACATCAAAGGCAACCTAGAGGACTCACAAAGAGGTAACGATAACTGTTTATTGCACCTGAATCCAGATAAATGAAGCATGTACTGATTAATTCTGATTCTGTCCATGCGTCAGGCCTGTGGGCTGTGGTGAACAACGCTGGGGTGTCGACCTTCGGAGAGGTGGAGTTCACCTCCATGGACACCTACAGGCAGGTGTCGGAGGTCAACCTGTGGGGCACCATCAGGGTCACCAAAGCCGTTCTACCGTTAATTCGCAGAGCAAAAGGTAAACCCACAGAAGATTTTTCACTGTCTTTTACTTATTAACACACACTTTCATTCAAGCGTGACATATCCAAAAATTATATGTCCAAAGTGCAAAAATTTAAGAGGGACAAACAACCGGGCGTCTAAGTTTCACTGTTAGGGATTAAAAGCATTTTTGTTGACAACCCAACAAAGAAGCTGAGCGGATCAGTAAGTATATTATTGACTTCTGTGGAATGTGGTCACATGTAAACAAAGCCTGAATCTAAGACAGTTTTGCAACCTTCCTCTCTAATGTGAAAAAAGGTTAATTTCTTACTCCTAACATAAATCTGCAAGATTAAGGTGCCAAGCCGGGAAAAGTGGATGATAAAATGGATTTAACATGTTTCCTCTCTAACCAGCCTCATGTGTTAGCAGGCAAATTTTGTTCCCAGTTACATTTTATGCATAATGTAAAGACGACGAATTAAAAAACAAAAAGAATATACAAAATTGGGTCAGCTTCTCTTGCAAAAAAAAAAAAAAATGTTTAGATTCATCAGTCCTGCAAAATGGAACATTGTTTTTCCACTGAACACATAATTAAGGCAAGATAAAGGTTTTTGGAGAGTTTAGGAAGCAAATGTTGAATATGTGATCTATTATGTGAGCAGTTGTGCACTAATCCTGCCAAATACAAACTAACATAAGCTTTGCAAATAAAAAAGAAAAACATTTTAATAGGGCGTTAAAAAAAAGCTACATTTAAATTAATATCATACATATGTTTCATTTCAGCCATCTGATGCAAAAGTCAGTCTAATTTCCAGTATCTGTTTTTAGGTTAATGTGCTAGAATAATTATAATTTTGGCACACCTACATTTTTCAGATCATCAAACTAATTTTAATATCAAAGATAACCTGAGGAATCGACAACAGATGCGGAGAACATGGTCCACTCGGACTCTATGTCTCCAACATCCCCCGGAATCTGGTCAAAGCTCTCCCGGAGGTGGGAGTTGAATACATCCCTGGCCAAGGGCTCCGCCAGACGTTCCCAACAGACCCTCACTATGCGCTTGGGCTGCCAAGTCTGTCCGGCTTTCTCCTCCTCCAGCGGATCCAACTCACCACCAGGTGGTGATCAGTGGACAGCTCAGCCCCTCTCTTCACCCGAGTGTCCAAAACATGCAGCCGAAGGTCTGACGATACGACAACAAAGTCGATCATTGACCTCCTGCCTATGGTGTCCTGGTACCAAGTGCACTGATGGACACCTTTATGTTTGAACATGGTGTTCATTATGGACAATCCGTGACTAGCACAGAAGTCCAATAACAAAACACCACTCGGATTCAGATCAGGGAGGCCATTCCTCCCGATCACGCCTCTCAAGGTGTCACCGTCATTTCCCACGTGGGCGTTGAAGTCCCCCAGCAGATAATGGAGTCCCCGGGAGGGGCACTATCCAGCACCCCCGACAGGGACGCCAAGCAGGCTGGGTACTCCGCACTACTGCTCGGCCCGTAGGCCGAAACGACAGTCAAAGAAATGTCCCCAACACGAAGGCGCAGGGATGCGACCCTCTCATCCACTGGCGTAAACCCCAACACGACACCGCTGAGCTGGGGGGCAACAAGCAAGGTCGTAAGGCCTGCGGTGCCTGTCGTAAGGCCTGCGGTGCCTGTCGCGGCGGCAATCCCCGAACCCGGTGGTGGACACCGGCTGTAAGGGACACCGTCAAGCTGAAGAAGGAGTCCTATCGGCTGTGGTTGGCTTGTGGGACTCCTGAGGCGGCTGACGGGTACCGTGAGGCCAAGCGTGCCGCAGCCCGGGCGGTGGCAGAGGCAAAAACTCGGGCCTGGGAGGAGTTCGGTGAGGCTATGGAGAAGGGCTATCGGTTGGCCTCGCAGCGATTCTGGCAAACCATCCGGCGCCTCAGGAGGGGGAAGCAGTGCTTCGCCAACACTGTTTACAGTGGGGGTGGGAGGCTGCTGACCTCGACTGGGGACATTATCGGGCGGTGGAAGGAGTACTTCGAGGATCTCCTCAATCCTGCCATCACGCATTCCCTGGTGGAAACAGAGGCTGGGGACTCGGGGTTGGACTCTTTCATCACCCAGGCTGAAGTCACCGAGGTGGTTAAAAAGCTCCGCGGTGGCAGGGCTTCAGGGGTGGATGAGATCCGCCCTGAGTACCTCAAGTCTCTGGATGGTGTGGTTTTCGTCCCGGGCCGTGGAACACTGGACCAGCTCTATACCCTCTACAGGGTACTCGAGGGTTAATGGGAGTTTGCCCAACCGGTCCACATGTGTTTTGTGGACCTGGAGAAAGCATTTGACTGTGTCCCTCGTGGTGGCCTGTGGGGGGTGCTCCATGAGTATGGAATCGGGGGCCCTTTATTAGGGGTCATCCAGTCTCTGTACAAGCAGAGCAGGAGTTTGGTTCGCATTGCCGGCACTAAGTCGGACCTGTTCCCGGTGCATGTTGGACTACAGCATGCGCTGGGGCAGTTCGCAGCCGAGTGTGAAGCGGCTGGGATGAGGATCAGCTCCTCCAAGTCTGAGGCCATGGTTCTCGACCGGAAAAGGGTGGCTTGCACTCTTCAGGTTGGAGGGGAGTTCCTGCCTCAAGTGGAGGAGTTCAAGTATCTTGGGGTCTTGTTTACGAGCGACGGGAGAATGGAGTGGGAGATAACCAGAGGAAACAGAAAAAGCAATTTTCATGTTTTCATATGTTAAGGCACACAGTTTATCCATACCAACATAGCCCTATGTGAAAAACTAGCTAGTGCCCTTTGATCCTATTTTTATCTCTGAGATTTCTAAACAGCTCCCATCCTTTCCAAATCCAGCATGGATAAAACAGTGCACTATTGCTGTACTCCATTCAGCCTTCCTGTTGTCTGGTGAAAGCCTTGCTCTCCCTCACTCTGCCACAGCCTTTGCCAATAGGGTTAGAGTTGGAAGTTAGCTACCTGTCTATAATCTCTCATATATACATGCTAATATTATGTATTGTAATAAAACAAACTCAATTAGCTTCTTACATCTCTGTGTATTCTCTGACTTAATTTTAAACCCCCCAGTAATACTAAAAATGGCAAATTTTCTGTCTGTTTTTGTAATGCAACCTATTAGCCCCTAGTATGGTGCTTTCACTTGATTGAACAAAGATACGCTTTTTGAGCTTCCGACTTTTGGGGTTAGAATGCTGTCAAAAACAATGTGTATGTAAAGACGGAAATGTGTGCATATTAGTCAATAGTTGTGCATAAGTAAAATCCAAAAGAGGTATTCTATATTTTCTCTATAAGAATACAGAATAAAATGTTACAGCTTCAAGAAATTACAAACACAAAGTTCAAGTTTACAGTTGTGGTTTATTCTTTATGAATACAATATGCTATAACAGTTTGAGAATACGATTTATTTTTTATGAGAATACGAATTTACATCAGCGACTGGGCGTCACGTGATCTCAGGCTGGTTAGTGGAGCACAGAGTTAGTCGATTCGCGTTGCGCATGCGCTGTCACACTCCTCACCGTCAGTAAAGTTAGTGCCGGGATTGGATGACGGAAAAAGGTAATGGGAGATAATTCAGTCTAAAAGGAATATTAGGAACAGAGGGGAGATAGGAGGGAAATCAAGAGTATTATAAATATAGCATTGTTCTTATTTTTATGAAATACAAAACTAAAACATAGAATATAGTGGGTGGGGTTATACAATGATGTACAGTAGGTGGCGGTATGGACCTCTGAATTTGTTGCGCACCGCCAGCAGAAGAAGAAGAAGAACCAGCACTTGCGCCAAGATGACGGACCAAGAAACTACGGTGGAAAGCCAGATAATGTGAAAAAGTTTATATATGTCTTAATGTCGTTAATATATGCTCTTGGTCCGTCATCATACACATTTCCGTCTTTACATACACGTTGTTTTTGACAGCGTTCTTATCCCATACTGACTGTCCAGTAAATTCTTACCAGAACCCTAACGTGAAAGAAACTCCGACCTAAAGCACTGGTTTATAGCATCATAAATATAAATTTGGTGTCTTTCTCCACCTGCAGGCCGGGTTGTGAACATTACCAGCATGTACGGCAGGATGGGCAACCGACTGCGATCTCCTTACTGCGTGTCGAAATACGGCGTGGAGGCTTTCTCCGACTGTCTGCGCTACGAGATGAAGACCTGGGGCGTAAAAGTGTCCATCATCGAACCGGGGAACTACATCGTGGCCACAGGCATCCTCACCCGAGACATTGTGGCCACCACGGCCAACAAGCTGTGGAACGAGGCCCCCGCCGAGGTTAAGGAGGACTACGGGAAAACCCACTTTGAGCAGTACATGTCACTGATGCGATCTTACTGCAACAGCGGCGAGAAGGACATGACCCCGGTTCTGGATGACATCACAGATGCCATCAGATCACAGCATCCGTACACACGGTACAGCCCCATGGAGCCGCACTGGTGGATCAGGATGCAGGTGATGACCCACCTGCCTGGCGCCATCTCCGACTTGCTCTACTTTTAAAAGTGAAGCGTTTGCTTTCTATCCATCTCCTACTTCCCAATATATCACTTGGCAGCAAAGTATTTCAGAGTTAACCCAATGTAGGGTTTCTGATTCCTCAGCACCTGAAATCATTCACTGATTAAACCTTAATACTGTATTAATTTTTTAACTGTAAGTAAATAGCCGCAGTTTGCTTTTGATATGCCTGGCAAACACTATATGTATTCAGATATATTCTCTAAAAAGTAACCATCTGTTGCTGTTTGGTATCAGCAGGGTTGCAGCATGCTCCTGGCTACAGTATAAACACTGCACTTATATTACTTGCTGTGATATTATCTAAAACACTTTGAGCTTGTTTCTGTACATCTTTTATTTACCATGATACTTTGCGATGTTTTGCCTCATCTGGGGGCCCCTGATGGCACGGAGACAAGAATAGCTTGAAAGGGCTCCTGCTGTTCTGTTGTCGAACACAGCGGAACAGACCAAGACCGGCCTCTGCGAGCCGCTGTGATATTTGCCCCAGAGTTACGTAAAAACCACACAAACCCACTTTGTCCCCCATTAAAACCAGCATACTAGTTCAAACTGAAGGGATTAATGAGGGTACTTGGAGGAGGGGGAAATATTGTTTACCACCCCTGTCTTTGTTGGTAAAATATTATGTAATATTTTGAATTATGCAAATGAACAGAGTGATTTATTTTAAAATATTACAGTCAGTGTCATTTTTCAAACCTAACTCTAAATAAACCAAAAGTCATGATCTAGTTGTTGCGTTGTTTAAAATCGACTCATAGGTGCAATTTTACAAATGACCACCAGGTGGCAGACAAGCATCACAGACATAGCTAAAATTGCAGGTAAATCTCAATGAATTAGAATATAACTCGGGGTGAACTCATTACAAAGATTCATTGCACACAGTGATAATAGTTCAAGCGTTTTTCTATCAAGTTAGATGATTATTTCTTAGAGCTAATGAAATACCAAAATTCAGTTTCTCAGACTAATATTACATTAGACAAGTTTTTCTTTTACCTCATGTTATTTATGGCTTTCGGGTTATTGGGGAACATTACTGACCTGACAGCTGTCCCTCCATATGTAGGGAATTCCACTAAAAGTCATTGCTAAAGAAGCTCAGAGTTCTGTTTCCAAGCATATTAATGGAAGGTTGAGTGGACGGAAAAACTGCGGTTAAAAAAGGTGCATAGGTAACAGTGATAACTGCAACCTTAAGGACTGTAAAGCAAAGTCCATCCAAAGAGAAAAATGTTGCTGAGTGGTCTCAAGTCCTTTTTCTTTTCATTAGGCTGACATTTTTTTTAAATTAAAAATCTATTTTTGTCTTGCATAATAGTTTAATTTTCTAAGAAACTTAAATTTTGGTTTAAATTATCTGTGAGCCATAATCAACGTTAACAGCAATAAATGACTGTGTGTAGTGAATCTGACTTGAGCTGAATAACAGAGTAACTTATGGATGATAATGTGTAATTTATCTCAGAAGCACCTGTACTCCTTTTTTAATATTTACACCAAAACATGCATGCATTAAAAGACAAGCAGATATCTTCATTTTTATGCTTTTTATTACATCTTTAACACTCTAGATTTTCTAAATTATTACACCTGAAGACAGTCTCCCCTCCATTAAAACAGTATTAAGAGCATAACATTACATTTTTTTCACAGCTCTGCCTTTTTATCATTCCACAGCATGAATCTGTTTCTTCACTCTCGCTTACAGAAAATAAAAAAGGGAAAAAGAAAAGGCTTTGTGAGACAAATATCACTACAGAAATGTAAGCAGCACGAAAGCACCAAAACCAAACACGGGCCACTTGTTTTTAATATTATCAAGACATCCGTGTTGAAGTTTAACGATATCTCAGGTTCATTTAGTAGGTTCAGAGTGCGCGGTAGTTTCTTCCCCATCGGGTAGAGCAGTCTTGATAATATCCGTCACAACTGACTTTAATGTCTCATTAAAGCAGATTTTTGTACAGCCAACAGGCTCTGCTCATGCAGCCTCCTTTTTTATTGTAACATGAAAACGATCCCAGCAATAATATCTAAGCAGGGAGATACTGTGGTTCTGTTTTAATATCAAGCTAAATATTTAAATATTAAGGAGTTTTCTTTCATATTTATGCTACTAATCTGCAAAAAAAAAAAAAAAAAAAGTGAAATGTTACATTTGTCATAGATGAAGATGCAAAAATGATATCTTAAGAAACCGTTTTGTAATACAGTAATTGAGGTGCTCATACAGATTCAGGACATGATTACATCACCCCTGGAGTTGTGTTTATCGCTCAACATCCGCACATTTACTCATTTACATGTAGGCATTGACTGTTCATCTAATACTTGATGAAGTCAGCTATGGTAAGGTCACTTGAAATGAAACGCATCATCAACTAAAAAGGCCGTTTTATGCATGACCAGGACAGGAGAGAGGGTAATTCCATGACATTTGGTGAGCGCTGGAGGAGGAAATGCTCTTTCATATGAGGATGTGTTCGGCCATCCCGACACATCTGCTAATCGCTCCGCTGATGCACATGCAAAGCTTTAAACAGATAGCAGTGATGATAAAAGTGGGAAGTACAGGTTATAAAGAGAGGGGGGTGGGGGGTGGGAACGGGGCGCTAAAGCTTTGGTTGTGGGAAAGCTGTGAAGGCACGTTAAAATCTCCTAAATCCTTAAAAGTGGGGCAGAATGTGTTCACTTTAATTCACTTTGTAACATCACAGATGCTACAGAAACAGGGAGTTCAGGAAGAAGTATTGTCATGAAAATAATAAAAACAATGTTTTTCTCAAAGCAGATAGATCCAGCAGAAAGTCACAAATTAAGTATGTCCAAAAACCCAGAGATTGATAGGAATAAATCTAAAATAACTCTTGAACCTCAACACCAGTGTAGTTACTGTAAACCACAAGGTTGGAAATGGGAATGCTGATTGTTACATTTCATTACAAGACTGATAAATCAACAGGAATCTCCATCAGAAGCTCAGTAATTCTATTTTATTTTCAATACTCCATATTAACTCACCTGTTTAAGAAATTGTAAAATTAGCATTTTAAAACACATTTATAAATAAACCATTCAGAGTACAGCAAAGATGCTGTTTTCTTACTCTGAGCAAAATCTTTGTTTGTTTTGGAACATGCTAGGTGTTGAAATATTGGCAGCCTTTTAAAAATCTCAGAAGGATCTACATTCACCGGAGAATACACTCTGAGCCTGGTAATTTATCAATGCTAGCTGTACTAATCACTAGTATAAAATCCTGAGGTTTAAAAGTGTGTACGCTGATCATTTTGTCTTTGTTTTCAAAACAGCAACAGCTAACCTTCTCACACACAATGGTGTATCTCTAGTTCTGTCAGTCGCCTCAGATGCTCTCATCATAAACCATTAAAAAAGTTACAGTATTAGCTGGTTTGTAAATGACTGACTGGGCGTGGTGCTACGGTGGAACATGCTCTCTAATTCCTTAGTCTATTTTTCCTTCCCTCATCTCTCAGATCCCTCATCCTATTCTTTTTGTGCCCGGTTCCAACCAGCTGGAGCTGGAGAATTCATCGTCGCAGGCTTTGTGATGGTCATCGTCATCATCAACATCCCCCTGCTGGAGTAGCTCCCTGCCAGCACTCCTTCTGCTGCCGCTTTGGTTGCCGCCCTTCAACATTCAAACTCTACCTAATCCCCTTTTTAGTGAAAAACCCCCTCGAGACCTTCGCTGTATATATAAACTCGGATCATTTCTGCCTCTTTAAGGAATAGATCATATTCTCATATGTACATGCTTTGCAAGTACATACACTTGACCCCCTGGTGACCCTATTTTCCCCTCAAGTAATCACTTATTCTGGAGCAGTGACATCATCCTCTTTGCTGCCTGGGCTGGTCCTCCATTTCCCCCTCTGTGCTCCAGAGATTCATATATTTTGTTTCTGACGACGAAAAAAAAAAATCCTCCATGACTCCAAAGGTGATCTTCACATGCAGATACTCCCAATACCTACAGGTGCACTAAGCCATCTATAAGAGGTCCGAATAGGCCAGTGTGGTCGGCTCCGCTTCATTAAGCACATTTAAACTACGAACTTTTAATTTTATAAATCAATTTGATGCACTTTTTTGAGTGAGTTTAATTTAGAAAAAAAGATTTTTAAAAAAATCACTGAAATTTGTGGTTGTAAAGTTGATATATTCATAGTTTGATGATGCAAGTGCTGGAAACCAAAGTCAAATTCCTTGTTTGAGGACACAGACCTGGCCAATAAAGAGGATTCTGAGACGCAACAATCGACCAGCCGCGGCTGGATCCTTAATGGAAGTTTGGGTTGACACTATCCCACTTGCGTGCGTCATGAGATCCGCGGCGTAATTTTCCTCCTCTTTGTAACATTCACATGATGTGGATACAGCAAAATGTGGCACAAGCAGTTCTATTGTACACAAAAAAAACCTACTTTGCTCAAGAAATGGAGGAGAAAAAAAAAACAGACGCATTGTAATATTTCAATCTCAACAACACGGATCCTAACAAATCTAAATAAATATAGTTTGGTCACTTGATTTTTATCAATGATTAGCTGATGTTGTGGATTAGTGTGTCCACAACCATGAAAAAAGAAACAAAAAGCTTTAAGACAAACATTAAAGTGAATCGACGTGTAAGACCTGTAGGCATGGCACTGAGTAAGTTGTCACCTACAAATATCTCAATTATGTCATGTGTGTAGTTTAAAAAAATAATAAAAATCACATCTTTAAAGGAAATTGTTAAAAAAAAGATTATATATTATTGACATAAAGAAATCTAAATGAAACCCTAAAAGATACCAAGGGTGAAATACATGCCGTTGCCTATGACCTAATGTGGATAATTTAAAATGCGACCAAGAGGCCTGTAGTCAACTCTCAGGGTCCATAAGTCTTTTCTCCAGCCCTCTCTCAATGCTTTTTCCATATCTCCTCTTGGAATGCTCACAAAGTTGCCATTTAAGTCCTGATGATGTGTTAAGTCTTCAGGCTTGGAGCAGAAATGTTAGTGTGTAAGGATCTGTTTTATATATGGAAGCCATTAAACTGTGTGGTTGAGGATTGGATCAGGAGGCAGCCAGGGCTTTGATCAGGTACAGTTTGTCTCCCTGCTCACTGGTGAAGATGGGAGCCTTTTTGTAGTGTTCGACAAGCTCTTCCATAGAGCTGAATTTGCGCTGTCCGATGCAGTAAAGGTTCTCCTTCAGCTGCACTTTGAAATGCTTGTTCTTGCTCTGCGCCTTCAGGGAGATGGAGAAGTCATTCGGCTGAAAAGGTGCAAGAAAAACTCCGATTAGTGACCAGGAAAGAATAGGAGATTTTAAAGGCATAGTCCAGAATTTTTGAGGGAAGGTCTGGTAAAAAATGTTCATTTAGTATAAATCCAGATTGGCTAGAACAAGAAGTCTAAAGCAGATTTACATCTTAAAGTAACTCCAACCTTAAAAAAGCAATTGGGGGTTTATGTAAATGCTGTTTTATGAACCTTTAAATCACTGGCACGCATGCATCGAATGGTTATTTATTTCTCCTGTGTACCGAGTACAGAACTCAAATATACAGGTGAAGTTGGGCTCAAAGAAATAAACAAAATATTGTTTACCTGAACTACTGGTTAATACCCATCAGCTTCTGTGTTAATAACCCTCAATGCTCCAAGACCCATAAAGGGGTGTTCTCATAAACCATTATGGTCGGAGTCTTTTAAGACGCTAAAAGCCTGCTTTGCTCTTGGCCACTCAGGGACTAGCCCTTAGCTACGGCCTTCTGCCAACAACTAAACTGCATTAATACTAAACGAAGATGGCGAGAAAGCTGCAGCTGAGAAAATAAGTATTGAACATAACTTATTTCTTAGTGGACCTATCTTTAACGAGGCTACTGACATGAACTTCACACCAGATGTCCACAAGAATCCAAGCAGCCCACAAAAAAAAAAAAAAAAACACACAAAGGTGTAAGAAAGTTACTGAAGTTTATGAAATACTTGGCAGAAAAGCCCTGTTGGGTAACAACACCTTCAAGACATCTACTGCTTGGAGAAACTAGTCACATGCATTGTTCAGGTATCTTCAAACTGTTCTGGGGCCTCTTCTTTGTACTCTGCTCTTCAGTTGTTCCCAAAGATTATAAATAGGGTTGAAATCACGTGACCGACTGGCCCATTATAGCAGCTTTATTTTCAACATCCAGAGTCATCCAGAGTTGTTTGTTCTTCAGATTTTTATCGGTAGTGCCACAGGTACAGTCCTCCATTCATCCAACTTGTGTTGCATGCTGTCGCAGCAGATTTACAATAAAATTATTTCTTTCCAATTAATGAAATGTTCTGAATTATAGAAATGTGTCTGTAACCAATGCTGTCAGTATGCTTTAGAGAGCTCTTTTATTACACATATCTGAATTTATGGACTTACTGGAATTGATTTCTGTGTCTGTGTGGATTACTTGGATTGGTACTGATATTTACATGAAATTCTGACCAGATTAACCCATTCGGGATATAATTCCTCAGCAAAATGTTGGTGTGGTTAATCTTTTTTTTCCCCTGCTATATCCACAGCAGGTAAGATGGTAGCTGCTCTTAACCTTTTTCACAGAACGTCATTTCAGAAATACCCCTTTAAGAAATAGGTCTCAGTGACTGACCGATGACTCGCTGTCTCGGATGAGGAAGTCTCCCTCCGTGCCTCTCTGATTTAGCGCCACCTCAGCCTGGTGGCGCGTCACCTTTCCGTAGTACCACTCCTTCCCAGCAAAGCGCCCGCTGCCTGAGGGCGAGATGTAGTCACAGTCGGGTGTTGGAGGCCCGACTGGCCCCGCTGTGGATTTATGGGAACTGGAGTCAAGCACAGTGACGTAGTTCTTAGGCACCAGTCCCAACTGTCCATCTGCTTTGCGGCACTTCCACCACTCCGGGTCGTTCTCTGGCTTCTCTATGACCTCCATCACCTCGCTCCGCTCAAAGTTTAGTTCTTCGTCATTGCCAGAGCTGAAGGGGTAGAGCGCCTGAACCATGTGCAGCACTCTGTTTCCGTTTGAGCTGCTGCTTACCACAGCGGCCAGCTTCTCAGTTAGCGATCCGGCAGCCGGATCTCCGAGCCCACCCATGCCCCCTCCCCCCGCAGTCCCATCCACGTCCTCCGTCACGTAGTTGGACGGGAACCAGCCAGACCGTCCATTGTAGCTGCCGCGCCACCAGCCATCGCTGCACTTCTCCATCACCACCACCCGCGTGCCCTTCACCAGAGAGAGCTCGTCTTCACGCTCCGCCACATAGCTGAACTTGACCAAGGCGGGCACGTTGAGGTCGTACAGCCTCTCCCCGTTATCTGTGCTTAGATCTGTGTCAGCGTTGGAAGCGGTGTCTCTCAACCCTCCCTTCCTGGTCTTCACCTTCCCGATTCCTAGGAGCAAAACAGAAAAAGAAAGATCCGTGATAACATGTAAATATGCCGACAGATTTGCTGGTGCCCCTAATAAAATGGTAAAGATTTACTCATCTTTACCATTTTAATAATAAAATAAATTAATCTTTTATTGTAAAATTTAGAGAAATGTGAAAATTTCAACCTTTAACTCATTGTAGAATAATGTGGCGAAATCTTTAATAGGCTTTGCACTTTATGCCCCAAAGATGCAGGTTGGTGCCCATTCTAGAGACACCAAGGATCGTATAGGAAGCACTGCCTAATGGTCAGAGTGGGAACAAATCCTTTATTAAGCCGTTTTTGAAATACTCTTGAATGATAAGCAAATTTTGATTGTACAGGAACATATGTTGTAATTTCATAGTTTCTAATTTGCATCACACCCACGGTTGCTAAATTCAAATGAACAATTCCCAAACAATTAACATCTACTTGACATCAAAACACAAGAAATATATTTCTTTATACTACTCTAAATAAATGTAGTCAGTAAGAGGATGTCATTCAATGGGTATAAAAGTGAACTAATAGTTTTTAACAAAATTGACGGTGGCACAATTGTTGGGTCCTTGTTAATCTTCCTACCAAGCATAGTGAAGGAAAGAGTAGTCTTTTGGGGTCACCAAGTCTCCATAACAACCACTGGATTCAGTCTACATGTCAACCAGAAGTTTGCTGTGTGATTTATTCAGACGATTTGGGGCCTTGGGATCAGAAATTGAACTACATACAATGGTAAAAGGTAAAGAACGGATACAATTATATCATTATACCTTGTGAAATGTTAATGTTATTAGAAATGTTGTCCCACTGACACCAGTAGTACCAACTGTGCTGATGGTAATTTTGTTAAAAACGACCAAAAAATACATTAATCAAATTAAACTTTGGATCGGTAAGATTTTCAGAGTGAGACTATTCTACCGCAATTAAATTTTTTTTTTATTTTTACACATCTTTAGCATATTTTTGTGCCAAAATAAAGTCAGATGAAATAAATCAAAAGCTTAATTGCTTGTGTGCAACTTAAAATATTAGGTTTTTTTTTTTTTTTTTTGCTAAAACAGCATTAAAAAATATTTTAGGAAAGTGTTTTACTCAACTTTCTACTTGTGTGGGACAAGTCTCAACAGAAACTGAAAAAACACAAAGAAAATAAAGCAATAATTAGCATTACAGCCTTTCTAAATATCCTTCCCTTTCCACATCAGAGCCCAAACCCCCCACGCTCCAAATCCAAATCCATTCTTGAGGATTAGGCCTAGGTGCTGAGGAAAGAAAATAAAACAAAAAAAAACCTGTGCTCGCATAGCGGAATAAGAACTGAATGGGATGAAAACATGTTTTGACATGGGCCTACAAATCCTGTAGAAACTGTTTGTGTACCGTCACCTAACACTAAAATTAAGCCCCTCACTCCACTCGCCTTGAACTCGGTGGGACGAAAAAGTTCAGCCATCTGCAGCCTCATTGCTGCTAATAACATTGTGCTAACCACGCTGGCCTGCACTGCATCCTGATTCCAAACTCTGCTACTTCTCTCCAACTCTGTAGTGTTACTATAATCTTATTGTTGCAGTGCTGCGGCCATTTTATGTTTAAACAACTCAAGCTCAGCCTAACCAGACACTGATATCAGAGGGGGTGACAGATTTGGGCCCATTTCTGATTACGTTTGCAAGGCCATTGCTTGCATAATCAAAAGACAGCTGGGTGAAATTATACAGTGAGGCAGGGTGGAGTCTCCGGGACTGCGCTGGGAGGACGGCGTGCGTTGTCTCTTACCCGAGCGCGGAGAAACATGAGTACCCTTTACCGCAGAGCGATTGTTACTGAAAGGTGCCTCTGACTCACGGGGAGCAGACAAATTTCACGGTATGGCTCAGAGTCCAACGTCAAATTGCTTCCAGGTAGAGACTGTTATTAGTCCCACCACTGTGCATAAGTACAGAGTGCAGACAGGGTGTTAAAAGCTGATGTCTGGAGGCAGAGGTTACGTGCTGCACACATGCCAGTTAGGCATCTTTGTAGCGACCTTAGACGAGACAGAAAGGTATCAAAGGACAGATCACAAGCTTCCGTCACACAAACACAAACATGTCAGATAAATTCCTGACATGTGCAGTTTAAAAAGTGATAATGCAGTTGGGGCTTCAATGGCTTGAAATGACCTAATTTAGCCCAAATAAAGGTTGGAGGCCTTTATCTGCTTATAGAGACATCTTTAGACATCTTTTACATCTTATCTAACAAAAGCTTTATCAGTGTCCTTGTCGTTGGTGTCCATTTACTGCCTTTGTCTGCTATGGTCCCTGCATGCTTTGCATTAAAAAAGCAGAGCCACTGCATTTGCCTAGATGCTCAATCTGCACCGAGGTAAGTAATGGGAAGTTTGAATTTGCCTGCACAGCTAACCAATACAGGGCTGCTACTGAGAGCGATCCGTCTCCTAAAGCCCATCTGTCATGCTGTTCTGGAGTTATTCATAAGAATTCACTTGTTGGCTAAGTGGGAGAGCTTCCTTTTACAGTTTAGCAGAGATAGCATCTTTTAACATCAAACACACGGAATGGAAATGCTTTTTCAGAGAAGGGCACAGCTGCACTGAGCTCAGGTGGTGCTAACAGATTCTGGCAAGCGCTTCCTTGATATTCAGCCAGGCTTGAGCGTTCAAACGAGTTCTGGACATTTGGGTACAATCGCTGGAAATCTGCAACAGTAATCTCAGGGAAATAATGCAGGCAGAAAAACTTATGGTGCCTTCCAGAACCACAAACCGAAGGCAATTATTTGCACTGGATTTTATTTAGCCATACCAGAATACAAGGTGGCTGAAAACAAATGCACGCCACAATTTTCTGATCTTTATTTGTAAACCAAATTACACATGATTTTTCCTGCACTTCACAACTATCAATATTTAGTGTTGGTCCATATATTAACATCCAATGTAAATACTAGTAAAGCACAGTAATGGTCTGGCTTTCTTGGAGTTCTGACATGCCAACTCCAAGAAATTATAACTTTTTTTTACTGAAGACTGCAGATTCTAGTAGCTTTTAATTAAACAGAAAATGAAGGAAATGCTAGATTTTTACCATGTCTTTAAACCATAATATTATTTTTAGTAAACAAAAGTGCTACAAAGTACATACTGTTGGTGGATGTGTTTATAAACTCGAAATAGTTGTGGTGCTAGTGGCCCTTATTCACAGGAAATGGGAAAATTGGCAGGGAGAGAAAGGGAAAAGCTGAAGATATGCAGCAAAAATCTGGAAAGTTGGGAGTAGGACCCCGGAAGGCTGAGTCAAGGACTAATAACCACCAAATATGGGCCGATAGCTGTACAGTGACCCCACACAGACCTCGATAAATTATGGTTTTTGGTGCATTGAATGAATAGAGAAAAATATTTGATTTCAATATTCGGCCTGCCAATCCCAGATCAAGTAAAGATTATAGCTACAGCCCCACAGTTCGGTAATATAGAGATTAAACTACACCTAGGTATATTCTATTTATTGTCACGAGGTGACTTCTGAAGACAACTGGTTGTACTCAATTTTAATCAGGGGGCTCAGCGTTAAATGGGGCTGAATACAAATGCACGGCACAAATGTACCATTATTACGTATAAAAAAGATTTTGAAAAATGTACAATTTTCTTAAACACTAGTTTTTGTTGGTCTGACATTCAATTCTATTAAAATACGATGAAGATGGTGGGAGCAACTACAGGTACCAAGGTAAACCAAGGATTTAAAAAGTAATGTTTTCAAAGCAAACATTTTCCTTGTATGCTATACGAATAAAGTTAATTTAATGGAAGTGGAGGAGTACCAGGAGTTTTCACCAGCTATATGAGGGTAGAGTAAGGCAGTGTTGCTGATGCCCACTGCCGGTCAGCTGGCTGAAGGGAGGCTATGGCACTTTGCTCGAAGGAAAGACAAAGTAAGCTATTTTTGTGAAGAATTCTGGTCCATCTTATTAAGTGAACATGGTCATACAGCACACTTGGCAGTGAAGCACCTACCTGCAGGTTTGCAGCTCGAGCAAACAGCATCGTGTAACATTCAGCGCAATGAAAGGACATGAAAACTACTACCAAATTTAGTATTTACTGAAAATCGTTTAAGTCGATGTATCTAAATCAAAATAACTGTACTGTTATCTCAGAACTGTAATACCCAAAAAGCAATTCTATTATTTCGAAAATTTTAGAGTGAATACCGTCATAGAGTACAACCGTGGCTTTTTATTTTACGTTATCATACAAAGAGTACCTTACACCAGCCCATGCCTAGATGCAACATCACGAAAAATGGAACGGTTCAGTTTCCAGTTCAATTAAACATTTGACTGTAATGAAATTTTCCAAAAACAATAATGTTTTTTCTACATAGCAACATGTTACAGATTTGTTCTGTCACATTAATATATACAAATTTTATCATTTGAGTTATTTGAGAAATGTATTTGTAAATAGATAATGACTGCAAAGTGCCATTTAAAAGACGAAGCTGACCACGCTCAGATCTAAAAAATACCCCCTCTTCCCATGTTGCCTCACTTTCTGCACCTGATCCCAAACACAGCCAGCTACTTGAACTTCCCGAGCATGTACGGTGTGGGAGTTTCAGCTTCCCCTGAAGCCGCAAACCTTACGAGCGAAATTAACAAGCACGGTGCGCTGGAAACTTCTCTTGTACGATGTCACATGGTTTTTTTTTTCCCCTACGCATTTCCTGAGAGAGGGATGCGGAGGAAGGAAATTACACAGAATCAGATGGCTGTAAATCACAGCAAACAATGACGAAGAGCACAACATGCACACGTCGGGCTCCTCCGAGAAAACAAAATTAAGAAAGAGAGAGAGAAAAAAGAAGTTTGTTTACAGATGATATGCAACAACATGAAGAAACGAAAGTGCTGGGAAGTTTGTCCAGCTACCAGTGACACACAGGAATGAGGCTTTTTTTGTTTTCCAACTCTGGCCTGCCTAGTCTAGCTGGCTGTCCATTGTCTGCCAGGGCCCTTTCGACCTCGCAGCTTCCCTCCATTCCAGGGCTCTTCCTCTGTGGACGACAACACCCCGCGTCAGGCTGTCTAACAGACCTTTAACATCCCTTTGCTTTGACACGGCCACTCTTTTTCCAACCAGCCAGTTCAGCACAAACCAGCCTCTCACCTCTTCTGTGGCGAGTTGCCGTCACATCTTACATCGCAATTCTAGTCAAGTTGCTTAAATTATTGTGTAGCAACGCCCATCGCCCGATTCCAGACACTCAGGAGGAGCGCTGCATGTTCATGACAACAATGTGTCTTCAGACAGGTAGTGGAAAACAGCAGTCCTCAGCCATATGTTTTGCTCTGAGACGTACACATTAAATGTAATGACAGCATGTTGAGCCAGGAGCAGTGTGACAGACATGAGTGAGTTGGCGTATTCGCGGTCGGGGGGTTGCCTTTCAGAGGCCACGGCTTCAATCAGGTCTGCCAACATGGCTGACGGATGCACAGGAAACATGCAGAGTTCTTTCAACTTCCAACTTCAAATGCGGGCCGCCATCGATCTCTGTGATGAGGCAGAGTTCAGGGAGAGGCGCTGCTGAGCAAAGCTGCTGTCAGAAGCTACAGTGTGTGTGTGGGTGTGATCTATCAGGTTGCATCAAATCAAGAAAGGATAACTTTAGTTTCCAGAGGCCAACTGATGGTAATCCATCCTCATACTCATCATTACACCAGCACTGAAGGGATAAGCACAAGTTAAAAGGACAGACAAAGAAGATGTAACTTTTTTAAATTCTGTTTTCTTTAATTTGTTTGGAATGAGATGAACAAAAAAAAAAAAAAGGGCTGCACAAGTTTAGGAAAACATGCATTTGTAATGCCATAGTGACATTAAGTGACCCATAATTCTTCCCTCCCTTCCATCATTGGGATGTTTTTACCACTCATAGTGAGATAAAACGTCTCAGTCCCTCAAATCTCTATTAGGTCTATCAGGCCAGTGAAAGTCCATCTAACTTGCCAAAGAACATTATTGGCATTCCAAGTGGGAATGCGAGGCACCTGAAATATACCAGCCGTCCAAATATTGCAGTCCCCTGTTACAGCAGTTTTATGCACAATGAGATTTCCACTCAGTATGTAAGCATGGATTCAATAAGAAACACTTAGGATTCTGAGGAGTCTTTCAAAATAAACAGCTAAAATTGTGAAAACAAATTACTTTTCTGTAAATGAGAAAGTTGAACTGCTCTGGGCAAAATATATTTTTACGCTTAAAGCCGATCACTCTGACACACTTGGCTGCTACTCATTTCATACACAGGGTTAAATTTGAAAATACATTTAAAGAAGTTACTTTATCTAAACTCTTCAAGACAGATAAATTAGATTTAGTTTGCACAAATAAGTTCCCGTTTTAATCTTTTAAGCTTTCAACCTCTGTTGTGTAACAAGCTTTAAAAAGCTTGAAATCTCAGAGTTAAAGTAAGGATCAAAATCTGTCCACACACAGACTGCTGTGTTAGTAATGCTAGCAGCGCCACCCAAACCAACCGCTAATAGGAGATGCTATTGTCTGTTTGGATTTCTTTTGTCCCCCAATGTTTTAGTTGCCTTTAGCCATTTAAAAAAAACAGTCAAAATCAAATGTGTCGCAATGTTAGCAGTTACTAACAGCCTGGTGTGTTTTGTTCAGTCGAACAACGTCCATAATGCTGTCGGACCTGGCCGGTTGTATCAATCTGCTGCGACTCGCCGGTGCGCTCGGGCTCTGCCAAGAATAGAGTAAACTGTCGGATTTTTCTTCAGTTCTACAGCGACATCGAACAGGATATGTTCCTGTGCTTTCCAGATGTTGTAGTTGTTTGAAGATGATCCCAACGCACTCCCAATCAAAACAGCGTATGACTGACTAGCTTGTTAGTGTCCAAGACCTGCGAGGGCGTGCTCAATTCTCCAACAAGCTCTCGATGGCGTGGCATATTTCCACGGAAGGTAGGGGAACCATTACTGATTACTTAAACTCAAATGAGTTATTCTAACCCATTTCATAATCCAGGAAACGCAAGGAGAACAAAACATTCTTACACATGTTGGACTGTTGCTCTAATAAAATAATTTTGTCAGATATAATATATGGATACTATACATGATAATCTGTGGCCCATTCGGAGGTCCATGCCCTCTAACGTGTTTACTGTTATACCTGCTGCTCAGCAAGTGCAGACCAATGCTCACTTCCTCTGACGGGTAGAGTAGACAGGAAAGTAATGTGTGGTGATACAGCTGTACAGCAGAAAAACATTTCAGACATGACTGGGTTTGACTACTCTCTCACTAATCTTAGTCTTGCTATGATTAGGAAGTTTCTTTTTTGTTATTTAATCAGAAGACAGGAGTGAGCAGTTTGAAGAAAAGAAGCGGGAATAGAGGAGTGAGGAACCCAACAGACAATCCCAAACGGCATGATTCAACTTCCCTCTGACTTCTCACTTCCTCTTTGGCTCGCACTGAGCTGAGAGAGAAATGTGGCTCGAATTAGAGTTTCCGCTTGCTGGGGAGGCTGAGAAACAGGAAAAAGGAGGGAGGGGAGACAGAAAGAAACAGAGAAGGAGGGAGGGAGAGAAAAAGGCAGCAGCTTACACGGTTTACACAAGCAAAATGTCTGTTAGGTCATCTCTATCTTCTTCACCTCCCGTTAGAGAACGAGCAGAGCAGTCAATGACATTTCTGCAGACAGAGCCAGGATGTATCAAGTTGAGATTGTAGTAACAGTTGACCTTGTTGAGAAAGAAACAAACAAGTGTGTCAGTGTGGCTGTAAAGCACTGACAATTCTCTGATAACCACGAGAGGTGCGTAAGATGGGAACCCAAGCCTCATCAATCATCAAGGACCCCCTTCCTCCACTTTGCACAATGACTACAGTGTTCTACACGAGAACCCTTCAACTGTAGCTCACGACCGGCGGCAGGGGGGACCCTCCCAGAAAGAGGGAGCTCACCCTGAGGGGAACGTTAAAATAAAACATAAAAAAAACAACAGGCATCGTGAGGTATTCTTAAACCGACTGGAAAGGAAGGGTCTTACAGAATGATACTGTAATCCACTAAGATGTAGCCTACCTCAAGGAGGTAAATGCTAGAAGAAAACAATGAAGCAAGATTCCTGCCTGTGTGTGTTTGAGCGTGCGTTTCAAAGAAAGAAGGATTGCCTGGGCAATTACAGGCTTCAGCTCAGCAGAAGGCTTTTCAAAAAGCATATCCACCCAGTCTCTGCAGCCGCTCACAGACTGAGACAGCCTCGGCCTCTCTTTGTCAGACCAAACGGGTTCACACTAAAATCTGCTCCTGCCCGCTCTGATCCTGGCCTGTTCTTTAGGTTAGCGTAAAACAGACATTCAGCCTAAGCAGAAATCTGAAATTGGTAGTTAAAAAAAAAAGGAATCTTGACAGCTTTTCCTGAACAGTTCAGAGAAACAAAACTACTCAAAGTTCAGAGAAACAGATTTTCAGATAACTGGAAACCAAACAAAACAAGTCAGAACAACTTTACAGAGAAACTAAAGGCTACAAAAAGTTAAAACTCACGAAAGAAATGTTTGAATAGGTTAGCCATGTCCATTTTGGGCTCGCTGGCTCTCCCCCTTCTCTCTGTCTCTTTCCCAGCCCCTGCTCTCTTCCCACTGCAGATGTGGAGTTATTCCATGTGAACACCCTGAGAGCTGGGCGGGCTGCAGAGAAGGGCAGCCCTCTCCCTAAACCATGTGATCAGGGGTTAGCCAATTAGGCCGCAGGTTAGAGAGGCCTCCGGTTTAGCCCTGGAAGGCAGATTGCAAGAGGCCTCATGGAGTGAAGAAGTGAGAGAGAATGGGGAAAGGGAGGGGGTGGGGGTGAAGCTTCGACACAGAGCAGAAGTGCTGTATGCTACATGAAAAGTAAAATAGTTATTTTCTAAACATATTCCAGCAGATGTACATAAAATAATTTTAAAAAAGTAAGAAAAAAAAAAATAGGAATCTCTGGTGATGCAGGAGAGTCTGAGTGACTAAGTGCCAAGTGTCACATGATGACACACTAATAAGTTTACAACAAACCCAGGCAACAGCAGCCTTTAAACATAGAAACACTCCCTAACAGTAAGACAAGCGTTCTGCAGACAGATCATACCCTCTAAGACGATGACGCAACTTCACGCCCAGCAACAAAAAGATAAACGTTTTCTCCCACACAAAAGTGTGAGCCTAACGTTGCTTCTCTCACTCGCCCACATGTATTCACAAGAAGGACCCAACCGCCCACAGTACAGATGAGGAAAGCGGCATGTTAAATCCTAGATTAACCAAATGCCTGGTAAAAGTATGCACAACCATTCAACTTTTTTACATCGTTTTTTGTGTTACAACTACAAACTGCAATGCAAGTATTTACGATTTGATGCAAAAGACCTGCACAAAGTAATTTATAGTTGTGAAGTAGAAGGAAAATAAAAGCAAAAATCTGAAAATTGTGGCATGCATTTGTATTCAGACTGCTTTTTAACTACGATCCCCATAAATAAAAATGCTGGACAACTCAAATGCCTTAACAATTCCCAACAGCAAACCTACCAAGACACCCCATTCACCTAAACTAACAGTGTTTTCAAACCAAACCGTTGGAATGCTTAGTACCGTATCCGAGTCCGGTTTCTGGAGCGGATCATGCTGGTGTGAACCCATCCTGGACCCTGAAACGGACCAGAAAACTGTACCCTGGCACAGTTTATCCAGAACCTAGAGCGGTTCTGTTTGCAGTGTGAAGGCATGCCAAGCCAGAAAAACAAAGTAAGAGTGCAAATCCAAAGACAACAGATTTTGTCTCTTGGGGCTACTTAGAGTAGTGAAGAGGTGCAGCTGCACAACTATATTTGAACACCAAAATAGCAACAGAAACCCAGATGAGACAGACTTTCTTCTTCATACTTTTCTTTTTCTGGATCAGCGCAATACTGCCCCGAAACAATCTGTTGCAACTGCATGACTTTGGTTGGACCGGTCTAAAATTTTGAGTGAAAGCGAACCACGCCAACTGAAGGTGTGAATTTTCTCACTTTCACCAACCTCTGGACCGGACCGCCAGTGTGAATGCACCCCAACAGGCCGGGAAAGGACAGCATTAATCAGAGATGCAGCTAAGAGGTGCATGGTAACTCTAGAGGGGCTGCAGAGATCCAAAGCTCAGTTGGGAGAAGTTGTTTACAGGGGAACTGTTAGTCATGCACTCCCCGGGGTGATCAGATAGGAAGATGGATGGAGCTAAATAAAGGGCAAAACTTGGGGAAAACCTGTTAGAGGAACCAAAAACTTGCCATACAGGCAGAGGTTCCTCTTTGAGCAGAACGATGACCCTAAATACACAGAATGGTTTAGAGACAATGTATTCATGTATTAGAATGCCCCAGCCAAAACGCAGACCAAAATCAAAATTCGTGGCAAGACTTAAAAGTTGCTGTTGACAAATGCCCTTCACAGTCAGTCTGACTGGGTTTGAGCTTTCTTGCAAAGGGCAAAATTATCAGTCTGTAGATGTGCAAAACAGGTAGAGAATTACCACAACAGACGTGCAGCTTTAATTGCGGCGGAAGATAATTCTACAAAGCAATGACTTAGAGGAGCTAAACATATAAAGCAAGTTACATTTTCAGACTTGTATTCATAAAAAAAAAACAACTGAAAACCCATTTATTTTACTTCCATTCACAATTACGTGCCAATTTGTTTCGCTCTATCAAATAAAATCCCAATGAAATACATTGAAGGTTAAAGCTGTAAGGGGTGTGAATATTTTTGTAAGGCACTTTCTAGGTTAATGTTAGCGTTTTACACACACTGCTGTAGCTCCAGGTCATTTTTCCTTTAGAGTGTGCAGTAAGTTAGCCACGACTTGCGTTTGTGCCAGTCAGGCAGCTGTTCTTTAACAAACTGATGATCGGATTCAGTGACAGCTGGGATGTAGTTAAGAGGCTATCGGCCTTTGTTTACAGCAACATAACCTCCTAAACACGCAAAAAACCCTCCACAGTGAAAAATCATGTCGTATACAATCAGATACTTTAGGGTAACACATGCAGAACAGACCTGACCTACAGTTTATACAGTTTATAAATCCTTGCTTAAGTCAATTAGTTGAACTATATAAAAAAATATATATATAATTTCTCTTTCACACCAAACTTTCAAAATATTATCAGACTCTAACCACCACTGTTGTGCACATACTCGGACACAAACACAAGAGCAAACGGGAAGTTGCAGTTCACATGTCCAACAGATAAGTGTTGGATAGTTATGAAATGATGACACATGATGAGGAGCACCAAAACCGCTGCTGTTTTTTTTTTTTATCTTTTGTTCATTGAAAAACTATTCTGGAGCTATGACTTCCTCTGAATGACATTCACTACATCAACGAGAACAAACAGAACTGAAGCCAACTTTGTTATCAGTTTAAAAGTTAATTGTGAGGCTTTGTTTTTTTTTTCCCCACCTGCTGTTTGCTAATGCCTTGCTAAGGTAAAAGTGACAGTAAAGTCACAGTAGCATAGATTTACGGTCCATTTATCTTTCATTCATCTTTGCCTTCTATGTCATTACCCAATACATGTTCCACAATCCTGATATGGCTTTCCATCTCATGGACGTGACCGCTCTGTGACAGCCTCTGAAGATGGGTCAGTGGCATAATAATGATAGGTCAACTACCTCCTCCTATTCAAAGTTGAGACCTTTTTAGCTGATGCAAAACACATTTTAGATCATAGTCTTAAAGTATGATCTGAAAGGGGCTGATTACAACAACTGGAAGCCTCTACAATAATACACAGGGCGGTTTGAGTTTGCTTTTTAGGCCTAATTTATGGTCGACCTTCTTCAAGAAAAGTCTGTGAGGACCCACCATGTTGATCTAATGAAGCCTAGGATCTATACTCCTCAAGCTTGGCTAAAAAATCCCTTGCGGGTTTTGTTTTGCTTTGTGGAGATGAACCTGCTCTGCCATTAGGGACTTTAGAAGGTTAGACTACCACTGAATAACTACAGTTAACAGAACTCTATTAACATTTCTATCAAGCCTGCCTGCCATGAGAGGTCAAAAATTATTTGTTCTGGGAGCAGAGGCGATGTCACACTGTGCAAGGATGCAGCTGCTGTAAAGCAGAGAATTACTATCATTTTAATACAAAAAACTAAAAGATTAAAGAGGTGAAATTTAAACTGTCTTTAGCACCTTATATTAGCAATGAGCACCATTAGCTTTACTAAGAGGAAACATCCATCCTTGTGTATTCCCTAAAAAATGCAGACGCTTACTTTAACTGTGATTTCTAGAAGGCTGCCAACAAGAAAAAAGCAGAACTGTGCTGCAATACATGCACCCTTCCTGTTATCTGCTGAGGTCAGCTCCTTGTCAAGTTATTCCTTCAATTTGACAAAACCGAAAGTTTAATTAGCCAACAATATTGTTGGCATGCAGAATTTGCATGTATGGAACCTAAAACATAATGTTGGGACCATGGAGTTCAACATTAAAACTCCAGTATACACTTTTCTGGAGCTGTCAAAATAAATTGCATTTAACAGACTTTCAGTACTACTTCAGAAGGGGGAAAGGGGGGTAACAGCAGACTTCCCATGATGCCACTGGCTGTATAAAAACACCCCCTTTCCAATGGCCCGATCTCTTCCATCCGGAACTCTGCTGAGAGGCTGGCCGGAGAGACAAGCGCGCTAATGTTTTTTGCTGACAAAAAGACATAATCTCTTCAAACTAGATCCAAGAGTGTCATACGATCACCGATCATATGCAAAGATGAGTATGAGTGAATAACTGTTTGTGTACCCAGTATTCATTCAGAAAACGGGAATTAAGGTACACGCCTGGCTTGACTTTCTCTCCGAGGCCTGCTGAAGCAACGGTGTCCCAGAAAAGTCCCCAGCAGAGACGCGGTCTCTACAACCCGAGTGAAGCGGTTTTCCTTGCCTGAGAAAAGGACGACGAGTAGCTGCATTACCGGTAACATGCAGTTTTGGCCGGCCGACAGAACGGGCCGCCCACCCACAGCTTCGTTAGGTTAGCCGCTTGTTGACTGTGGACGTTTCTTCAAACTTCGCCCTTGGACAACGTTTCCTCACCACGGTTCATGAGGTTAAGTGTTTGGGCAGAATAACAGTTAGGATGAAATGATCTAAAAGTTTTTCATTTTAAGCAGTTTGGTTTTGTTTGTGTGAAACTGCTATCTTAGTGCTAGCAGGCTATCTGCGGAACACGTGGTCAGTTTGGGTTCTGTGTTTGTGTGTTTTTTTTTAAGTTAAGACAAACTTTATTTAAAGGGTGATTTTAAACACAGAAGGTTGCTCATAACGCGCCGTCCGCGCTTATGCATTATAACCCTTTATTGACGGTATTTTAAGTGTGTGTGTTTTGATTCTGGATGCTAAGCTATCAGCTTCTTTTGTTAGCTTAACTGCTGACAGCCTAGGCCACGTGCTTGCTGCTAAATAATATTTACCCAGAACGGTTTAGTTTTCAATCCAGTAAATAATGTCCCTAACATCATTTTACTACATTTGATAACTATGTAAACACCATTAAGCCCCATTTCTCCCGAAAGATTTGGTTCCTTTCAAAGATATTTCTTTAAATAATTTACCGTTACCTTTAATAATATTTCTTTAAATATTATTTAATATTAATAAAGGCAGCTAATGAGACACCATTGAGAATTTGTCATCCAGAAGGTTGGTTTTATTCAGCAGATCATTATTTTATTAAAATAATACTTTATCTGATCTTGCATTCTGAATGGTCGTCTAACGTTTGCTGATTATTGCCTAAGTTAGTTCCAAGACTAACTTAACTTCATTTCCAGATTCTTCAAGATAATCCTTGGTTCTCAAGCATAAACATTGCAGTAATGTTGCATCACTCTTTTGGTCATGATTTTCAATCATCTTCAATCGACTTGTTTATTTTGTCGTTATTCTTTAATTCTGCTTGGTAGTTTAGTTGGATTGTTTTAGCAAAGTAAAGAGTTTGTTGATTGAAATATGTCTGACTTTGAGTTGACTTATTTTTGTTAATAAATTCTTATATTTTAAGAAATTGTGTGAATGCATTCCATGTGTGTGCAGAGTTTATGCTGTTCAATAATGTCAGAGCTTGGCTCACACCTTTCAACTTTGTCCTAATACCATCGCCTTACTGGGCTGGTATTCACAGGACAACCCTTAACAGACCGAAATATTATTTGATAAAATATTAATATTAAATAATATTGTCAGATTAATATTCACAACAATAATATCCCACCTAATATTGCATTAGAGGACTCATTTGCAATAGCGACATTGCACACATTAATACTGCAATGAGGAATGCAATATGTTGAGCAGCTCTAACTACCATTCTGCCAGAGGGTGTTTTTGGGCATAGATTTCTACCCTGCTAATTTATTTGGCACTTGTTTCTGCAGTGGAAATGATGGGGGTAGAGAAAAAGCCCCAGAAAACTACCTTAGTCACAGGAAAGGTTCTTCCAGTGAAAACTCACCTAAACTCAGACCATAAAGATATCTATTGCTGCTTCAAAATGGATGGCAGTGGTCCCTACATGTATCTCACTATCTGTCATTAGGAAGGTTGCTGACAGGTAGCAACAGCTGTAAATTATACTCTTGTGCTACAAGAAACAAAGCAGCCAGGATAGAAAGGCTGGAAACTACATATACTTAAAAAACAGACAATGTTACAAAACCTGAAACCTAAGAATATCTATAGCTCCCTTACCTGAGTAAATGCTTCAAAGTTACACTTAAAACCCTAAATGTCAAACCAAACAATCTGATATGGAAGTTCAATTCTAGGTGTGTGAGGAGAATAATCTGTGTGTCTGCACTCTAACCAATCAGATAGCTGGGTACCCTTGCTGTGGTGAGTAACATGCAACAGGTAATATATTAAAGCTGTGGTCAAAAAGAAACAGTTTGACAGTTGACCTAAACAATGCTTTTGAAGCAACTTTGTTTCGGTTAATAATAAAAAATAAACTCTGCATGTGCGAGATGAGCCCCATCAAGATCCAGTAAGGGGCTGGAGATATCTAAATATTTAGAAAAGTATAATCTATGCAGCTTAGCTGGAATTTAATGAGTTAACCATAAAAAATAAATAAGCTTGTAGGGAATTTTTAATCAGCATACGTTCTCAGGATTACTCATAACAAACAGCAGCTAAACAAAAAAAACAAAAAAACATGAATCAATGCCTTTTACCGAGTGTGTCTTTGAGATTCTTGACAATAGAGGCTTTCCTAGCGCTGTTTTTCCTCTCCACATAGTTAGACGGGACGAAGCCGGTTTTGTTGGTGGCATTCCGGACCCTCCACCAGGACTTGGAGTCGTCGAGTAGCCAAAGGCGCTCGTTCTTCTTGATGTCTAGCTCCTGGTCCTGCTGGGCCATGTAGTCGAACTTGGCGATGACAATCACCTCTTCAGTCATCTTGACCTAGGAAGACTGATGCAGACAGGCAAGAGGCAGCAGAAAACATAGTGTTTTCAAAAAGTGTATATTAATTACAGCTATGACTTTTTCATCAAACTTTCTTTAGTTCTCAACCTACAACAGCTATGAGATATCATCACAATCACTGCTTACTTTGTTTTTTGTAAAAAAAAAAAAAAAAACATTTATAATTTTCATCTGAACATACCAACAAGTAATATGAGCTTTCAAGACAGCGGAAAAAAAATGACAAACATAGACAATAAATTTAGGAGCCAATAAACAAAACTGGAAAAAGAAAAAGAAATACTGCAGGGAGGATGCAACACAGAGAAGTCTAGTGAAGACATAAACACTGTTAAGTATTTCATTAATTATCGTAAGTCATATCATTATTGTGACATTCATCAGCATTATCGCTCGTTTTCCTAATATCAGACAGCCTTGCCGCAAAGTAGTATTTCGCATGCTTGGCTTGCAAAACTGTGTTTTAGGCTCTGCACATAATGTTACTGTTCAGATCAAGTCTGGACTTTCCCTAACAATCTTATTTTTACCCTTAACATTGATGTGGATGCTGAAACACAGACTGCTGCAGCTTCCATTCTGTGTTATGTGATCTGTTCTGTTCTGCTCAGATATCCCCAGCTGTCGTAGGAGAGATGTGCAGAGTGCAGCTGAAGTTTCTAGCTAAGTTTCTAAAGCAACAGAACAGTTTGTTTTTTCTGTAAGTTTGGTCTGCAACTGATTAAGTGAATCAATTGCAGGTAATATGTTAGGAGCCCAATTATCAACTCCTTACAGTGAAATACTGAGTAAGTAGGCTAACATTAGCCTGGCACGTTAAGCTTGAAAACATCTGCAGCAGATACATCTTTGGAAAAACAAATGATGAAGCGATGCATCTTACAAATGTCATTCTCACAACATTATAGGCAGCTTTCTTAACCAAGTTAAGTCTGTGTTGGAAAAGAGGAAGCTAAGTTTATTAAAACTAATTTAAGACAAAACATCTGTTGCTCTCCAGAAAAATGGATCAAAGAGAATGGAGGGTCCAGAAAGTCACTTGTAAAGGAGTACTTCACAATGTAGAGCAATACTTGTCATTTTACTGCATATATATGACAATAACTTTAATAAATATCAGCCTAGAACTCATTTATATGCATTTTTTATGAAAACATTACAGATTTTTGCAAATTAGTTTTTCCAGACTTTAACAACACAAAAGTTCACCATAAATTTTACATTTTTGGAAAGGTAGGAAGTAGACGAGGCGGCAAAGGAGGGAAGGAAAGGCCACAAGAAGGGAAATGAGCTAAGACAGGACACAAATAAGGAACCTAGGAAAGACAGAAGGAATTAAAGAAAGGGAGTAAAGAAAAGAAATAAAAGAAGGACACAAAGTCCTAAGACAGACATAGAAGGCTTTGAGAAAAAGTAAAGAAGGACACGAGGAAGGAAGGAAACAAGCACATGAAGGAGAAAGACAGGAAGGCAGGTAGGACATGAGAAAATAAGAAAAATGGGACTCAAGGAATAATTGAAAGAGAAAAAGGATACAATGAACAAGAGGTAGGAAAAAATGAATAAACAAAGGTAGAGATGGAAGCAGGAAGGACACAAAGAATAAAAGATGAACAAACAGAAGAAAAGACAGCATTTAGATAATGGGTTAAGAAATAATGTCTGGAAAGCTAATATTTTTCCATACTCTGGTTTTCCAATTCCATACTTATCTACACCTGGAAAATACTGAAATCAAATTCCAGACTTCTAGACCACTTAGAAACCCTCATTAAATTACTCTGATCTGTATCAGAGATAATAAATCTTGATTATGACATCCTTTAGTCCAGATGTATTAAGACAAACTAAAAAAAGTACATTTGAAAACTGAAGATGGATAGTTGTACCTGTTCTGCATCAAAGCTGAGAATTAGCTGTGGTGATACTTCTGTTGACCTAGAACAAGAACAGAAGTGAAACAAGAGAGTTAAAAACTGACTCCCCTCAAACTCTTTCATTTGTAATACATTATTATATACTACCTGTGCTACAAGTAGGCTTCAGCAAATATAACGGCACCCTTGCAGTTCACCTATGCCCAGAAAGTGTGGACAACAGTTATCTAAATAAACCGTGACAACCGGGCAACAATTCTGGCACCCATTTCCACAGTTTAGTCTTGCTGAGCAGAATTTCCCTCCACCAATTGTTTTATTGAAATAACAGACAAATAGTTTTATCATTAAGTCTTTAAAGCCAAGAGCTGTTAGAGTAATTAAATTCTTCAGACATTTACACAACGGATGATTTCCTTTGACGAGCAGAGAAACAATTGTCTTTTTTGCCTCCCGTCAACATGAGCCAAGAGGATGGTAAAGATTATTATAACAGCGATGCTTACAATGCATAAAAGAAACTGGAATCTCTCTCTGAGTCTTGATGATGTAGGGAATTGTTTTAAAATTAGATATGGCCTAGATAGGCTCACATATGCAAAATGCAGAGCTAAATTATGAAATACACAGGGCTCTATTATATAATGTGCTGCCTAGCTTCCCTCAACACATCTAAAATTATGATTTTGGAGAACTGTGAACCACTGTGAAAGTTTGTTCATGTTGAACAATGCGCACATTCACAACAACCAGTCTTATGACCTGTGCAGCCACTAGCAGAGTTAAGCTACGCTTAGTTCAACATTGCAGATACTTGGGTCAGCTATGGTATGGAGCAAGGCTCAACTGAAGCAGCTACTCTGATGTCATGGGAGTGGATGAAGTTTCACCTCTCCCCCACCTCGACTGACTTCAGGGACCAGACACTGACTTCATTGAATGAGAGAGGCTCTTAAATTTATTTGAAGCAACAGTGCTGTCTAGGTTTCAGCCACAGCTGGCCTCGAGATGGGTGCACAACCTGATCTTGGGCAAATAAGAGTGGAGGGAGCCAAGCAGACTTTCAGCATGGTTAACCATGAGAAGAATAAGATGTTAATCAGATTTAAATCTCATTTTACAGTCCATCCCCCAGAAAAAAAGCAAGTTTAGACCCTAACCCAAGATGCAGGACAAAGATCCTGAAAGTCAGCTCACATTAAAATAAATAATAAACAAACAGGGGGGGCGGGGTAGGCTTGATGTACCAAAGAACATTTGGGTGTACGCTGTGGTTAAATCTTAAGGCATGTTATTGCCTGCTTCTTTTCCATTAATTAAATTAGTGAACACTGGGAGATATGCAAGGGAGCGGCACACAAAAACAAGGAGCTGATTTACTCTCTTCGAGTTCCTCATTCACTCAGACAAAAGGCAACAATCTCTCCACTCCCTGGGCTGGACTAGTAGCTGTAGCCGTATGTGCACTCCATCTGCCTTTACAGTAACCCTACCTTACATTAGTTTTTCCACTTCATGCTCTCCCTTTCTCAGCTATCTCACATTTCAGGCTGAATTTTACATATTGCTTCAATTCTTTAGGCACCCATATTTCTTCCACATCTAAGGTAGCCGGGTCTTAAAGTCCATGTTAATTCTGCAGTGACTTGAGACAGTGCAGATATGAGGTAGGATCAAAAACGGTGGGTGACAGATGCTCTGAGATAATAACACAGCTGCAGACTGAGCCGAGGCCAGTCGCCATGCTGAAGCATTAAACCCCAGGTCAGACGGGTCAAACCGCTCACATGGTGGCACTGCAGATATTCATTTACACTGATCCCAACCAGCAGCGTAACTATTATCTCATTCATAGTGTGGAGACTCTGGATTGGTTTGCAATGCCATTTAGATTTCCCTTGTTAAAGACTTTCTCTGAGAGACGGATCAATACATTCATTTGTGACCAGAATTGGCTGATTTCTAGCTGGTCGGTGATTGGCTGGTCAGAGACTGAAAAAAAAATCTTTTTTTGATCACTGAATGTATGAACCCTAAACGCCAATGACACCCACTCGGTGGGGAAGTGGTAAGTTATTTTTACCGTCACTAATGTGTTTTTACAAAGTCAGAGGAAGAATAAACAGTTGAAGAACAACTTTAAAGGAATCCATTTTCTGCAATATGTCACACTATGTCAAAACATTTCTGCATTTTATTCTGGTTGCTACTTAGAGAGCCAGCAAGGTGTTAGCATACAGCAGGGAGACTGAATGTGTTACACCATGGTTGCTCTGTTGTAAGCTTCGCGTTTTTAGCTGCTGGTATTAAGTTATACAAAGTTAGGATTCCAAAAGCAGAAACGGTTTCCCTTATACCGTTCCTTTGATTTCAATGAGATGCCAAAATATGTGTCGGAGCGACCTGAATTTTCTCCAGCTGTTTAGGGTACAGAGAAAGCACTGCTGCCCTTCTTCCTACCAACTGTTGCTGTGCACTGCTGGTTAACTGGCTGATAGAAGGCTCCAATACTTTTTTTCCCCCTTACTTACAAAATAGACAAATTAGTCTTCAAAAATACAGTCCATAACACAAATTATTTTAACACCGTTTTAAACAACAGTGGGCAAGCTTTGAGTGGCAAGTCTGTTAAGCAGCTGACAGCAGGCCGGCTACCAGAGCAAATATACGGACTAACTGAGCAGCTAAAATCAGCTTGTTATACCACCAGATATAAGGCGATAGATGACTGGCAAAGTTAGCACTGTTACCTTGAAGAAAATATTTCGGTACGGAGTTCGCATGTTCACTCCGTGCACTTCGGGTTATTCCCACGGTCCAAAAACATGCATGTTAGGTGAAATGGCCTCTAAATTATATCTCAGGGTGTACCGGCATGGTTGTTTGTACTTAGTGTGCTTGACTTACTCCGTGAAGGACTGCTAGATGACCACAATAGATAGGCACCAGCCTGTAGGCACCTCTCAATAAAAGCATTTTGTTCTGTAAGCAGTACGAAGAAGCAATGATGAATTGTTACATGAGCACTATAGTACAGCATATTACACCACAGCTCCCACAGCAAGTGAATAAGTTAATTTACTCTTCTGTAACTTTTGTTAGCCATCATCATAGGGCGACAGTGGCTCAGGTGGTATAAGTTCTGTAACCGGTGGGATGCTGGATCGAACCCCCGCATCGTGTGTCTCAGTCGTTGGGTCCTTGGGCAAGACACTTCACTGTAGCTACAATGTAGCCTACCACTGTCAGTGTGTGCATTTCTCATCATTTTCAATTCTGACCCCAGAAAGAGATTGTTTTATTCTATTTTTTATTTTGTTTAGAGCACAATTATGTTTTAAATCTGTGACACACAAAGAACTGTGGGATCTATTTTGCTACAGAAGGATCTGCTGATGTGATGAAGCAGAACAAAAAAACTGAGACAGAATAAAAAATAACTTTTTGCTTTTTTATCCAACTGAGGCTAAGGGCGTATTCACACTTGCCACTTTTGGTCCGGACCAAACAAGCGGACCAAAGGACTTTCCTGGTGTGAATAGACCCTAAGTGTATCAATGTTAGCAACAACTTAGGCAAGCCATTTGTTTTCCTGGTGCAAACCACCAAAACTGGAAAACAGTACTCTGAGAGAAACCCTAACTAAGGTAATGTCAGATAGCCTAATAGGAGAAAATTACAGAGATCTGTCTTAATTTAAATTGTTTTGTAGGACACTAAATTAGGCATGGGATGAGCTTTCATGGTGTAGTTTATGGCACAAGTTATTAAACTATTTATTATAGAAAAAAAAGTTACAATTAAAATTTTGCAGCACAAATACACAAAATATTCCATATATTTTAGGGATGCACAATATATTGCATTAACATCAGTATCGGCCCCATAGGTCAAACTGGGCCAATATTAACAACCGATGTTTGTGTATGTGTTTCAGAAACAGAATCACAGAACAATGGAGCCTATCTCAATAATGCTTTGTAAACTATGGAGGTACCAAACCATGTCTTATCTGAGGACTAAGCAGCACCAGGAACTGATGACAATTCAACAAGTCATCCTCTTATGTTCTCCAGAGTACCAACACTGAATACTTCAAGCACCATGCCAATACCTTCTGTCTCACATTCACATTTTTTAAATACTACCAAGTAAGAAATAGATATATTTTTGTGAATATGTTATCATAAAAGGTTTTTACAATGAAAAATCAGCTTCATTTGACTGTGAAAACCACAATAACTGCTCGTCAGCAGAGTAAAGGGGTGCAAGGTGCAACTTTGCAAGTTCTTTTGTTATGGCGAAATAACAGTGACATGCGTTCACCACATCCTGCACTCTACAGCTGCTGCAACAACCTCTGGTGTGTGTCTCGGCAAACAGAGAAGAAATGAACCCTGACAACAGATCCAGTCACACACCTAGTGGTCAGTGTGACGACTCCGTTTCTGCTAAATTCCTGTTGGGACACATGGAACAGACGTAAAACTGGCTTTAGATGGTAGCAGGAAAAGTGGATTAATATGACATGGATAAAGTGTAGTAATCACGGATAACAGGGCAAATATGGATCCTCGTTTTTTCCTAGCAGTGGGAACAAATTGTGTGTTGCTGCTCAGCAGGATTGCTGAGGCACTGAGACAGCAACGGTATGAGCTCACTGAGGCAGACAGGGTAACCTAATCCCTGTGACAGCCCGCTAGAATCACAGAGCTCTGCTGCCTTCAGGAATGTGCTCTATGTGTTCACTGCTAACTCAGCCCCCTCTGGCACTGCAGCTCTTCCTCCAGCTAGCACCAAAAATTGTATTTCAGCCACAGGGACCGGCCTGTTTCACAAAGCGACAGGCAGAGGACGGCAACAGACCACTAAACACAAGCTTGGGTTCTCTCTTTTTTTTTTTTTCTTCACCCTGAGCTGAAGCTAAAGCTCATGAGACTGGAGATCATCCCGGCTGTCCTGGATTCTCTCAAAACAAAATGGCAGCACCGCAGCAAAGGGTCATGGGAGACTTGGCAGGCCAGCTGTGAGACAGGAAGTGTGGACGCAAGAGTGACCGGATAATGGGAAAGTGATGCTATCTGACAGAGAGCGAACTCGACCCCTGAGCTGAGAGAAGTAAAGATAGCTTATCTTTGAAATGATGCCCGTAATGTACCTTGTTAAAAAGATGAAAGTGTTAACTTTAACACCAGAGTTGCTGAGAGAAGGCATTCCACACTGGAAAACTGTCCTGATTCAGGATAATACTGAAATTTAATAAGCGGGAAGTGATAGCCTTATAGTTGGGATTGTGTGAAAGCAGTTGGTTATCCACCCCTTGGGATCCCCCACAGCAGTTGGGAATATCTTAAAATAGTTTGTGGCTCATGTCCTTTGAGATTAGACAGATTTGCTCTCACAGCAAAAACCAGCAGCAAAAGTTTGAGCTTTTCTTTCAGACCCACTTCACTTCTAAGAACCCATTCTTTTCTCCAAACAAAACTGACTGAATGTCAAAGATGGGCCACTGTTTGGAGTCTGTTGCCTGGCAGTTTATCCAAAAAATGCTCAGGCTGAATCTTCAGAAGTACTGGAGCTGTAACAGAATAATTGTAACGGGGTTTGTTGGAATTAAGAGAACCACGTTTTACTACGAACTGCCAGCAGAGCAACATCTAAATAGAGTCAAACATAATAATATCTCTTTACAACCTTAAATTTCTAAAACATAGAAAGCATTGCAGGCTGTGGCAAGAATGCAAAGAACATTCTTGCTGGACACCAAGTAGAATCAAATATTGGCAAAGTGGCATCCATTCTGGGGCTATGCAAAGAGGTTTTTCACTGGTTTTTTTTGCTTCTTAAAGGTCTTTGGAGTGAATTAGGCGGCACGGTGGGCGGCACAGTGGCGCAGTCGGTAGCACTGTTGCCTTGCAGCAAGAAGGTCCTGGGTTCGATTCCCGCATGGAGTTTGCATGTTCTCCCCGTGCATGCGTGGGTTCTCACCGGGTACTCCGGCTTCCTCCCACAGTCTAAAGACATGCCTGTTAGGTTAATTGGTCACTCTAAATTGCCCTTAGGTGTATGAATGAGTGTGTGCATGGTTGTTTGTGTGTTGCCCTGCGATGGACTGGCGACCTGTCCAGGGTGTAGCCCATAGACTGCTGGAGATACGCACCAGCTCCCCCGTGACCCACTATGGAATAAGCGGTATAGAAAATGACAGACTGACTGTTTCTGAATTAGGTCATCTCAAGTTCAGAATCTACACTTAGACTGGTCCAGATTTTGACAATGAAAGATGTTTATCTGAAAAGAAAAGTTAGAATAAAAGTAACAAAAATCTATTTCTGGAAACAAAAACAGAGGAATTCCAGTACGTGGTTTTTTTGCATTAGAGCCACTGTAGTTGGGCTCTTGATTGAAAATTGCAGTTTTTGGAAAAGACAAACTGACAAATTGATTAAAATATAAATTGTGAATAATTTGCTATATTTTGAAAAAAGGGGAATTTTTAGTTTTCTATAGTTAAAATCTGACCCGGTTACATTGTGAACTCAATATTGTGTTTTGTTTCTTATGAGCTGAATGTATCGCTACTAGTCATGCTTAAGTCCAATAGGACATCTTGATTCCTGACTAAACTGACTGAATCGGAATTTGACTAAATAAACTAAACGTTTAAGCGATGATACTGAAAGAGAAACAGAGACTTCATTGGCTGGCTCCCTGTCATGTGACCCACTGCCTGCTGTGTGCAGATCAAACACTTCTGATTAAAATCTATGAGTTTTACAGCAAATTACTAAGCTTCAGAAGCAGGAAAGTTGTCCCCTGCATTATTAGCTGGAACAGCATTGAAATGCGTGACAAATGATCAACGAGGCGTATCAAAACAGAGAGGATACAATTCAAGCATGTACATGGCATTAATATTATTAATTACACTGTTTTGGAAAAAGGGCAAAAACAATCTTGATCAAGACATTCTAGATCATTTCATCCACAAACCCCTCAAATGTTTAAATACTTAGTCCAGTTTAACCTTTGAATTAGTCCTACTAGAGCAGACATCATGAGTCAAAGAACTTTTTTTCTACCCAAGATACACAGTGTCTGCGTTGAAACAGCTAATTGTTAGTGGATGTAAATAATAACTAATCACAATGTATTAAGGTCCAGAAATTCTAGCTGGAGGGAAATCCAAATATCTGTTGTTTGAGCTGAATAAGCAGGTTTTATGTAATAATTTGTGTGATTTCAGAAAAGATGTTACTTCAAGGCAGGAATAACTGACCGTGAGACAATTGAGGAGGATTAAAACATATCTACTTCATAATGCTTTCACTTCCTAATTTCACTTTATGCATCATTATTCAAATTCCCCAGTCTGGTTGTTACGGTCTGGCCAACAGAGACGCTGTCGCTGGTGAAGTGACTGATTTCTTTCTTTTCTTACTAATTTCTTTCTAACTGGAAAAGGAGACGGTAGGGATGATCAGGTGATGAGATGATCGTTTATCAATGGCAACCCAGACGGCTTTAACTGGTTACCCAATCGCACCGTAAAAGGAATTGCAGTTCCACCGATTAAAATAAAACTGCATGATTACTGTGCAATTATATTTTAGATGCAAACTATTATAAATGGGAGCAACAAACAACCACCCAGAATCATAACCATCCCGTTTTCTTAAGAAAAACAAAGGATGACTCTTTTTTTAACTCTGTATAAGTCAGAACCAACTTTCCAAATTGTCTGCTAGAAGCTAAACCCTGATCAAACTGATCACACAAATATACACTTCTGATCAGAGCCATCGGATTACACTGAAAGTGAAAAATCCAAAGTACAAAAGCAATGCTAAAAATAAAGGCTGTTTTTTTTTTCCCAAAGATGAATAAATGAAGCACTCTTCTAAAGCTAAAGTGGAGCAAACGTCTTCACAGTAAAACCTGTTTTCCTCTTTTTAAGAAGGGCTAAGCAGAGGGAGAAAAAAAAAGTGACAATATCATTCAAAGGCTTTCTTCTTGTGGGCGCGCGTGCTGAAAAAAGGGTTAGATTTAAATCAGTGATCTGTATCAGAACTACACAGCCCGATCAAAGCATCCTTATCATTTACTCACTGCTTCTAAGAAGCACTTCACTTTCAAAAGAAACTATAGAAATAGTAACACGGCAGAACCATTTCCAAGAACACCCTAAATCTGAGCCAGAATTTCACATAATTTAATAACTAGGCCTGTTATGTATTAGACAACACAACTTTCTGATGGCTCAAAGAACTCAGCTGACAAAATTAATCATTGGAAGAGAAAATGGATACAGTCTAATAATAGATTTTCCTTGAGGACTCTCTAAAGCCTCAACAATCAATTCTTTAACTTTGTTGTTACTTAACTAGTCACAGTGCACAGCAGACTGGATGCAAAAATCCAATCTCAGTCCCAGATTGTTAGTGTGGCGTCGCTCGAGGGGATGAAGAACTAATCAGAAGATTGATGAAAACAAACAGCTGAAGGTAGAAGTTTCATATGCAGCCCTTTCTGGTTGTTTTCTCCTAAATAAGAAAGATGCATCCACTTTGGGTAGGGAATAGTCAGGAATATTGGCGGATGAAAAGAGAATTGTTCCACACATCTTGTCCCTCTAATCATAGAGTACGCATCCCAGATGGAGGGTCAGTGGATCTGGAGCAAGCTACGAGGTGACTGCTTGCCTACTATTGTTTCTGAATGCATTCTAACAGGATGCTCCGGACTAGTCTGTAATGAACAGAAATGGTGACCTGAGTCTCATAATGTTATGCAGAATCTGCATGAAACATTTGCAACAAGGTGTGATTTTTTAATTTTCTCTTGGTATTTAAACTACTAAAATTAGAGAAGTGGACAAATATGATACCTCAATGAAAAGAAAGGATTTTTTAAAAATAAAATCCCACCTTAATTATTCTTAATCCACACCTTCAGGCTGCCAGTTCTTGGCTAAGGCGACCTGGTAACCAGGTTCAGTGACGGCCAATTCTGGATTGAGCCAAAAAAAAGTAAATCTTTAGGGTTAACTCACAAGCCCCGAGAGCACGAGCAGATTCCAAAATCATAAATCCAAGTTTACACAGTGAGTGCTGCACCTTTAAATAAAACAGTCAGTCAGACAATAAAGTTAGGAGCTACAGGAATTGTTGCTACTGTGGCCTAAAAAAAAAAAATCCAAACTCTCTCACAATAAGACTAAACTAGCCCCTTGTGAGAAAAATGCTTAAGTTTCAGATGGTGAAACTTGAATGTAAATGAGAATATTAGACTGACAAAGCAAACAAGCGTGCATGTCTCCGCCAAAGAAATCTCAGATCTGCACAAATCAGCATCTAGCAGATCTTTAAAAGGAGATGGGGCAGAAAGAAAACATTTTCCTCAAAAAGACTTTGATCTTTAGTGCATGACATGACACACTACACTAATTCAAACAGTAGCGAATATTGTTCTTTACAATGGGCTTGTTTACAGTATGTCAAAAAATCGAATTTAATGTTCTTAAACCATTGTTTTACAGAAGAAATTTTATATATTATATATTTTTAAATGATTCATTCACATCAGTGAGGAGGCAGATTAACTATTTCATTGAAAGTGGTCAAGTTGCAAAAACCAAAACCAACAGATGTTATAAGTAGCTTATAAAGCTTTCTGACTTCCACCTAAATGCTGATAAATCCCTCGTTAAGTTAGATCATTAGTTACCTAAAGTAACTCCTACAATTTTTTATTATGTGAGAGATGATTTGTGCAATTTTTTATGTCCTGCAGTGTGGCATTTTCAATTCCCACATAAAGAAACAAGACATTAGAAACTAAAACCACGCACTTTATTTTTAGTTTTTTTCCAATCTCAAACGACGTTTCTCCATAAAAATTTGCATTATTTTTGGTCATGGAGTTGCATGGGCTAAGACAAATACACCTCAGACAATATCACATAAACATACAGATCATATAATGTTGCCCATATTTAGAGATGTATGTATATTAATAAGATTGCTTAATAACAGAATAGGCATCAATGGTCCTTTCATGTGTATATTTACATTCTTGCCATCTGCAGAGCTGCTAAATCTGAACAACCAGATGTAGCGAGGGCGGAGGTGGAGGCCTTGGTGGACTTTATACTGTTACCACTGTTACCAACTAAAAAAAAAAATCCAGAACCAAGTTTTTGGGGTACTCTGTGGCTTTTTTTTTTCCAAACAGAAAAACATAGCTGACATGTTCTGAAAGGAGCTACATGTACCTGTAGAATGACTGAAGATTTTTACTCAATGGTTTTACACAAACTGTTCGACTTTTCAGCCGCTACTGTGGTTAGTATCTATAACTGTAACATCAGTCTCTGAGTGTTTTCTACATAATTGATCCATTGGTTGTTTCAGAATTTCCCATTATTTCCAAATACCACACAGATAGAGGCTAAAGCCTCAAAAGAACATTTAATTTTTTTCATTCCAGGGTTTACTAGTAAACTCAAACAGGTATCTATTCGTAAGGCTAATGTATAAAATGTCAAACACTTTACAAGAAAACAAAATCCAAATGTATGGGAATGTAATTTAAGAAATTAATGTTTATGAAGCTCTTTAAACTGTAAACAAAAATAGATTTTTTTTTTGCGGCACTAGTGGCTTTTTCATTTTTTGTTATTTGAAAGTAGGCAGACAGGAAGTGGGTGAAGAGAGGGGAAAGACACGTAGCAGAGGTGTCCGGGGTTGGGACTCGAACCAGGACAAGCTGCGTCGATGACTAAAGCCTCTGTATACGTGTCGCACGCCCTACCGCTACGACACGCACAGCACAGTAGAAACGCATTTTTTTATATAGGACTAAAGATTGTACAACTAAATACTCTTGGTTTCCAGTAGTATTGTGACTATGTTCTAGTAGTAGTGATGATATTCAGTGTCCTAATCCTACTTTTAAGTCTTGTAGTTTTTGACAGCACCTAATACTTTTGTCTCCACATGTGTGTCTGCAGGAAATCCCTCTCGGTTACCACATAAGGTTAAGTGGCTTTTACAGAACTGACATTATGTACAATATTTCACCTAAACACACGTATTCACATCAAACACACAGGGTGCAGCAGCCAATAGGGTCTGACTTTAAATGGGATCATCAGTGTAAAAGGTTGAGCTTAAATTTATAGATCAATTAGGCAAATTCGATTATATATAAACCATAAAGCCTATAGCACGTTGTCAACTGCAGTTTTCTCTTCAGTTAGTTTTAACTATAACAACCCAACAACTTTGCCCTCTCTATATGGTTGAACGCTGAAATATCTCCATAGATGGCCATGCTGAGTAAGCAGGCTGTCCATTCGCAGCATTACAATCTTCTCCTCAATGTAGAAACTATAACTAATCTATACAATGTTGTCAATCTCGATACGGTGCATATTTGTACTAACTCAACCATGTCTTTCTCTTTAGTAAAAACAATGTGTATATATATATACATACACATATATATATTATACACACACATATACAGGGGTTGGACAATGAAACTGAAACACCTGTCATTTTAGTGTGGGAGGTTTCATGGCTAAATTGGACCAGCCTGGTAAAACCAGTCTTCATTGATGGGACATTGCACCCCGTAAGAGCAGAGTGTGAAGGTTCAATTAGCAGGGTAAGAGCACAGTTTTTCTCAAAAAAATTGAAATGCACACAACATTATGGGGGACATACCAGAGTTCAAAAGAGGACAAAAATTTTTGGTGCACGTCTTGCTGGCGCATCTGTGACCAAGACAGCAAGTCTTGTGATGTGTCCAAGAGCCACGGGTATCCAGGGGTAATGTCAGCCCATACCACCAAGAAAGGACGAACCACATCAAACAGGGATTAATGTGGACGCACGAGGAAGCTGTCTGAAAAGGGAATGTGCGGGTGCTAAACCCGGGATTGTATCCAAAAAAAACATAAACCACGGCGGCCCAAATCACGGACAGAATTAAAATGTGCACCTCAAAATCTCCTGTTTCCCACCAGAACTGTCCATCGGGAGCTCACAGGGTCAACAAATACACGCCGGGCTGCTATAGCCAGACCTTTGGTCACTCATGCCAATGCAAAAAACGTCGGTTTTCTATGGTGCAAGGATGCGCAAACTTGGGCTCGTGGGACAAGTGAAACATTGGTATTGTTCTCTGATGAGTCCACTTTACTGTTTCCCCACATACGGGAGAGTTACGGTTGTGGAGGAAGCCCAAAGAAGCGCACCACAAGACTGTTTGGCATGCCAAGAGTGAAGCATTGGGGTGGATGCAGTGATGGTTTGGGCTGCCATATCATTGGCATTTCCCTTGGCCCAATACTTGTGCTAGATGGGGGGCGTCATGCCAAGACTACCGAAAACCATCTTGAGGGGGACCATTGTGCATCCAATGGTTCAAAACATTGTATCCTGAAGGCGTTGCGTGTATCAGGATGACAATGCACCCAATCACACCAGCAAGACTGGTGACTAGATTTGTTGATGAAACATGAAAGTGAGTTGAACATCTCCCATGGGCCAGCACAGCACCAGATCTAAAATATATTGAGCCACTTTGGGCTGTTTTGGAGGATTGTGAGTCAGGAAAACATTTTCCTCCACCAGATCACGTAGTGACCTGGCCACTATCCTGCAAGAAGAATGGCTTAAAATCCCTCGGACCACTGTGCAGGACTTGTAATGTCATTCCCAAGGACGAATGACGCTGTATGGCCGCAAAAGGAGGCACGACACCATACTAATAAAATATTCTGGGTTAAACCAAGTGTTTTTCAAGCTTAAGTGTCCCGACGGACAGTTCGGTGGAAAAGAAGAGTTGAGGCGACATTTTAATTCTGCCGTGGATTTGGCAGCCGTTGGTTTTATGTTTTTTGGATAAAAATCCGGGTTAGCACCTGAACATCCCTTTCAGACAGCTTCCTTTTGCGTCCCACAGTTAATTCCTGTTTGGATGTGGTTCGTCCTTCTTGGTTGGTAGCTGACATTTCCTGGATACCGTGGCTCTTGATACATCACAAAGACTTCTGTCTGGTCACAGATGACGCCAAGCAGGGACGTGCACAACATATTGTTCTCTTTTGAACTCTGGTATGTCACCCATAATGTTGTGTGCATTTCCAATATTTGAGCAAAACTGTGCTTTACCCTTGCTAAATTGAACCTTTACACTGCTTTTACTGGTGCAAGTGCAATCAATGATAGGAATGGCTACAGGCGGGTCCGAATTTAGCCATGAAACCTTCCACACTAAAATGACAGGTGTTTCAGTTTCATTGTCCAACCCCTGTATGTACGTATTTATGTATGATTATATATACATAATCATACATATATATCTATATCTATCTAGATATATCTATATCGATCTATATA